>WEIU01004880.1:704428-782811 GCA_013389925.1 Aegithalos caudatus | reverse complement strand
GGAATGGGGCAGTGTGGGGCTCCCTCAGCACTCAGCAGAGCTCCCTCAGCACGCCCCTGCCTGCTTCATGTGCAGGGCTCCTCTGCTCCTCCTGCAAGGAAAGGAACAAACATTGCACACAGAAAGCTCCACGCTGGAAATGATGTCTGGAGTTTTAACTTTCATATTTTCCAGGTTCTGCCCTGCATTGGTACATAACTCTGAACTTCATATAAAGTGTGAGCCAGTTCTCCTCACAGCTCAGTCAGACAAAACAATTCCTTCTCCAGCCCAGAACCAAGGGCACCGCTGCAGCTTCAGGCCCAAAATTTATAAACCCCATGGAGCTGAGGAGAGCAAACTGGGAGGGTGGGACTGCATCACCTGGAGTGTAATTGGGCAGTGAACCCAATGTGTAAATGGACCAAAACTGATAAAAGTGTGAAAACTCCTGACTCTGGGTCCATCTGGGTCCATCTGGGGTGGAGCCCTGGCCAGGCTCTTGTACTGCCCAAGGTGAATCCTTTGAAGGCATTTTCACAAATTCCCATTTTATTCCTTTATTTATGCCTTTTGTTCTTTAGGCATCAATGTGGTGCACCAAAATCCTCTGAAACCCTTCACCAACAGAGGAAACACCATAAAAATCCACAGCAGACATGAGGGCACTGATCTGCAAACAGCTTTCCTTGCAAAGTTACATGTTTTACCCATAGAGGTATTGCCAGTGCCACTTGTGAATTTCTGTGTGGCCTGAGTTGGGTGCAGGTGCTTTGTCAGGCCTGTGTTGCTCTCTGGACTCTCTACTGTCCAACTTTATAATTTCTGCTGGAGTAGCTGCTCACACAATATCAGGGTCTTTTTTTTGGTGACTAAACCTTACAGCACCTGCAGCAAGGTCCTCACACAAACAGGAATCATTTTTTTAGTGTTCAACTTTGCAGTGCCTGCTGCAATTTCCTCACACAAACATTTGGGTCATTTTTTAGCTCCCTATTTTACGCTTCCTGCCGGAATAAGAAGTTGTTCACACAAATAATTTCTTAGTGTCCAACTTCACAATTCCTGCCAGAACAGGAATCTCAGACCTGAATTTTTGGGTGATTTTTTTAGCTCCTGCCAGCATAGGGAATTCTCACCCAAATATCACCATCATTTGTTTTTTAGATCAGTTGGACATTATCAGTGGGAGGAACAATTATTTTGTGAAGGCAAAGCAAAAGAGCAGAGAAGTAACAACCCTAAAACCAGCCTTTTGTGGGGTGGAAATCCCAGATAACTCAGCCCATCCCAGCCCCTGGGGGTGCTGGCAGCTCAGTACTCACAGGACAGCCTTGCAGAAGGAACATTTGTTGTTGTAGGTTTTGCCATCAGAGCCGCAGAAGGGTTGGTAGAGCCTCTCACAGTAGATGGGCCTCCCCCTCTCCAGCCTCCTGTACTCGCTGCAGTCCACCTGCAACGAGGGCAGCCTCCAGTCCCACCCCTCCAGACACACAGAGCATCCACAGATCGGGGTTTGGGCCACACAGCCAGCCAGGTGTCACAGAAATCATCAATAGATTGAATTTTGGGTTATGACTTGGGGCACACAGCCAGCCAGGTGTCACAGAATCATGAATAGATTGAATTTTGGGCCATGATTTGGGGCAGGACAGCCAGCCAGGCATCACCACCTCCCTGGGCAGCCCTTCCATGCCTGAACACCCTTTCCATGGAGAAATTCCTGCTGATTTCTACCAATATGGGTCCAGCTCTGTGTGGGGATGAATTTTCTCTCCCCACCCCTATCCACCCTGCCAGGGATTTCCTGCTCACCCCAGGAAGGATTTTTATTCCTTGCTGCCTCATTTCTTCCAGACATTGGCCCCAGAGGACTCAGAGAGAATGAAAATCTCCAGGTACCTGATTTAGGAGCTAAAAGCCATCAAAAAAGACTTACAGGGTCATCATCAAATAATTATTTTTTTTTAAAATCTAGATTTTTCTGGCTTAAAATTTGTCCTTGCCCAGAATGCCAAACAGGTGAAAACATCTGGAATTTGTCAGGGCAACTCTATGGAAACCCCATATCCCAAACTCAGGAACTTCCACTGAAATCTCAATAAATTGTCAGTGTTTAATTAAATTTTAGCATGTTTATTTTCCGACTTCTTGCTATTATATTATAATTTTTTAACCTCATATTATATATTTTTATCCAGGAAAAATGAAAGCACTCACCTCATTCTCTGGAGCAGCATCTGTAGTGGAAACTGAATCCCAAAAGAGAAAAAGAAAACACAGTTAGTGAACACTCAGGTGCAAACCAGGATGGCTTCACTCAGCAACACTGAATTTTTACCTCCTCAAATGTCAATACTGACAGAGCTCTGCAGTGTTTAGTAAGGCCCAGGTGTCAGAACTTATTGAACAAGTGGATTTTGGTGCATTATTTACCTCAGAAACTTCTGTCACCTGCTGGAAAAGCCTCTGCTGGAGCAGGGAATGGAGGCATTGTTCACCACAAACCCACTGACAACCCAGGAGCCAATATTATATTTACTGTTCATAATCCCATTTTCTATTTAAAGTCCAGCATTAACTGGTGGTTGAGCATGACTGGGGTTTAATTCCTGAGTTTATCAAGAGCTGTGTGTGGCTGTGAGCAAACCACATCCCTTTCATATGGGTGTTTTCTGTCAATAAAGAGGATTAAAATACAACCTTAACTCTAAATAACAATGGTAATACAATTTGGCTCACAATCCCACTTTGGGAAGCGTTTCAATGTGGATTTTCAGCTGACTGGCTCCTATTTTTACCACATTCCTGTTGAACAGAGCCCTTTTCTCAGGTGGGGCTTCAAGGAGCTCCTTCCAAACAATGCTAATTACACCTCCCACAAAGTAATCAGCTCCTTGGCGTGGCTCCACGCTGCTGACACATTTCTTACTTTCTTTAGGAATGTATTTGTCCTCTGCTGTCCCATAATCATCATCCTGGGGCTGCCAGGGACAGATTTCTGTGCAGGAATGTGCTCGGCAGCAGAGCTCTAGCACTTGTTTTTTGGATTAAATTTGGATTTATTTTTTTTTTTATCTTTAAAAGTTAAATTTTCCAAATGTGTTCTGGAGCAGAGCCCTAGCAATTGTCTTTCAGAATAAATCTGGCTCTTTTTTTTTTACCTTCAAAGGTTAAACTTTCCACAAAAACTTCCTTTCATAAACCTGTTTACATCCTCACATCAAATACAGTTTTTCAGTATGAAGAAAATTAGCAGAAATGAAGCTCCAGGTCAAGTTCCCATCTCTGTCACCAGAGGTTTGACTGAGATTTCATTATTCTGGGATTGTATCTGATTTATTCCACTTTCCCCCAAACATTCAGAAGTTATTTTTTTCTCTGGTAACTTTTTAGGAGCCACTCTGCACACAGGAGTGAATGCAAAAAAAGGTGTGGCTCAGAAAGTGTTGATTCATGAAGTTTTCAAGCAGACAAGATAAACCAGAAAGTTCAAGGAAGAGGTTTCCTGGAATTCTAATGGAAGGAATATTTATTTATTTTCCTGCAGTTAATGAAATACTGAATGAATTGTTTCCATCACATTTCATTTAAACTGCTATTTTTCATATGAATTTTGGGGTTGAGACAAATTTCAGAGCAACCTTTTCAGAGCTACTCAAGAGATTCTTTTGTTTCATAATTTTGCATTTAACATTTCGATTATTTTGCTCCTTTAATGTTCATAATGCTTTTAAACTTCTATACTACCTGCAGAGCTGTGGAGTCTTTCAGTTATCTTTAGATGCATTTATTTTTCTCTAAAAATATATTTTCACTGCAAGTTTTTAGTAAAAATGAAGTTGCCAAGTAAAGGCTGAAGAAATTCCTCCCAGATCCGTTTTTTTAGACCAAAAATCTCTCTGCAGCTTGGAAAATAAGATTAAAAAGATGCAATTCCCAGCTGTTTTATGTGGCCTGAGCATCATCAGCTGTCCCCTGCTGGGAAGGGCGAAGGACAGGGGAAGGACCTCACCAGCTCCCAGCTCCCTTCTCAGATGGAAATTTTAAGATAAATGGATAAAACCGGGCGGTTCCGAGGCATCACAATTCCTTTGGGTCACAGAACACAGCTCTGAGGTACACCCAGCAAGGAGCAGCTTCCACCCACCCCAGCCCCAGCTGGGGAACACATCATTATAGTGATAAATAATCGGATTTTAAATAGAAAATCCCAATTTCTCCCTCCCACCCCGTGCAGAGAACACCGAGAAACCTCCCAGAGTTTGTCCAGAAGGAAAATCCCGGGGGAGCGGAGGGAATTACTCACGTGCCAAGCACAGAGCTGCCAGCGCCAGCAGCGCCCAGGTGCCCGTGACCTTCATGGCAAACACCAACCCCGGCCGTGCCCGAGCCTGTGACAGAGCCAGTGCCACCCTCGTGTGCCCGCTGTGTCCCCGGAGTCCCCGCAGAGCCACCCTCGTGTCCCCGCTCTGTCCCCGCTCTGTCCCCGCTCTGTCCCCGCTCTGTCCCCGCTCTGTCCCCGCTCTGTCCCCGCTCTGTCCCCGCTGTGCCATGGTCCCAAGGGAACCATTTATAGCCAGGGGCCGGTGATGAAATCCCCAATTAGGGCAGGTGTTGCCCAGGGCAGAGGCAATGGGACGTGTCCTGTGCGGGGACACGGGGCAGGGCTGCGTGGCCCGGTGTTGATGGAGCTGGGATTGTCCTGCCTAAGCCCAGCCTAATTAACTGTTCCAGCCCCGGCAGCCAGGCTCTGACTCAGGGCTGGCTGCTCTGTTCTTGCCGTGGGGACTCGGAGCTGAATTCCCAGGGAGGAATCATCCTGGCTGGCCGTTTGCCAAAATGTTCATCCTTGAAGGGCTTGATTCTGGTTCTTTGGGGCGTTCTGGAGCTGTTTCTGAGCTGTGGCTGTGCACTGAGCCCTCCAGCTGCCCTGGGAAATCTGTGTACGGGCCAAAGCCCTTCACACCCAGCCCAGAGCATCCCCCAGGCTTCCTTTTCCTCTCAAATGTCCCCAGTTTGGGATCAGAAGCAGTGATTTGGGAGAGAGGCAGCACAGACACCCCAGGGCACTGCCTGACCTGGACACGAGAGGATCCCCAGCCCCTGAGCATCCCCTGAGTTCCTCACAGCCATGGACACAGCAGGAGATTCCTTTGCCTGCCCCTCTGTTCCCATTTCCCTGTTTCCAGCACCACAGGAGGGATTCCTTCAACAAACCCTGCATTTGTTGTGACTTAACCAAAAGGCAGCAATTTCTGTCTTTTATGACAGAGCCATGGGGGAGACCCAAAGGGACACTCAGGTCTGAGGCTTAATTTTCATAAATCCAAAGCAGTGTGGAGTTTGGAGGTGATGGTTTGGTCTCAAGCCATCCTTCCAGAATTGCCTTTTCTTCTTAGTGATTTACCACCTCAGTGTGCAAAAATCTCAACAGGAAAAATCCCTGCACACCCCACAATTCCCACAGTATTCCCACAATTCCCAGTATTTCAGTGATCCCCTTCCCTCACTGCAGAGTAGCCCAGGGCCTTCTCCCCATGCAGGATTGGGGTCAGAGGTGCTCATTCCAGTAAAACAAAGGTCTGAAAGCTCCTGCAGAAAAGATTTCAATAGGCCAGGTAAGCCTTGGGCCCCTCTAACCCATCCCAAGAGGGACACAAATAATTTTAGCTTTAAAGAATATAGGTAATTAATAAAGGTTTAATTTCTCATCACTTGACAGGATGAAAAACATAAATGCCATCAAATCCAAATTCCAGGATGGGCAAAGATCTGGTTGGCGCTGGGGGCCTGGAATTTTATTTTTTGAATGCCCTTCAGTGGTTTAGTTCTAAATTTTATTTTTTCCCCCTTAATTTGGCCACCTGTTCCTGTGAGGCTGAGAGGACAAAGGGCAGGGTGGGGTTTGCACTGGGGTTGGATCCCTCTGCTTGGGGCTGTCGGTGACTCTGTGTTCTGGGAGCTTTTTTGCAGAAAAGCCTGGCAGGGAACATGCAGGAACTCATGGGGAGTATTCAGGACACGTCCCCGTTTGATGGACAATTATGAGCAATTAGGCAACAGGAGCAAACCCCAAACTATCAGGAAGTTCCTCTTGATCTGAAGAGTTTTGAGCACACACAACTCTCAGGGCTGTCCTGGCACTGCAGAACTGCAGCCTGGCAGATCCTGCCAGCTCCTGACCCTGGAATGAGGAAAGGGCCCCGAGCCAGTGCCCCCAGGTCCTGGGGATGCAGCCCCAGGCTCCACCTAATCCCATCCCATCGATCCCATCCCATTGGTCCCATCCCATCCCATCCCATCCCATCCCATCCCATCCCATCCCATCCCATCCCATCCCATCCCATCCCATCCCATCTCTGTTCATGCAGGAAGATTTTTCCAGCTCTACACTTGAATTTCAGTCCCAAGGTGTCCCTGGCGAGGCTGGAGCTGCTGTTCTGGGACAATTCTGGGCTCCCTGGCAGGGCAAGGCACTGAAATGCTGGATCAGAGCAGTGAGGGAGCACCAAGTGTTGAGGGGGGTGAAACAGGAGGAAAACCTGGGAGAAGGGGTTGGCTCTGTTTGGAGAAGGAGGCAAAGCCTCGCTGGTGACAGAGGAAACAGGAGCCAGAGCCCTCCTGGAGCTGCAGAGTGAAAGGAAGAGGGAGCAGAGCAAATTGCAGGGAGAGAAATTCCAATTAGATGGGAGCAAAACAAATTTCACAACGAGAGGAGTCAGCCATGGAGACAGTTTACCCACAGAGATCCCTGGAGATATTGGAAATGGGTCTGTGCTAAAGCGTGGGCATCCAGGTGACCTCCATGGGCCATTCCAATGGAACCGGTCCTGGCATTCCCACTGGGGAATGGCAAGGGTTGCTGGCATTTTCAGGGACCTTGGGATGTCTTTGTCCTCATCAATTAACCTTTGACAGAGCAAACACTGGCAGTAAAGCACCACAATTGTGCTCCTGTGAAAAGAAGTTCATTGGAAAAGAAATGTTGGGATGTGTGTGGGAATAGCTGCTTCCCAAAGCTGGGTTAGTAAGGCCTAATTGCTGAACTCATTCTGAAATTTAGGGTAAATATGCTAAATAAATAGTTTATATTGAAGAATTGTGAGTGCAATTTTGGCCTCATCAGCAAACTCACGAATACCTGTAAATTAAGTGGAGAACTCCCATAATTTTCTACCGTTGCCATTATATCTTGTTTTTTCCCCAAATTCTTGTCCCTCCAAGTTGATCTTTTGAAGAAGAAAAAGCCATTCCATGGCGTTACATGTGTGGTAAAATATTAGCGTGCATTTTTCTGAGGGTAAGAAAAATTCCCCAATTATTATTTACTCCAACTTTTAGACTGCTTTTACTTCTGGAGCCCCGGTTGAAGCACCAGTGGGATGCCAAAAATGCTGCAGCAGCAGGTCATTAGTTAAGCGCATGGGAGGATGTTCCCTGGCTGCATTCCAGAGCAGGAACCTGCTCCCACCCATCCGTGGAGAGCCTCCCAAGCAGGGCATCCATGAAAGCACGTGGAAAAATAAAACCCCCACGTTGTCCCCAGGAGGGAGGGCCCGGCGGGGGCACGGCGGGACCTCCCCTCCCCTCCCGGGGATGCCGGGGTGTTGGTGTCCCCCGGCCCCAGGGAGGGTGCCTGGCTCGGGATTGTCCGCCCGGGTGCAATTAAAGCGTCAGACTTGGGAGAGTTGCTCAAGGCAGGGCTGAGAACCCGGGGCTGCCTCTGCCGGGGCTGTGCCAAAGCCCTTGGCTGTCTCCCTGGGGAAGGGGAGGACAGTCCAAGGAGCCTTTCCTCAGCCCTGCGGCTCTCAGGCCAGAGCCCTGCCGAAGGTCTCGTGTGTTGTTTCAGAAATTAAAAATCAACCCAGCCCGCTGTGCAAGGGCTGGAGCTGATCTTTGTTTTCCTTCGTGCCTGGAGTGGTGCCCGGTGTCCTGCAGGCAGCCCGGGGATGCTTCCTCGGTGTCAGACCATTGATGGGTCTGAGCTGATTCCTCACAAAAACCAAACATTAACAGCTTAACACTTCCACCGCACGGGCTTTGGGTCGGACTGGTTTGAAATCGCCTGAAGGTGCCATTCCCAGGGGTTTGGACTTTGCCGTTCTGTCGCACCAAAGTCAATCACGCTGACACTTTCAAGAAGGGTCTCAAGGTTTTTTCGTGGCTCACAACAAGGTTGGAGGACGTGCATTGGTTTTACTTTAATTAAAAAAAAAATAAAAATTCTAAAATGGAAGCTACAACTCATGAAGAAGAGGGGTGGGAGGAAGATCAGCGCGGAGAAGGGGTGGATATGAAGCATTGGGATCTGAAATCTGTGTTCTCCCCCAGAACCCTTCATTAAACATCAGCTTTTCCCCTCTTCTGTTCCCTGCAAGTGCCTGCTTGCCCAGCTCCAGGGGCTGAAGCTCTTGGAGAACAGCAAATCCCTACAGTGACCAATTAGTGCCTCATTAAGGACACCGACTATTTATTTATCTGTCAAGCATTCCGTGAGCCGAGCAGCACCCACAGAAAGCCCTGGGGGGAATTAGTCAGGCTCTGCTCAGAGCGGATTTAGGGAGGCGTGGTAGCAGAACCCAAAGCCGGGGGTTGAGTGATGGGGATGAGCAGAAAGCTGGAGGAGCTGCCCCTTCCCAGGAAACGCTGGGGCATGGGAAAAGGAGCTGGTTCAGCAGAAAAATCTTGGGTTTATACAGTCAACGACTCTCCTCTCTCAGGAATAAATTAGATCTAAAATTTTATATCAGAAAAATAGTGTTTTTATACAGTCAGTGACTCTCCTCTCGCAGGAATAAATCGGATCTAAAATTTTATGTCAGAAGCTTGAATTTTGCAATCTAAATGTTGGGGTATTTTTTGGGGGAGTGGAGATAATTTTGTACATTGTGCAGCCTGAGTCTGTGCATTTGACATTTATCCAGAGGTTTCCAGATTATCTACGGTGCAACAAGGAGAGGAAGGAAGGAGGAGAAGCCCAAGGACTGACTGACATCAGTGATGATGTTCTCGGATGGATGGAGTAGGTTAGAGCGTGATCTCCTGTGTGTGGAGCCACCACAGTGAATATTTTTTGCTTTTTATCCAATCTAGACAGAGGTGGGAGCCTGACAATTCCCAGAGGAGACATTCACAGGCACATGGAAGGCCCAGGAAATGGAGAACTGGGGAGCAAAGCTGCCTTGGAGAGCAGCTGACACTGAGCTGATTCCTGCAGGGAAAGGGGCAGTTCCCAGCTGAGCTTTGTTATTTTCCTGAATAAACTCAGCCAGTGCCCTCCCCCACTGGATGCTCCCAATCCACACCAGGAATCCTGTGGGGAGGCTTCTCTCATTCCATGGCATCAGAAAGGCACATTCTGGAGGCAAAGATCAATTTAGGCTTTGTCAGGACACCAAATTTAGCTGGGTATTCCAGGGATGGAGACTGGGCTGGGCCCGAGCTCAGGAGAGGTTTCAGGGATTGGTTTCAAGGGTGCCAAGGTTCAAATCCTGAGGGTCAGGAAGGTTCTGGGACCTCAGAGCACTGGAACCAGGGAGGAACCTCAGAGGAACCCTCAAGGTCTGGGTCAGGCTCAAAGCTGGAGACCACAGAGAGCCCCAGAGTTCTCCTCTCCTGCAGGACAGGGCTCAGCAGCTCCTGCTCTCACACCCTGCTCCCTTGCCTGGGTCATCCTGGGCAGTTTTACAGGCTGGGAATTTGGTATTATTAATTAGGAATAATTAATTTTGCCCTGCAGACATTGAGACAGAAATAGTGTCTGATCCTGTGGTACAAAAGTGAAGAGTGACACAAACCATTCTTAAAAGATCACAAACCAAATTCTCTTGTTTTCAGTGTATTTATTATTAGCTCCTTTGTAAACAAGCACATAAGTTACCTTTATAGCCAAAATAAGACATGTAAACTTAATATTAATAAGTACTAACAGGACTTGTAAATAAATTATCAACAGTTTTCTGAAATATCAGATACTTCACACATTTTCAATGTTTAAATATCTTAAATCACCACCCATCGCTAAGACTGGGAAAAAGGAAGCATGGTTGAAATGAAAGAGTTTAAATTAATGTCAGTGATTCTGTATCAGAGGTTAAGGCCTGAATCCTCGAGGATATTTCGGAGCATTTTGCCCTCCTGGAAGTCAGGGCTCAGTGTTTTGACAAAGGATCCATCCCTGGCAGTGTCCAGGGCCAGGCTGGGTGGAGCTCTGAGCACCCTGGGACAGTGGGAGGTGGCAGGAGTGGAACAAATGAGCTTTAAGGTCCTCCCAAGCCCAAACAATTCCAGGATTCCATGAAAAATACCAAGGTTTCAACTCATGCTTCTGCTTCCTCCCAGAGCTGGGAGCTCACTGTGCCAGCAGCTCAGAGCAGGAGTTATCCCTGAGTTCTGTGACCACACCAACACATGGTGGTGCAAACTGGGCTATAAAAATCTCTATTCCACAAGTCTGATTTCGTGGGGTCGTGAACATTCCCAAATCCCAGCTCCCAGCTGGGCCTGGGGGATTTGGTGCTCTGGGGGTGCAGTTTCAGCTGCCCTGGGGGGTTCCTGTGGAATTCATTCCACTGCCATGAAATTCCACTGCAGGAGATGCCCTGGGCACACCTGGATCATGGAAAATCATGGAAAAGGCCACATGGAAAAAGGTTGTGCAGGAGGTGATCAAAGCAGCTCCTGGCTCCCAGCTCCTTTCCATTCCTGAGGGGTGAGAGGAGGCTCAGAGCTGCCTTCCCACCAGTGCTCCCAGTGCTCCCAGTGCTCCATGGATCTCTCCTGGAGTGTTTTCCAGCTGGGCATCAGGAGCTGTGGGCACAGAGAGCTGACACAGGGCAGCAGGAAACCTCCCCAGGGCTCTGCACCTGCAATTCCTTCTTTACTCCAACATCCTGGAGGATGAGCATGGCCTGGATGCACCACACCCAGCTGCTCAGGCAGCCAAGGCTTTCTGTGCCTGCCCAGCCCCACAGAAATAAATACAAATAAATATTAAGTAAACAAAGAACTAAACCGTTAAATAAGGGAATATTCAAACAGTTCTTTCAGGAAGTGACTTTCCAATAAGTTATCACATGTTTGAACAGCAACTGCCACTCACTGGCCTTGCAAGTCAATAAATAAATAAATACATAAATAAATAAAACACCAAATCGATAAATAAATAATAAATAAATTTTAAAAAACCACAAAATAGATCAATAAATAAACAATAAATAAATATTAAATAAATAAAGACTCAATATTAATAATATGCAGGACATACAATAATAGCTGCCAGCAACCTGTGAAAATCATGTTAATGTAACATGATGGATGCTAAAAGTGTAATTCCAACCTGGGGAATTTAGGAGCTGCCAAAATCAGGACCATATTCAACTGGTATTAAAAAAAAAAAGAAAAAAGTATGGCTTCTTAAGAATCTCAAATGGAAACTTTCCTTCTAATTGTGCTTCTGTTCTTGTGCCAATTCATTCTTTGCTTTCTCCAGGAGCTGTGCCACCCTCTTGGATCCCTCACTGGTTATCTGTGAAATAACATCAGAAATTTAATTTACATTAAATTTACATCAGGATTCTCTTGGCTCCCCTCAGAGCAGGAGCTCCAGGACACCTGGGAGGGTGGATCCTTACCTGCAGAGGGAGGACCACTGGCTCCAGGAGGAGAGGTAGCAGCAGTCCCTGGCCTGCACCCACACCTCGGCTGGCCCGGGGGCTGGCAGCTGCAGCCACTGCTGCTCCGTGTCGTACACCTGGGGACAGGGACAGCTCCTTCAGCCTGGGACAGGGGACAGAGCCCCACAGAGCACCTGCAGGGCTCACTGAGCCCCCACCCCAGTCTGGTGTCCCAAAGGCTCCAGCTGCACCCACAGGTCCCAAAGTCCTGGGGCTTGGGAGAGCTCGAGCTCAGCAGAAACAGCTGGAAAGGTGATGGAGCACGGAGGGAGGTGCTCTCAGTGAGCAAGGGCCACTGAGGGGTGTCCCAAAGTGACCCAAACCCTCTGAGGGTGTAAATGACCCAAACCCGCTGAGTTTGGTGTTTAAAATGACCCAAACTCACTGAGCCTGGTGCTCTAAATGATCCAAACCCCAAACTCATTAAAGAAAGGGTCATTTATTTATCTGAGTTTTTTCCTCTTTTTCCTTCTTCCCCCAGCACGGGAACCCTAAAACCAGGAGTTAGGAACCCTAAAAACCAGGATACTCCTCAGTATCCTTGAAAGCCCCACTGGGGCTCGTGGAGGCACAAGAAGCATCCCCAGCTCCAGCAGATTCCCTCCCGAAGGGGTGGAGGAGCCAAAGCCAGGGACTGAGCGCCGGGGGAACGGCCCCATCTGCTGGCCCGGGCTGGATCCCGTCCCCAGCAGGAAACATTCCCTGCTGCTTTGGTTTAATCCCCTGGAAAACCGGGATAACCATCCCACCTGCCTGCTTCCCTCAGTGCTGGCCCCAGGAAGGGCAGCACTGGGGGTCAGGCTCAGTGGCCTGGGGTCAAGGGCTTTTCCCAGTTCTTTTCCAAGCCAGGCCCTTGTGTGTCCCAGAGCAATTGGAGATTTAACCCTATCACAGTTAATTAATGCCATGAATTAATTGGGAATCCAGGGGAGAAGACCAGAGTCTCCATAGAAATGCTCCCAGTTGAGTCACTGATCTCTTATTTCCAGTTCACCTCTAAAGTCTGAGTACCCAGGTATGAACAACACATGAGGAAATTCGTGTCACAGATCCTGGGGTCCTGGGTTTGGAAATTGGGATTTTCCCCCATGAGGCCCTGCACAGCCTCCTCATGAATTAGTAAACACAACCATGCAATGCTGGACAGGATTTTCTGTCCTCACTTTCCTCAGGGATCTTCCTGCTCATGGACCTGGGAAAGGCTTTTTCTGCCAGGACACAATTAGTCACTTTTGGGGCTCAGCACCATTTTTTTTTTAATTTTAGTTCATTATTCTTACATACAAAAATTATTTAAACTATCCAGGCAAGAAAATTTTATCTCAAACGTTGTGTTTCTACCTTTTTTGGTCTCCTTGTGCTTTTAACTTTGACCTTGAAAGTCAAAGGGAAGTAGGAGTTTGGGGTGCTCCAGGTCCTGGGATATGTCCAGGTCACTGTTCCATTGGTGGCCTCGTACTGACACTGAGGGGGATCAGGCTTTACTGCAAGAGAACACAGAGAGAATTCATTCATATTAACAACTTAATGTCAGATATTGGTGTGTTAGTGGTGACAGTTTTATGGGAATGAGCTTTGGGAGCCTCCAGGTTAAGAGAGGAGTAGACTTGAGGTGTAATAACTGCCTTAGGTGCTTTGTATGGAAATTTAAGCACATTCCTAGACTCAGTCTGGATAAGATCCTCCTTTTTTTTTGGCCTGGAGGGTTGCAGAGGGCTCTGCTGGACACACAGGAATATCTTCAGCACCTGCTCACCATGAATGCATTTAGGAAAATCTCTGTTTCTTTAGGATGCTGCCTAATTTTCCTGTGCCTTGTGCCCACAACTCGGAGCCCTCTTATTCCTCTTGCCCCTTTCTGTGAACCTGGCTGTCCCTCTAGGAATGGGTGAGGAGGGAAGCATCCACAGCCTGAAGCACTTCTGAGACAGGAGCCTGCTGAATTATTGTCTGCTTGTCCCAGAGCCCTTCCCAGCCATGTCCATCCTTTGGGGACCTGCAGGGAGCTGTGGGTGTTGGGGCACTGGAGGTCACAAGCCAGGAAAGTGCTGCTGCTTCACTTCCTCATCCTCCTCTGGCCTGGCATCCCCTGTTCCTGTAACTGGGGGCCGGTGGACATTTACAGAGCACAGGGCAGGGATTCCCAGGGCTGGGCTGAGCCCTGACTGCCACTGGCAGCAGCAAAACAAAGCTCAAAATTCACCCCACTCCTGGGCTACTCACTGATGTCCCTGATGAAGAAGCTGGAGGTGCAGTTCTCGTATTCCACCTCATCAACCACCTCCAGGAACATGTCAATGGGCTGGTGCTCCTCAGCAAAAGGACAGAAGTTCTCCTTGTGGCACTGGGCTGTATATGTGGTCAGGGTCCCCTTGGTGACAGCCACGGGGCTGCTGCAGGACACATCTCCCTGGGGGCTGGAACAGAGCAGGGAGAGGTATTGGGAATGCTGCTTTGTCCTGGGAAGGTGCTGCCAGGACAGAGCAGTGTGTATTTGGTGAGGAAAGGTTTTGGTTTGCCTGTACTTTGTCTGCTGCAGAAAAGGGTCACATTCCCAGAGCTGTGGGATGTGTTACTGTCAGATCCCAGCCTCAGCAGAGGGGATCAATAGTTAAACCTAACCCAGCATCTCTCATTTCCACCATCACATGGCAAGCTCCAGTCTCCTCCTTTGCCCTCTCCCAAACCCTGCTGAGGAGATGAGGGTTGAGAAGTCTCCATTGGGCAACAAACACCCAAAGCTACCAAAGCACTGCCCAAGTCTGATTCTGTTTCTGCCCTCAGCCACCTGAACCCCTTGGCAGCTGTTTCTCCTTCAGCAGGCTGGAGTGACCTTTGCTGGAGCACTCCCTGTTCTGGAGAACGCCCCAGAGCAGTGGGAGGCAGGAAATCCCCCCAGGGTTCCCAGCACACATTTCCCTGCAGGTTTCTGCAGGGTTCCTCAGCACAGCCCTGTCAGGGGCCTGTGCTCTGCCCTGGGGGCAGCCTCACTCTTCCTGTCCTGGAGCTCTGGTTCTTTCTGCCTTGGCTCTGCTTCCTCTCTGCCCTCCACCAAGTGTTTTGCTATTGTTTAAGTCACCCAGTGGCTACTCCAGCCCACTTGGACTCATTCCTTTCTCAAGGCTTTATTCATTTCTGAGCCACTTCTGTGCCCTTATTAAGTTAACTTTGTCCCAGTAATGACTCAAAACATTTTGGGGATGTTCAGACTTGGGAAAGGGATCTCCCCCATCTGCATACCCCCAACAGCCTGAAATCCTACCCAGAGCAGCACCAAGGGCTGTGGAGGGAAGGACAAATTCTTACTCATTCAGGCTTCTGATGGTGAACTTCACATTTGGACTGTTATTTTCTGTCATCCAGGAACATGTGAAAATTCCAGAGTAGTTCTTTGCCTCACACTTCAAAAATGTATCCTTGGGCTCTGGACAGAGAAAGAAAGAAAGAAACCCAGGAGTTATTTAGTCTTCTTTGACAAGAGGCAGAGAGAAACAATTCATAAATTCACAGATTCCCTGGCAGTGCCACGAGGGACTCAAATATGGGACTCAGATGAGTGAGGTTCATGCAGAAAATGCAAAAGATCCCAGGCTTGCCCCAGGTTTGTCCTGAATGGAGAGGCCCAAATGACAGCACTTCAAACCTGGGTCAGGCCTGGTTCTGTCAAATGTCAGAATCCTGGAATCTCCTGAGCTGAAGGGACCCACAAGGATCACAGGGTCCAACTGCACAGCCCCAAAATCCCACCCTGAGCATCCCTGGCAGCGCTGTCCAAGCTCTCCTGGAGCTCTGGCAGCCTCGGGGCCATTCCCTGGGGAGCCTGGGCAGTGCCAGCACCCTCTGGGGGAAGAACCTTTCCCAAAATCCAACCTAAACCTGCCCTGGCACAGCTCCAGCCCTGCCCTGGCTCCTGTCACATAGCCCTGGTTTCCCAACCCAATTCCTCCCATCCCTCTGCCCTGTCAGCCTAGAGAACCCCAAATAGATCCCACAGCAGCCAATTCCTGTGCTGCTCATCAGCTGCACTGCCCAGAGCCACAGCAGTGATGATTTTCCTGCCATGTCAGCAAAGTTTTTGGAGAGAATCCCTTTGCAAGGACATTCCCCAGGTGTTCCCAGAGCTGAGCAGGGACAACCCCAGCATTTTAGGGCCTTACCTTTAAAGCTCTTCAGGATCCATCTCATCATCTTCCCCTGAGAGTTGATCCTGGTGATGAGGAGCAGTTTGGAGCTGAGCAGTTCTTTGCTCTCCTGGCTCCAGCAGCTGTAGTTGCCAGCATCAGGGCTCTCCTTCACTGCAGCACTCACAGTGTTCCCTTCTCTCCTCCAGTCCAAGCCCTTCTCCCAGTACACTGCTTCCTCAGGGGTGTCACAGCTGAGCTCCACCATGGTGGCTGGGGCCTCAGGGTCCCACTGGGATTCTATGACAAACACTGGGAATGGCAGAGGGAGATTCAGGAGCTGCTCACACGGAGCATGGGAGCTCAGGCTGAGCCCCTTCCTTCAGCTCTGTCCCACTGAGCTCTGGGTGACTCCCTAGGGGCTCTGAGGCTCTCCCATGAAGAATATATTATATATATATATANAATATATACACATATATAATTTCAAATATAATTCCAAATTATATTTCCTTTTAGGTCTGAGTAGAGACCTCCTTACCATTTTCCTGCAGTTTCCACTGGGCACTTTCCAGTAGGGCAGCAAAGGAAAACAAAGCCAGTAAGGCACAGAGGAGGTGAGACATCTGCAGGGGAAAATAAAACATTATTAAACTTCACTGAGGTTGGCTGAGTGTGCTCCCAGTTCAAGCTGGGACTGGGAAGGGTGACAAGGACACAAAATCAGTCCTAGAGAGCTGAGAAACATCTTCCCATTCTGAGAACTCTGGGACCCCATAAAAGTGGAATTTCACGTTTCTGCTGGAGCTGGAGTGGATTTTGATCTCATGCCAAGGCAGTTTAGGGGAGGAATCACTCAGAGGGAATTGTGTGATATAGGAATGGGGTGGTCCCTTGTTAAATATTCCTCGTGCAGGAAAAGTCCAGCTTGGTCCAGTGAGGCCAGCTCCATGGAAAAGGCACTGGATGAAAGGATCAAGGGGCTGCCCAGGGAGGTTTGGATCATCCCCATCCCTGGAGGTGCCCAAGGAATTCCTGGAGGTGGCACTCAGAGCTCTGGGCTGGGGATAAGGTGGGGATTGGCACAGCTGGGATCCCAAAGCTCTTTGCCAACCTCAGTGATTCCATGATCCTCCATGACCTGAAGGATCCATGGGCATCAAATTCCATCTATCCAAAGCCTGGCTTGGCTCAGCTCCTCAGCAGTTCCATTAAAACAAAGGTTGTGGATAAAGCCAAGGAGCTGCTGAAGGCTTTTGCTGGATTTTGTGGCCAGTGCTCAGTGCAGAGCTGGTGCCAGCACCTGCCTGACTGCTCCAGCTCTAATCCTAGGTCTGGTGTCCCCCTGAGCTCTCACAGTCTGAGTCTGTGAACAATTCCAGGCAAAATTCCTCCTGGATTCAGTGCCACAGCTCTGTCTGCAGGAAGGGCTGGGGGTGGAGATCATTGCTGCTGCATGTCCAGCATATAAATGGATATTTGTCCTGAATTTGTTCCAAATACCAGCAGAACTCTTCATGAAACACCAAACACTTTTGCCAAATATTGTCATAACTTGCATTAAAACTTTAATAACAGTTGTTTAGATGCACTCCCTGACCTCTTTAAATTGGAGAATAAACCAAATTAACAGATACAGGATCTCTTCAAGAAAGATGGTGAATTCTAACTACAGTGGGAGGCTGAATGCATGTGAAAAACACAAAATTAAGTGATTTGAGTTGGTTTTTTTCCTCTCAAATCACTCCTTTTGTAATGCAAGGGGAGTAGCCCTCCTAATTCCTTGAGAGCAGAGGGTGTTCCTGTGCAAATCAGGTCCTACAGCAGCTTCTGCTGTTCTGAGCATCCTAAATCCTGGTCACAAACCATCCAGTGCCCTTTGGATCTGTATCCAGCTCTTCATGGCACCAGGAGCTACAATAAAGTGTCTGGAGAGTGTCCAGGAAAGGCAGCAGCAGCTCCTGTTGTGCTCAGAGAGGGGCACAAGGCTCAGGGAAAAGCCAGTTATTATTGGACAGAAATTATAGAATAATTGAGGTTGGAAAAGAGCTGTAAAATATATAATATCTTATTAGCAGTGCACTGCTTCATTGCACTCTTAGATTTCAGGCAGGATTAGCTGGAATTTCCAACAGAAAGATTCATTTGGCAACTTTCTGAAAGTTACTGGTTTCTGTCACAGGAACATGAAATTCATCACCACACTTCATAAACCTGAAACTGAACATCAAAACATCAAAACACCAACTCAGACTGGGGGAGAGCAGTGGAACTTGTGCCTTCTCTTCCATTCAGCACAATTAAAACCTCCAAAACTGAAAAGTTTCTCCTGCTTTGAGGGAGAAGCTTCCTGATTCAGGTTTTTGGTGAAAAGTGATGAAATTTTAGGTGAAATGAGAGCAACTATCCCCATCTCAAAATTTTATTGAAAAACTAATCAGAAATAAACTCAGTTTGTGAGCAACACCAGTGAGTGCCTGAGCACTTCACAAATGAGATTATTGCGGCTCTAAATGTTCAGGGAATCAGGGAATCACAGAATCATGGAACAGTTTGGGTTGGAAGGGACCTTAAATCCCACCCAGTGCCACCCCTGCCATGGCAGGGACACCTCCCACTGTCCCAGGCTGCTCCAAGCTCCAATGTCCAACCTGGCCTTGGGCACTGCCAGGGATCCAGGGGCAGCCACAGCTGCTCTGGGCACCTGTGCCAGGGCCTGCCCACCCTCCCAGGGAACAATTCCTGCCCAAATCCCATCCAGCCCTGCCCTCTGGCACTGGGAGCCATTCCCTGTGTCCTGTCCCTCCAGTCCTTGTCCCCAGTCCCTCTGCAGCTCTCCTGGAGCCCCTTCAGGCCCTGGAGGGGCTCTGAGCTCTCCCTGGAGCCTTCTCCTCTCCAGGTGAGCACCCCCAGCTCTCCCAGCCTGGCTCCAGCCCTGGAGCAGCTCCCTGGCTCCTCTGGACTCTCTCCAGCAGCTCCAGGTCCTGCTGATGTTGGAGACCCCAGGGCTCTGCAGGTGGGGTCTCACCTGGGCACAAGGGCACAGGGGCAGTGTCCTTGGTGTCCCCCCTGCTCCAGGGCTGGGACTGAGCCCTGGTTCCCTCACTGAGAATCTCCAGGTGATTCCTGGCAGGAAGGAACCTCTGCACCTCCCCTGAGCCAGTCCCAGCTCCAGGCAGGGTCAGACCAACGGAACAGAACAGCCATAAAAAGGAGCTTGGCAACACTCCCAGCCCAGAAACATCAATTCTGGTCCAATAAAAGTGTTATTATTGCCTGGTGACACAGGTTACAACTCCAGGAGTATTTACATGTGTACAGCATGTGCTAAACTTTACGAGGATTTAAACACTGCCCCGAGGAAAACGTCCCAAGAACTATTTCAATCCACTCTCAAAAAAATAATGTTAAATTTTCATTAGTTTTACCTGCTAGCAGAGTAAAGGAGAAAGGAGTTCTCACCTTTTTTTCTGGCTGGAGCTGCAGCTGGAGGTTGGCTCTGTGATGTGAAGGAAGCCAAGTTCTGGTCCCAAAGTCTGCAGGGCCCAGGGGTGCCTTATAAAGGCTCCCTGCCACCACAGAACCACAGGATTGCAACACGTGGCTCCAGTTCCTATTTTACATTGGGCCACAGCTACAGCCAGGAAAAGAAATAATATTTGAGAGTCCCAGGTAAACTTCGAGGAGGAAATGAAATTGTGAGATTGTAGAACGACCTTTAATGGTTTGCCAGTCATTTCCTTTCCATGCTGGTTTTCTGTCTCTTTTGTCTCTTCATCACAGAGGAAGAGTGAAGAGAGACCAAATAAACTTCCAAAAGTGGCTGGTGGGAAGCACAGAATGAAGACAGAAAGAGAAAGTTCAATAAACTTAATTTTTTCTACCTGATAAGCATGAGAGAGATAATTACATGACCTCAAATTCCAGCTCCCACATCAATCAGAAGGAAAGGGAATATTAATTTTTAATTGCTGGTTTCAAACTGTGTTTGTTCTATAAATTGAGACTTAAGTCAACCAACAAATAAACAATTGTTTCTATCTTAGAGATAACTGCTATCTGCATATTATTATGCTGCAGTTTTTAAATATAATCTGAACCTGATGTTCCTTTTACACCTCAGGCATAAGAGCTCCATGCTCCACATGGGCTTTGAAAATGAGGAAAGACTCTGTGGATTTCTTTTTTTATTTGTGAAGTAATTGAATACAATTCTCATTATTTGCCAGGCAAACCAAAATACACTGCTTATAAAAGAAAAAACAAACAAACAAAAAACCCACACAAAACAAAAGGTTTGAAACTCAGCCTGGCACACTTTAGGAATGAATGGGAGATACAACTCAATTCCAGGTGCTTTCCAGGGGCAGGATTCCCACAGTGCAGCAATTACAGTGCCAGAAGCCAGGAGTGGAGTGATGGTGGCTGTTCCTCTGCTAGAGAATTCCAGAACGGTTTGGGTTGGAAGGGACCTTAAAACTCATCTCATCCCACCCCTGCCATGGGCACCTCCCCCTGTCCCGGGGTTCTCCAAGCCCCATCCAGCCTGGCCTTGGGCACTGCCAGGGATCCAGGGGCAGCCATAGCTGCTCTGGACACCCTGCCAGGAAGGTCAGGGTGTCCCCACCTTCCCAGGGAACAATTCCACCCCAAAACCCCATCCATCCCTGCCCTCTGGCAGAGGGAGCCCTTCCCTGTGTCCTGTCCCTCCAGGCTGGGGCGGGCAAGGAATGCGGCTTGGCTGGGGTCCCGCTCACCTTTGGCAGTGAGCTGCGACTCCTTCCCATCGCACAGGACACAACCCCGGGCCCTGCATTCCCGGGTGGCCCCGATGACTCCGTGCCCATCCCGGGGTGCCCAGCCTGCTCCTCAAACACGGGAATTCCCTGTGCCGGAGCTCCGGGCAGAGCTGGGCACGGGCGGAGCTCCGGGGCTGCGCGGAGGGAGAGCGGCTCTGAGCAAGGGAAAAGCCGCTCCCTTCACATCCCAGATGCTCAATCTGGCTCCGAGGGGGTTGTGGATCCATCCCTGGCACAGAACTCAGCGGCAGCCGCGGAACTGCTCGCCTGGGGTCTGTGCCAGGATAGGATGGAGCAGGTGGAGCTCCAAAGGCTCTTCCAAAGGGATCCAGAGCTTTCCAGGGGACAGAGCTGTCCCCTCCTCATCCTGGTCCCTGATTGCCTTTGGAGGCAGCTCAGAGAAGGCTGGGCACCGTTTTCCTCCTGCTTGTCCTGATTCCAAGAGCAGGTTTTGGAAGGAGGAGCAGGAGGAGGCTCAGGGGCAGTGACCCCCGCCCCTCCTGCTGGAAGTGCAGCCCCGGGCACAAGGACAGAGCCCAGCCTGAGCCGGGCTGGGGCACGGATCTGTTCCCTTTTGAGACATTTTGCAGTATCCAAAATGCCTTTTGGGATAACACACAGCAAGCCAGCAGTGACAGGAGAGCTGGGACACAAGTAAGGGCAGGAGTGACTTTATGTGCATATTTCCTGTTCCTTCTCAGCTCCTCAACCCCTCTCTGCTCCCATGGATGCACTTCTCTTTAGTCACAGTGATTAATGCAGAGCTCAGCAAAGGTCTTCAGGTGCCTGCTCACTTCTGAAACATGAACAGTTCCTAATTAATACAAATAAACACCTAATAATTGTTATTAACACAAACAAATGCACATTTTCAGCGTGTGTTTGCATCAAGCCTTCCTTATTCCCTTGGCTCAGCCCTTGTCCCAGGACGCATGGAGTGACTTGGTGCCCAAGCTTTGTGCCAAGAATCCCAAAAACCAATCCTGGAGCACAGACACCTCTGGGTGGAACTTCCATGATGGGATGGTTTCCTGTGATCCATCAGAGGAATTTTTAAATATTAAAACACAGAGATTGTGAAAAGCTCTTTCGATGACAGCCTGGTTTTCCACTATGAGCTCATTGGTTCTGAAGGGGAAATTTGGAGGGGAGCAGCTTCTCCCCATCTTCTTATTCTGCTTCCCCTATGACACTGACAGAGAATGTGCAAGCCCTGTCCATGCTTTACTTTAATGCCAAGGAAAAACTCCTTTTTTGGAAGAAAAGGCTCATTTGAACACAGGTTTCCTTTCTTAGGAAGGAAAAGACATCTTTTTTCTTTGTGGAATGACAAAGAAATCACCCCAATCCAGGAAAAAAAAAACCCAACAAAAAACCCCCAAAACAAACAAATAAACAAAAACCAGTGTAACTTAGGGAAAAGGAATAATTATAAAAAGTGTATAATCTCTATGATTCCTTTATATGGAATTGCCTTCAGCACTTGGCTGGTTTTCCATGGATGTCCATTGGCAGATTAATGCCAAAGATCAACTTTGGCATTAAGGATTTTTAATGCAGTTGCATTTAGAAGGAACCACTGCTCTTTATCTGTAATTCTAGATATTATTCTATAATCCTTAATCTATAATTCAGTCATTTATGTGAATTCATCAGGAAACACTGTGCAATATTGGTATACCAATGAATTTTCCTAAAAAAATCCCATTAAGCCACTCCATGGAATCACTGAACCAAACTCCAGCCTTGAGAAAACCACAAAACAACACAAGGGGAAAATACATCCAACTCCTAGCAAAAAGCAGAAAGTCCTATAGGCCAGTGATTAATTTGATTTTGGTAGCACTGGAGCAGCTGGCCAGGATGGGGCTGTTGGGAATCTCCAGGACAGGAAGGTGGGCAGCAGGATCACTGAGACCTGACCTAATCAAGCTCAGGCTGATGTAGTTCCTCAAATCCCAGCTTAGAGCTGCAGGATGTGGGTCTGGGATGGGTGCAGACGTGGAGCAGGAGCTGGTGCCCCCTGAGAGAAGGGGAAAAGGGGATTTCATCTCTTGGTCCTGCTCCCTCCTGCCCCAAGACCTCACAACGTGTAGCTCCCAGAGCTTTGGGTGTCTGCACAAACTCCTGGGCTTGGAAACAACACCAGCGGGATGAAAAGAACAGGAAGAGCCAGAAGGGTCTTGCACAAGGATTTTTAAAGAAAGCAAAGTGAGGTGTGACATTTCCAAAGGGGTTTAAGAACCAAATCTCTATTTCTACAGTAAACAACTCTGTAGAGTCAATGGCGTTTGGGTGCCTAAATCCAGGAGATGCTTTTGCAAATCTTTATAGGTGCTCAGTGAATGTGGGGCAGGAATCCTAAAGGAACTGGTATTTCTGATAGATTTATTGCAGAATTAGTTATCAATCCTCTCTGGCACAGGAACAGAGGAGGCTCTTCCCAGGGCATGCACAGGGAGCTGGTTCAGTGCTGGTCCAAAGTGCAGTGCAGATCCCTGCTCCGCTGGGATCAACCCTTCAGGAATCTCACACTGAAATAAACCTGACACTGAGATCAGCCTGATATTGAGATAAACCTGACACTGAGATCAGCCTGATATTGAGATAAACCTGACACTGAGATCAGCCTGATATTGAGATAAACCTGACACTGAGATCAGCCTGATATTGAGATAAACCTGACATTGATATAGACCTGACATTGACATTGACATAAACCTGGCCCTGAGATAAACCTGGCCCCGAGATCAATCTGGCAGCACCCATCTGGAGGAGCCAGCTGCAAGCTGGGCTCTTCACTTGAAGGGCACTCATTTCTGGGGGATGTTGTAACTCTGAACTCCACCCCCAGCACTGCCTGGCTGTGTTGCAGTGCTGGGGGTGGGGAAATAACACTGCAAATTGAAAGTCAAGGGAAAAGCCCAGCAAGTTCATTTCATTGACTGAAATTCAAGCAGCATTTTCTTTGTCTGACAGCTCCTAGAAAAGTTTTCAGGCAAAGCCAAGCCAGAGCATTCAGTCCATGGAGAGTGCAGATAATGCTCTCAGGGACAGGGTGGGGTTGCTGGGGTGTCCAGGAGTTGGACTGATGATCTTTGAGGGTCCCTTCCCAGGATATTCCATGAGTCTGTAATTAAAGCACTCAGGGATATACCTGGAAGAAAGAGGAAGTCGTGACAACTTCCTATTTTGCTGTTAATTATTAATGTATAAATATTTATTTAATGCTAAAGCCTGGGGAGCCAAACTGAGATTGGGGATATCCCTCAGGATAAAGGATTCAGGAGTTCACAGGAAGATTCAATACCCAGGCAGGATCCAGGCATCTTGCTACATCATTTTTTATGTGTCAGAAAATTCCAAGTTCCTCAAGGTGGGGAAAAGAAACTTTAAATTATGTAATAAGAGCTCTGTCACCTCCCATGACTGAGAGGGAATGAGCTCATGCAAGACCTATCTGGAAAGAAAAAAACTTTTGACCAGTGAACCACTGAAGCATCCCTGAACGTCTGAAAGCCAAAGGAGATTTTGGAATTACTCCAGGGATTGCTCTGTGACATCACATGCACTCCTGGATCTCCTTTGCTGCAGTCATGTTGTATCAAATGGGACAATGCTGTTACCAATCCCTTCAAATTAAAATTAAAACTCAGGAGCTCTGACAGGGGAGGGTTTCCAGCACCCACAGCAGAAGAGGAGGATTGTGGAATGGCAAATCCTCTTCCAACTCAGTTTTGTGCTGCCACACATTTCTGCCTGGGAGGCAGATTTTGGTGCCAATACCTCAGGAATTGTGACAATCTCCATGCTCCCTGTCCTGTGCCAGGAGCACATCCCTGTTCCTGCAGCTCAGTGGCTACAGAAGTGTGAATAATCCAGAGTGAGGAGAAAGCTTTGCATGGGCGAACTTCCAGCAAGGACTTTCCCAGGAGAATGATGACAGCTCCTGCCTGGAGTGAGCACAGCCACTCCTGCTCGGGCCAGGGAGGATGAGGATGTGCCTGGAGTTGCTCATTTCGGGAATTGTGCTCCCTTGCTCCTCCCTGTGCTCTGACATCACCCTGATTAAACACTTCAACGGCCCCAGAGGAAAAAACGTGTCCTTCACCCAGGTGGAATAATTGACTCATGCCAGTAAATTCCTGGAGCTGAGCAGGAATTTTGTGATTTGCCTGAGGAGATAGGGAAAAAAAAAACAAACAAGTAAATAAGTAAAGGATGTGTTTCACATTTAAATGCTCATGGATTTGTACTTTGCATTGTTTTTCTGCCAAAAAACATGGAACATGATGCCTTTTTTTGGGATGATCCTGTACATAGGGCTATGGAAACACAATTCAAGTAAAAATCACTGCTTTTTACACATCTGGGAGCTCATTTGATCCTGTGTCAAGAGAGGAGATCTCTGCTGGGTTCTGCTCTCAGTATGAGCAGGATATGAAGGGATGGAACCAGGAACTTGCAGATTTCTGGGAGAAGAGGATGTTTTGCTGGTCAGTGAAGAAATCAGCCCTGCAGCTCTCACACAGCGAATGTGGACCCTCCTGTCACCACCTAACTCTGCTCTGAGAACATCTGGGGGGACAATCCTCACCCTTTCTAGCTGGAAAATGAATGAAATTCCTTTCCAACTCCACAGGGCAGAGCTGCAGAGCACAAAGATTCATTGGCTCCCAAATCCATTTGTTTATAAGCTAGTTTAGCCACAAATCCATCACTCCACTTTTTCTCTATATTTTGATTGGCTTTTCCTGCTTATCTCTACAGGTGAACTCCCTGGGACACCGCTGGAAGCAAAGCCCAGTCCCTGTGTGCAGAGCTCAGTGAGTGGCACAGGAGGTCCTGACGTAACCCAGGGCTTGGAGCTCCACCAAAGCTTCCCCAGCTCCAGGGAGTCAGTCAGGACACAGCCCTGACCACAAGGGCCGTGACTTCCTTCCCCTGGGCAGCCACTGCAGGGAAACCCAGCACTGGGCTCTGCTTCCCTGGATCCTGGCTTTGCCTGGAGATGGGGCTGCCACCCTCCAGACTCCTGTGATGCCCGAGGCAGAGCTGTGCCGGCTCCCAGGCAGTTCTGGAATTTCTCTGGGAGGGAGAAGCAGCAGGAAAAGCCCCGCATTGCAGAATCTCTCCGTGAACACACCCATGACAAGGAGTTAAACATTGATATTCTTATGCAACGCTTGTTTGTACCTGGAATAAAAATAATATCAACTTGAAACGTCCCGTTTCAATTTCCTCCAGCTCTAATGAATGTCTGAGGTTAACAACCGCTGGAGAGAGCTTTAGTCTGGCACTTGTAACAATGAATACCTTTGTCAAAGGAATTATTGCTTGCCCCGAGCAAATTAGCTTCAATCCTGATTGACATCAGCCCTGGGATCATGTTTGGAGGGTTCAGGAGAAAACCACTTCCACCAGAGAGTGCAGCCCAGTATAAACCAGTTACTGGGTACAGAGAGGGGGTGGAGCACACTGGGGAGGAGGAGTTTGTAACAAACATCCTGCTCAAGTGTCCCGAGCATCCTCATGGAAGGGCACTTCCACTTGAATCTGCAAGGAATTCCTGCTGCCTGAAAGGCAGGCTGTGGTCAGCAGGGTGAGCCTAGCACTGCCCCAGGGATCTGGAACTGCTCCAGGGATCTGGAAATGCTCCAGAGACCTGGAACTGCTCCAGGGATCCATCCCTGCTCCAGGGATCCATCCCTGCTCCAGGGATCTGGCACTGCTCAAGGGGTCTGAACTGCCCCAGGAATCCGGCCCTGCCCCAGGGATCTGGCACTGCCCCAGGGATCCATCCCTGCTCCAGGGATCCATCCCTGCTCCAGGGATCTGGCACTGCTCAAGGGGTCTGAACTGCCCCAGGAATCCGGCCCTNATCTGGCACTGCTCAAGGGGTCTGAACTGCTCCAGGGATCTGGCACTGCTCCAGGGATCCATCCCTGCTCCAGGGATCTGGCACTGCTCCAGGGATCCAGCCCTGCTCCAGGGATCTGGCACTGCTCCAGGGATCCATCCCTGCTCCAGGGATCCAGCCCTGCTCCAGGGACAGCTGGAACCACGACAGCCATGGGATGTGGGCTGTGACCCAAAGCCAGCCCCATGCCTGGAGTCCCCCAGCCCCACACACAATTCTGCTCCCAGGGGTGGCATTCCAAGGAAACACAAACCTCTGATCTGCTGCAGGGCTGAGGGCAAAGTTTATTGCAGACTGGGAGGTGGCTCCACACCTTTGTTCACAAAGGCACAGCCAGGATTTGGGAACAGCCAAATCCTGAGCAGCCCTGGGTTCCCACTGGGAATTCAATTACAGTTCTGGAATTACCATTTAATTACAGTTAATTGTTCATGGAGAGGAAATGAGGAGAGAGAACCCCACAAACATTGTAACATGTGATGCACGAAAGTCTCTTTAGAGCAGCTGTGGCTGAGCAGGAGAGAGAGCCCCACGCACTTGCACTGCAGATTTATTTATATGTAATACATCAAAGGAAAAGGAAAAGTGGGGACTGGGAAACCCACAAATTCTGCTAAATAACCTTGATTTTTGTGAAAGGAATTACCTCACACGGCACTGCTGCTCACCTCAGAGCTGAGCCAGAGGCACCTGGGTTGGGAAATCAAACTCCTGGCAAGGCAGACCCGTGGTTGGAAGAACAAAACTACAATTTTGTGGTGTAAAAGCCGTGCAGAAAGCTCTGGGTGAGCTCCGTGCAGCCTCTGTCGTCACTGCAAACACCAACCATGAGACTCCTCACCTCCACTTCTCATTTTACACCAAACCCCAGCTCCCCTGGTGTTGAAATCCAGCGGAATGCAAAGCAGCTCAGTCAATGTTCCTCACCAGCCACTTCGGCACGTCTGCACCTGGGGAGGAAAATCTCCAGCCACTTCTCTTAAAAGAACGGAGATTTTCAGTTGGAAGGGGAATCCTGTAAATAACTAAAGGAGAGAAAAATCCCCTTTGTTTAACCTTGGGGAAGAGGTGGAGTCCCCATCCCTGGAAGTGTTCAAGGAGCAGCTGATGGAGCACTGAGAGCTCCTCATCCTGACCCCAGTCCAGCCAAAGCCATTCCACTGCTGCCACTGCTGCCACTGGAAGCTGAGCTGGGATCCCCCAGGAGCACATGGGGAATAAAACAGGCAATATCCCATTAATTAATTTTAAATTAATTAAATTATTTTGAGAATTAAATTATTTTTAAATTTTAATTACTTTTAAAATAAATTAATTTAAAATTAAAATATTTTTCAATAATTAATTTAAAATCAAATAATTTCAAATTCCAGGTGATGCTCAGGCTGTTTGCAAGTTTCCAATAATTATCAATAAGTCCCATCATGTGAGTGCAAAAATAGCCAGAACTCTGCCCTTCAGAAAGGTTTGGGCTGGGCTGAAAAAGTGCTGAAATTTGTTCAGGTTTGGGCAGCTGAAATGGCCACACAGAGATAGGAACTGTTTTAGATTTCTCTGGGAACAATTGAAAGTCTCACCATAATTATTAGGAGAAGATCAGGCACTCAAAGTTGTCCTGATAGATTTGGGGAGGGAGGCAGAGAGAAGAAATAAGGAAAATCAGAAAAACAAAGAAAGAAACAGAAGGAAAGAAAAGCAGAAACATTTAAGGTCAAATTTCAAAATCTACTTGTGGACAATCTTATTTTTAGGGACTTTAAAGAAAACTACTAACAAAACCCATTCCAAGTCCATTTTGCCTCTGATTTTGTTTTGACCAAAAATTCTTCCCCAAAGTGTGGATCCCCTTTCTCCTGCCTGAGGACTTTCTGGGGTAATGAAGCATTTGGTAAAAGAGAAAATCCCACCTTCACTCCCAATTTCTCTGAAAAGAAACTCCCTGGCCCTGAGTTTCGGCAGCGTCTCTTGGTTGTTTTGCAGACCTGGTGGAGATGTCAAAACCAGGCTGAAACCACAGAGGGAAAGAGGAAGCAGAGCCCAGCATTTCCCAGGTAACTCCAGCGTGTTCTCAGGGAGAAACAGCCAGGATGTGATGGCCTGGCAGGATCAGGAATTCCTGGAATTCCTGGAAAAGCTCTCCCAGCCCATGGAGCCCAAACTTGTCCCAGCCCAGCCCCTGAGTGCCACATCCCGGTGACACCTGCAGGGATGGGGGCTGCAAACCCCCTGGGCACTGCCTGAGCTGCCTTTCCAGGGGGGAAATATTCCTTTCCAGGGAGGAAATATTCCTTTCATGGGGGGGAATATTAATTTCCAGGGAGGAAATATTCGTTTCCATGGAGGAAATATTCATTTCCAGGGGGGAAATATCCCTTTCCAGGAGGGGAATATTCATTTCCGGGGGGAAATATTCATTTGTAGGGAGGAAATATTCATTTCCAGGAAGGAAATATTCCTTTCCAGGGAGGAATTCCTCCTGGATAATCCATGGATTGTGGATGGAGGGAGGTGCAATCCCAGCCCAGATTTCTTTGTGTGGGCTCCCCTCTCAGCCTGGCATTGCCCCCACAGGATTCATCCCCCTGCTGGAACCCTGGTCACTGAGAATTTTAGATTTTCTGTGCTAACAAACACTGACCCCTAAGAAAACACTACATTTGACCTAAAGCCATAGAGAAAGCTTCCAAAATTAAATTATAGGACTGGAATTACGAGTGTGTAGTTTAAATAAAAGTATGTGATATCACATAGTGAAAAACTTAAAATTTAAAGTTTTAGAATATAGTAATATATATATAAAGCAAGATGAAAGTTTTAGAGCAGAGGCTAGCCCTTTTTCACCTTCTTCTTCATAAGTCTAAGTAACATTTTTATAATTAGATAGAAAATTCTACATTGCAGGCCATGAGTGGTTGGTTATTAAGTTAAAAGTAAAAACTAATTTGTGTCATTTCTTAATCAAACAGTCTATCCCTAAAATGCTTTGTAGAAAAAAAGATAGAGAACCATCCTTTTAGTTTGTTAGCTAAAAGTGCAGTAGAACTCACAGCTTGTGAGACTGTAATATAAATAAAAATTAATAAACCTCTGAATCCAAACAAAAAATACCGTCTGGCACATTTAATCCCAACCCTAACAAAAAAAGAAGATAAAACCCAACACTCCCCCCATTCCCAGCCTTTCAGTTTGGAAATCCTGACACACTTTGGTTGTGTCCAAGCTTTGCTATGTCCCTCTGGGAGCTCCCTGGCTGCCCCTCCTTGGCAGAGCCCCCAGAGCTTCTCCAGGGATGTCAGAGCAGCTCCAGTCCAAACATCTCCGTGGTTTCAGTGCTGGGCAGGGATGGCAGCCGGGGTGCAGAGGGAATTGTGAGTTATGTCATCAATGAATAAATGCAGAACTTCCCCAGGACAGGCTGGGAGACCTGGCCTGACCTCAAAACCCACAAGCCTGAAACTGGCTCCTGTCCCAGCAGGGTGAGCCCTTGTCTCTGTGCTGGAGCCCAGTGTGGGGCTCCTCTGCTGCCCCAGAATTCCAGAATCCCTGAGCTGGGAAAGCCCTCCCAGCCCAGGCAGTCCTGGCTGTGCCCCATCCCCACCTTCCCCAGCCCAGAGCTCTGAGTGCTGCCTCAGAGGAGCTACAGTTTATCCCAACTTTGTGAACATTTTCTCTGGACTCAAACCTTGTTAAAACTTTTGAGATCACTGCTGGCATCAGAAACTTCACTTGTGTTGCTGACATTCAAATTGGGCAATTAATGTGTTTTCCACCATGACTCCAAGTCTCGCTTCTGGTGCCAACAAAATTCACATGACCCAGTGCGAGTCTGCAAGGCCTTGAGATGACATCAAAACAAAATCCTGCCAATGGCTTTTTTTAGGAAATGAAAAATTGTTCAAGCCCAAAGCTTGGCTAACTTCAGACCAAAAGAACTGAACTGGGGGAATAAAACCCAGGAGCCTGCTCTGGACAAGGGGATTGGCTTTGGACACCCTTGCAAAGGGCACGCAGTTCATGTTATGAGTTAAACTGGTCCTTTTGTCCCACTGCTCCTTGTCCTGCTACTTCAAGACAGCCCAGCCATGGTGGAGAGACCTCTGGGATAATAGATTTGGGAAGAGGGAAAACCCCTGCACTCCATGGTGAAAATGGAATGAGGTTTGATCTCTCTGTGGCAGTTGTTTTGGAAGAAAAGGCAAAAATGGGGAGAGGAATGGGGAGCACAGGAGAAGGGCAAGGAACACCTTGCACTGTCCCAGGCTTCTCCAACCCCCATCCAGCCTGGCCTTGGGCACTGCCAGGGATCCAGGGGCAGCCACAGCTGCTCTGGGCACCCTGTGCCAGGGCTGCCCACCCTCCCAGGGAACAATCCCTTCCCAATATCCCATCTAGCACTCAGGCAGTTTTCAGCCATTCCCCCTTATCCTGGCACTCTGGGCTCTTTTAATGGGGTCTGACATACAGAGACACCCAAAACATCAGCACTGTCCAAGCTCAGTGCATCAAAAACTAATTTACAGCAGAAATTGGCACCTGATCCACTTCCCTCTTCCACTTCTGCATCTCCCTTTGTTGTTTTAATAATCTCACTCCATCATTTTTACCTTCCCTCCAGGAAATTCACATTGACAGTCTCTGCACTCTCACAGTCTCAGGGGGGATATACCAGGGTATTTGATATTGCAAAATTAAAATACTGAAAGATTAAGTTACCTGACTGGAGGAACACAAACACACCATTTGTTTCTGTCATGTGCTCCAGTTACAACCTCAGTCTTCTTCTTTTAGGCAAATCACTTTCAAAAGGGGAAAGAAACCCTATAAAGAATTTCCATCATTGTGTCTTTTACCTCTGAGTCAGAAATTCACTCCCAGCTTTAATCTGCAGTGACTGATGTGACTCTGCCAGGGGGAGCTTCATAGAAAGTGTAGTAGTTTCAGGGCACTTTCTGATGGATAAATCCCCATTAGAGACTCAGACCAAGGGTGAGCTCACCGGCAAGGCTGAAGCTCACAATTCATCTCAGAATGAACAAGCTCCAGAGCAATTCCTTTAAAAAAATGTACAAGCAGTCATTTTCTTCTGTCTACTTCCTTTTTTTTTGTTATTTTCTCTGTATTCAGTTCATGTTTTTGGCTCATTCAGAAGCCTCTGGGCAGTTGTGCCCATTCCCAAGGCTCTGCTGGGCATCCACCCTGCAGCTCCTCCGTGCCCAAAGGGCTGCCAGGAGCCAGAGCCTAAACAGAGACTGGGCTTTGCTCCTCCTTAGGGAGGCTCAGGGAGGGCAGCAGCAGGAATTCCTGCATGGAAAGGGTGCTCAGGCCTTGGAAGTGCCCAGGGAGGTTTGGATCCCCATCCCTGGAGGTTTCATGGGAGTCTCTGGATGTGGTACTCAGAGTTCTGGGCTGGGGACAGGGTGGGGATTGGGCACAGCCTGTACTGGATAGGCTGGGAGAGCTTCTCCAACCTCAGGGATTCTGTGGATTGGTTTAGCACCAAACATGTGAGCAAAATATGGCCTTAACTGCATTTCTCTAAGAGAAACCAAGGGCAAAACCCAAAAAGTCGAGCAAAAGCAGCATCTCCTCCTTTTCCCAGAGACTTTCCCCATTAACTGGGGTGGCACGAGGGCAGGAGCAGCCCTGTACTCCCTTCAGACCCTTGGGGGCTGTGGAAAGCAGACCAGCATTGTGAGGTTGGGGTTCTCTGGTTGCTGAGGGCTCCTGCAGCAGCTCAGCCTCACCCCAGGCAGGTCCAGGATAAAAACCTGCAGGCTCTGGGTTCCATCCCCTGTGCTGCTCCTGACTCCAGGCTGTGTCCAGGGACACAAGTCCTCATCTGCCAGCTCCTGCCCTGAAAATGCAGCACGGGAGAGGCTTCTCCCTTCACCTCTGCCTCCTCTTCACAGCTCATTTAGCAGTTTGCTTAAAAAACCACCCCAAATTAAAGCTGGCCCTGATTTGCCAGCCCCTGTGTCAGTTGTTGGTTGATTTTTTCCTCACTCAGCAGCATCCCCCAAACAAACACAGCCCCAGCTGCCCTCTCCTCTCACCTGAACCTCACCCTCTCTCTCCCACTTTCCCTGGAGGTTTCCCTGCTGGGGACAAGAGCTGTTTGTGTATCCCCTTGCTCAGGCTCTGGCAGAACTCTCCTGCAGCATTCCCAGAGCACAGTCTCAGTTCTGCAATGTTTGCTCAGGAGGCTTTCAGACTCAGACAGCTTTGAGAAAATCGGTGTGGTTTGTGGGGAAAAAAACCAAAACCACACACATGAGCACAGAGAGAGGGCTGAGGAATGGCATCACCTTCCTGAGGTGGACAGAAATTCCACGTTTGCTTTCAAGTATTTATGAGAAAGAAACCCTTTTCATTGAAAAAGCCTCTTCTGGAGACTCATTTCAAATAGAGAGAGGGAAATAAACTCAGCTCCTGAACCCACAGATCTCAGATTTTGTGCCATAAAATTTTCCAGCGTGGAGAAGGCTCTGCCAGCCACAGCATGTCCTGAAGCACAGCCTGCAGTCTCTGTGGTGTTTTTTTGGTGCATCCCACAGGCTTCAGGCATGGACCCTTCACATCCCCTCTGCCCCTAACAACCTTTGACTGGAAGGTACTATAACCAAAAAATAGCTTTAAAATACCAAAATAACTTAATTAACAGGGTATTTTTTAAAACTTCATTTTCTTCACATTATTGGTGTGACCATCTTGCCGTGAAGTGGAGAAGTGAGGCAGGGAAGCATTGATGGGTGGATCTTTTATCTTAAATCTTCATCTGCTTTTTACTGTATTTAAATCCAGCCAGGCTTACCCAGTTTGGAAGTCCAGCCTTGTCTTGGGATACTTCTCTGGAGGAGACCCAAGGAGAAAGCCCTGATAGAAGGTGGAAATTTTGGGTCTTGTCTCACCAGAACAACATTTCTGGGTCTGTGCACATCTAAGACCCCCAGGAGAGCCCTGAACCAAAACTATTCCACTTCACACTCCCTTTAACTCCTCCTTTTCCCCCAAATCTTTGCCCCCAGGAATTTGTACCTTCCCCAAAGCAGGGTGATTTTAGGAGGGTGGGAGCAGCTGTGTCCTCTAATCCCTGAGCCCTGGAACAGCAAAGCAGAGTTTTCACAAAGCAAGACAAGCAGGGTACAACAATGTTAAAGAGAAATATTTTACTAAAAAAAGGGCAAAGCAGCAAAACCTTGCAGTTCCTCCCTTTGGGTGCTGACGCTTGAGGGCTCAGCCACTAGAGGGAAATGTAAGATAAGAGAAAAGAGAACTTATCCCTCTGCAGCTGGAGCTCTGCTTTCTTTCCAAAACTTCAGATTTTAGTGACCAACTGTCCCCCAGGACACATCTGAGTGCCTCAGCCCAGTCCTGCCCACAAGCAGTGCCTTGCTGGGCACCTGATTTATCCCAAAAAATTCCCCCAGTGCTCGAGACATCCTCCATCAGCATGGAATGCAATCAGGTAATTGAGGGTTGCACTGTAATGCATCAAGATTTCTGAGGGTTGCTCTGTAATGCATAAAGATTTTGTGTTCACCAGACAAGAGTGGCTGGAGGGGTTTGCTTTGACAGCTTTATGGATGATCCCAGTGCTTCATTTCACACAAAATGCACTCACCCATCACAGGTTGGGTGGCCCAGGGGTCCTGCAGAGCCTCTCCAGGAGCTGTGTTCCATCCCAGTTCTCATCCCAGCCCTGAGGAGGTTCCTGGGGGATCACTGGTGGCTGCTCCTCCATCTGCTACACTTCCAGCAGTGAAAGCATGGTCCCATGATTCATCAAGTCTGGCTGAGGAGATTGTGAAATTAGTGTTTTAAAAGCCACAAAAGTGTTATTTTTACAGCAATTCCAGTTGTTATCTCCTGTAAATAACACCTGCCGTGGGGAGGATATTAAATATTCTCCCAGCTCCCCTTCTGGAGATGTGGTTTGGTGTAATTTGGATTCTGATCTGGATCAGTCACAGGGGAACATCAGATTTATGCTGCTCCTTTAGCCCCTGGACATCACCAGGCCAGGACCTTACAGGTTATTTTGTTTTCTGTGTTCCTGCCATTCCCTGGGCCATGTGGGGAGCAGCTCTGCCTGTGCCAGCAGCTGTGGCTCAGCCTCTCCCCAAAGCTGTTGCTCCAGGAGCAAATGCAGCCGAAGTCTCTCTCCAGTGGGGAGATTCTGGGCTTGTGCAGGAGAGATGGGGATGCCTTGGGAAGGCTGAGCTGGAACAGAGACTGGGCAGAGCCAGAGAATAAAGCAGGGATTTATTGAAAGGACTCCAGGATACACCTTGGGCAGGACCAGGGCTACACCCAAGGTGGACCCAAAACGGACACAAAATGGACACAAAATGGACAAATGGTCACGAGGTCTCACACTTTTATAAGTTTTGGGCCATTTGTATATTGGGGTTTAATTGTTTTTAGCCAATAATCTACTGCCACACAGATTGTTTTTTAACAATTAAACTGTATCACACGTCCTGCTGCAATGAGGACAATTTTATCCAATCCTATAGTGACACACAAACTTACCTGCTACACCTTAAAACTTTTCACTATTTCTGTAACTACTTCTAGATCCAAGCTTTAGGGCCTCAAAACTCTCCACTACCTAGCTTAATGTGTTTCTATCTAAACTACAAACCCACATTCTTGCTTATGGTCTCTAAATCTGGAAGCCTTTTCCAAGGTCTCAAGTTGAACCCTGTATTCATTTCTGTGTCTGGGCCTGCATGCACAAGGTTTTGAGAATTTTCTGTGCCTGGATTTCCCACAGGGAGAAGTGAAGTTTTACTGCCTGGTTTTGCCCATAAAGTCACATTTTCCTCAAACCAGGTCTCCTCCAGAGCTGCATCAGGAGTGTGTGGGGCCAGATAAGAACTCATTTCCATATGTGTGCAATCCTGCCTCTCAGTGCTGCTGGCAGAAAATTTGCCTTAATAAGCCTAAAAATATCATTTCTTTCCTCAAACAAGTTCAATTGGGAGATGAAATTGGGGCCTGGAACTGAAGGGTGTTTATTTTAAAAGGGCAGTTTGGTTTGGAGCCTGTGGCATCTCCAAAGCACTGCCAGGAGTGACATCCCAGAACTTCTGCCCCAAAGCCTCTGTGCCAGCACAGAGCTGGGAGCACTGTTTGATGTAAAATCCTAAAGCTAATTAGGAATTTCTGGACCTCTGGGACAAGCTTCGTTACAAGAATTACAAATCTAAATCTTCAGCAGGAAATTGAAGCTCTGGGAAATGGTCAGTTGGTAAAAATGGCTCTGCTGGGAAAAAGGGAGCAGGGAATAAATCCTGAGCACATTTCCCTCAGGAGGGCAGAAGAAAGGGAAAGATTTGGTGCCAAGCTTGAGGTGATCAATCCCTGTGTGCTCTCCTTCACTCCCTGTGTTCAGTGATGGATCCCTGGGTGTTCTCCCTCACTCCCTGTGTTCAGTGATGAATCCCTGTCTTCTCCCTCGCTCAGACAGCAGCAATGCTCCTTTCCCTGGATTCACAAAGCCCTGGATAAGCAGCTCCCACAATCCAGGTTCTCTCTCCTCTCTGAAAAGAGAACAGGCTCAGACCTGGCAGCTGTGGGGCAGGAGGGACCTGCAGCAGGACAGGAGTGGTTTGGATGAGGTGAACTGCAGAGGATTTCCCAGATGGATCAGTCACATCCAGCAGTTCTATCCCCACAGGGCAAAGCTGCTGAAATGTCTCTCTCCTGCTGGTCCCCTGCCAAACATCAAAAGCACTTTTCATGCAGAGCAGCTCAACAAAACTGACAGTGTGAAGTGAGAGGAGGCCAAAGATGAATGGGAATGGCACAGGATCTAAACCCACTCGCAGCTGTTGAATTCCCCCCCAAGGAAGCAGGGAAAAGCTGCTTCTGCTTATTCTGGTTCATTTGGCTCTGTTCTTCAGCTTTTTCCCCTCAAAAATCTTCATTTTACTTTAAGGCAAAGCTGCAGAAATTGGAGGTGGTGAGCAATTCTTCTGCTCCCCTTCTCCTTGGGCTCATTTCACTTATTTGTTGTTATCTCCTGAGCTCCTGTCAGCTCCAAGAGAGCCAAGGCATTGTCAGGTTTTCATTTTCCCCACATTGAAACTCCTCTTCCAAAACCACAAAAAGCAGTTGGGATTTTAGGGACAGAAATGGCAGAAAGGAGCAGTTGTTATGTTCTGTAACATTCTCCCTCATAATCCCTTCATTCCTCACCAGCCCCTGCAGACTGTTTTTCCTTGTGCTATTTGATTGGGAAAAAAAAAAATTCTCTAAACTATTCCTAGCCACTTGAGAAAATAGCTGTCTGTGTATTTTGGGCATTGATGTAAAAGTGATGTACATTTTCCATTTCTCCATTAACCCCCACCCTCATCCCAGAGTCACCCCAGGGTTGCTGCCTCTGTCCTTTCCTCCTCTGCTCTTTAGGGGACATCCTGAAATTTTTATTTCTGTCAGGGCTGCTGGTACCACTTGGAAAGCTCAATTAACACAGGATTTTTTGGGCCCAAGGATTTTTTTTTCCTTGGAATCTCTCTTCAAGCCCTTTTAGTCATGGTTGTGTGAGTGCAGCCTCTTCCCCCAGAGAGTTTTACACACTTCTGCAGAAGGATCATGAAACTGAGACCTGCTGGGCTTTTGTGCCCAGGGGAGGAGCAGAGCACCAAGAAATGGCCCAGGCAGAGGCTGGGGGTGATAAATCTTATCTGTCTTTGTGATTTAAACCTAGAAAGATTCCTTCCCTATTGGAGGGAGAGAACATTTGAAAAGAACTCCTGGAAAGCTGTGGGGAGTGCAGGAATATCTTTGGAGTCGGGAGGAGATTGTGTTAATACCAAACTTTGAATTCTTCGTTAGTACAGGATGAGGTACTGAAATATCTGAGCATCTCAGTTTGAAAAGAACACAAGCAATCTGCACTCCTCTCCCTTCAGACACTGCAGATCCCACTCTGAACTTTGAGCAGGGAATTTGGAGATGCTCAGAGGCTCCTCTTTCCCCCCCTGTCTGGATTTACACTCATGACCCTGCTTGAAGGTCACCTCCCACTCCCTGCTGGGATGGACCAAGCAGGGCTGTTAACAATATGCCTGAAATATCATTTCCAAGCATCCTCCTTCCTCCTGCTGTTGCCTCCTGGAATAAAGCTGTGGTTACTCAGCCCTGTCCTCCAGGGGCACGAGATGCCAAAGCAGGGAAGGTGATTTAGAGAAGACAGATGAGAAAGGTTGGATAAATGTCTCATTTAGGGCCTGATTGTGCTATTGTTATTCATGAAGAATCATTGCTTATTCCCACCAGGATCTACTCTTGGATTAACCTCAGCCTTAGCAGAAAAGGCCTTAAAAAGTCATTTTTGGCAGGAGAGCTGCCCAGCAGTGCCTCTGCAGTGCAGCAGGGCCAGGACCAGCCTGACCCCTACACGGGCTGGCACCTCCACAAGCAACAGAACATCCCCAAAATTCCCGAGGAAATGAGAGGAGCTGAGAGTGCTCCTGAGTCATTACTGCAGGTGCTAAGCCATTTCTGACTGCTCCAATCAAATGATTACTCCCATCATCTCTCACCCAAAAATCCATCACTGCTGGAGATGGACTCTGGGAATTCAGCTCCTCATTATGCTCAAATGCCTCTGCATTAAGTCAAAAGTGAAACATTTCTTCTTCTTTTTTCTCTCCCTGGGCATTAATTAAATTAACTAAATACCCTTTAATTAATTTATTTAAGTATTAATCATTTTACTAATTAAAAAAAATAAAATCAGATTAATTTAATAAATTTTTCAGTTTATCTCAGAAAATGCCCCAAAACAACAGGGATGTTTTATAGTGTGGTGTCTTTGTTTCCTCTGCTGCTGCTCTGCTGTGACTTAGGAAGTTTTTAATCTCATCTGCTCAGTCCTGTCAGAGCCACAGCTGCTGCCTGTGACAAACCCAGCCCATCCCCATGGAAATCCTCGTGCCTGGAGTGTGGAGCCAGTCCAAGCCTGGCAGGAGCAGGGAAGGACTCCCAAAGAGAAATCCCAGGTTATTGGAGTTGCTAATTCATTGCACTTTCATTTGCTAATTAATGAGCTCGAGGGAATGAAGAAAAGCCACCACCAGTTAAGATTCTGACCCTCTGTTGCTCCAAGGGAAAAAAAGATTCTTGTTTGCTGTTTATTTGATATAATCCCAATTACTCTGTGGTTGCTGAGCCGAATTTTGGAGCTGTGTTTGAATTCTTTGAGCAGACTCATTCTGAATCATCCATCCTGCAAAATCCTTCATGCAGGGCTGCAAAGTTGTCACTAACTGTGGAATAAAATCTTCCTTTTAGTCACACTGCACCAACTACTGCACATTTCCCTGCCATTAAGCAATTTCTGCTTTCCTGGGATGCCCAAGGAACCTCAGTGGAGGCCAAAGAACACCTGGAATCATTCCTTAGGGAGAAAAAAAGAGCTGATGTGCAGCTCACATAGAGCACACAGGTCACAATTAAGAATCTTCATGTATTAATGAGGGAATTTTAGTCCTGTTGGCATTCAGAGCTCACTGGCTGCAAGTGAACTCTGCTCCTTCCAAGCAGAGCCTTTGCTAAGCTGGATAAAACAGGCAGGAGGTGCTTTTTTCCCCCCTTTTCCCCCCCTTTTTTCCCTTTTCCCCCCCTTTTTTTCCCCACAACTGCTCCATGCTTTGCTGTGAAATCTGACTGAGCCATCTGGACTTGTATTTCCAAACTGCCATTTCAGGTTTTGTTTTTCCAAATCCACCAGAGCTCATCCAAAGGGATGAAAGTGCAAGGAGGAAGCTGGACTGGACATCAGAGCATCCCTGCTCACTGCTAAATCCCACCCAAGGACCAGGAAAAATCCCCCTCAGTGCTCCCTGCCAATAAAAGGAGGTGTGAGTTGCTGATTCAATGAGTCACTAAGCAAACTATTCTTAGATGGAAAATGCTTTATAAAAAGTCAAAGTGGTTTTTTTTTTACTTAGGTGACAAAATATGTTTTCATAATACTTGAAATGAAAACTGCCGATGGGTTAATGCAGAAATACAAGATTTTGTTTGAAACTCAGATTAATTTCACTCCTTGGAGTGGGATTTTGTTTTGGAAACTGCAAAGCCTTGATTTCCAAATTTCCAGATTCCTTGTAAAAATGCCCCAGTCCCAATATTCATTAACAGCTTGCAGGCTGTGCAGCTCCTGCTGGAACAGCTGGGATCTGTCCCTGAGCTCCTGAGCATGTTCAGTAAAACTCTCTGGGCTTTTGAAAAGGCTCTGAATAATGGCAACTGTAAATACTTTACAGTCAAATAATAACAGTGCTGAACAAAACTCTCCATTTCTGGAAGGAGCAGCAATTTTCTGGAGTGGTGAGCATTTCTGTGGCTCTGAAATGGAGCACTTTGGGACAGGAAAAAGGAGAAGCTTCAAGTCTTGGATGTGCTCATGCAAAGCCAAGAGAGATTTTGGCAGCAGCCTATGGATTTGTGTGGAAAAGGCTCCCAGGGAGAAGCTCTGGAGCAAATTCTCCAGGAGTTTTCGCCTGTGGATGGTTCTGGTTGCATTTCTGGCTGTTACTGGCAAGAAATAAAATCAGGCAACAACCAAAATTATCTGCTCCAAGTGTTTCCTGGGTTTGGGTGCTTTAAACAACCTTCCTGATAAAATGAGACACATCAAGTGTATCTGCCTTGTGGTCCCAAACCCTGTGGTGCTGCTGAAATCTTCCTTTCCTTGGCCTCTTCTGGTGCCCTGAGGTTTCCTGGAGATTCCCATGGCACTGGGAAGAGATGCAAACACATCTGGAACAATCCCTTTCCCTGCAGACTCACAGCATTCCCTTGCAGTCTGTAATTGTGAGACTTCAGGTCCTTTCCACCCCAAACCATTCCCTGGTTCTGTGATATGGAACGAGCAATTAGGTACAAAAATGTCTTTTTCCATGATGGAAAACAGGATATCCCACTCATTTTCCCCATATCCCTTCCATTTCAAAATGTTCTTTGAATGTTACTTATTCCTTGAGTTCTAACTCCGTAAAAATGCCTCAGCAGATGAAAATAGACACAAATTAAAGAGATGAGTCAAGGAATTCTAGAGACAATATAGATACAAGTGTCTATTTATTCCAGCCAAGAGTCATTTTCTTGTTTCCCTTTGATGGATTGAGGGTTTTTTCTCCTGATCACAATTGAGTATAGAATATGTTAGATTGAAATTAGAATATATTAGCTTGCAGGCCCCATCAGTTTATTGTCAGAGTGAGATTGTTCACCAGTGATTCAGATTGATGGGTTTGCAGCAGAACCTGCTGCAGGAGGGAGAGGCAGAGGAAAAATAAGAAACTATTTTAAAGGGAAACATTTCTCCCCAGAAGCACAGCAGACAACAGAGAAATCATTTAAACTATTCCCTAATCTGGAATTTATATTCCTTCCTAGGGCTTTTAAGAAAAATGACAAAAAAGGGCTAAATTGATTTTAATCCCTAAAGTTTCCCTTTAGGACGTGCCCTTCCCAAAGCACAAAGTCAATATTCAGACACTGCCCTGAGCCTCCTGTGAGTGACAGTCCTGTGATAAACATTTCTGAAAGTGGATTTAGCCAAGTTTCCTTCCAGTGTCCCTCAGCTTTGTGAGTCTGTTTCTCCTCCCAGTGATTTTAACAATTTAATTGTGGCTCTTCCCATTGAAAATGCTGATTTATGCACTTCTAAAGCAAAACCTAAAAACTTTTGTAAAGTTAGCAAGTCTATCCTTGCATGTCTCAGTGTGGCTTTAAAATCCCTTTTCAGATTATTTGGGGTTTTAAAGGCAGTTTAAATCTGTTTCAATGGAAAGGCAGACAGACCTAGAACAGAAGCAGCAGCTTTGCTTACAGGCAAACACCACATCAGAGCTTTGTCCAGCCAGTTGTTCCCTCTCATCCCACCTCTCCCATCCCAGGAACTCGCTCACTCCTTGTTAATGAACTGCAGGGAGAAGGGAAAATCAGCCACAGCCAAATAACAAACATCTGGATTGCTCATGGCCTCAGCAATTCTCACTAGAATTAGCCACTAACAGTTCCCAGAAGAATAAGATTTACAATGTTTTTCTTCCTAATGGTTTTTTTCTTTTCCATCTCAAACTTGTGTTAATGGATTAAAGCCTAATAAATAAATTCTCCTGGAGGTGATGATTAATCAGTTATGAGTTATTCAGACCTTTGGGTTGAGCAATGTTTGCTGAAGGGAAAGGTCCTCAAAATCCTGTGTTTGAGCTGAGCTCTGCTGCAGGACCTGGTTCCAGAGGCTCCTGGAACCTCCTGCAGATTAAAATTGCAGCTGCAGGAAAGCTGCAGAGTTCAGGGAACCACAGAATCAGGGAATTATCCAGGCTGGAAAAGCCTTCCAGGATCACTGAGTCCAAGCTTATCCCCAGCCCAGAGCACTGAGTGCCACCTCCAGGAATTCCTTGGGCACCTCCAGGGATGGGCACTCCAAACCTGCTGATTTACCAGATAAACTCTGAGAATTCCCCCCCTGTTTTCCATTCAGGAGTCAGAGTAGTTCCATATTTTCTGCTTTGAGATGTTTTGCTGTTATACAGCTAAATATATCCACTGAACTCAGGAATTACTTTGAACAACAGAAACATTTAATCACTGAAGATGATAAAAAAGCAGTTTTCTGTCACTCTCCTCATTGCACAGAAATTAGAGTTGGAAAGAACTTGAAAGCCAAGGAGTTTCTCTCCTTTACTAATGAAGTCTTTTGGCCTTGCAAGACTTTTCCCTGCATTATATTTACTGCAGCTTTATCCCAAAGGAGATAAAGGTGCCATAAATTACAGAGTCCCAGCACTTAGTCTGGAGGGTAATTGGTGAAGTCTCCTGTGTCAGGAAGTTTTTCCCAGCCCTGTCACCAAAATGTCTGTGGGACTAATCATCAATCATTAATCAGCACAGCAAATACCAGAAATAGAAACAAGTTTTGCTCCTTTTTTTACTTTCTGTTGATAATGCAAAGTAATTGACTTCAAACAATTTGACAAACACTGATTGTCCCCTGGGGTTGTCATGGATCTATGTTCCCAGTGTTCCCAATGCTCCCAGTGTTCCCAGATCCAAGACAAATCCTGGCTCTCCCAGGACAGACTTCCAGAGTCCCCACCCCATTGATTTTTCAGGTTGCCAGAAGCTTTTATGGTTTATTTAATAGCCTGGGACACCTTCCCCTATCTCAGGTTGCTCCAAGCCCCACCCAGCCTAGCCTGGGACACTTCCAGGGGTGGAAAATGCTCTTATTCAAATAAATGCAAAGCAATCCTCATTTAGTTTGCAAATCTCAGTCAGGAACATGCACTCCCCACAGCTCCTCAATTTCCATGGATTTGCCCTTGGACTCTGCCATTCCACAGGAGTTCATCCATCTTTTCCATGGCTCCCCTTGGGGAGGTGGGTGGAGCTGTGCAGGAGCAATCTGTCACCAGGAATTCTGAGAAACCCTGCTCTGAATCCATCAATCTGGGGCCATTCCCAGCTCAGCCCCCCCTCCCAGTGCTGCCAGTCTGTGCCCAGGCTTTTGGGAATGGGACAGTGTTTGACTTTCCTTGTGAATTTTATCCATAAATACAAACAAATACATAAATAAACATAATTTATACATAAATATTAAACTCCCCTCCCACTGGGATGCTGTGCTCTCCACCACCAGCACAGGAATTCTATCAGGGTTTGAGCACTCCCAGCTCAAAGCAGAGAAAGAGGGAGACCAGAACTCCCAGTAAAAGGAGCTGACTGGTTCCATGGGTGCTGCTGAGCTGGGTGTTGATGGTTTGGCAGAGCTCCTGGTGCCCAGCAGCACTTCCCAGCTCCCCAGGGAGGGTTATCCCAGCCTGCTCCAGCACAGGATCACCCTGAGCTGGGATGCTGAAAGGGAATGCATCACTTTCCATGGCAGTGCTGTGGTCACTGTGTGACACAGTCCTGCACCTGCCCAGAGTGTAATGAGCCCCCTGAAGGTGGATCAAGTCTGAGGGTTGACCTGCAGCCTCCCAGAGTGGTTTAATAATAGCCAGCTTCTCAAAGACAACTTCTCTGGATGTAAAAGAAAAGGTTCTCTTTGTAAAAGAAAAGGTTTTAATAATGACAAAAATAACAAACGGTGTGAAACAAAAGAAATGTAATTGGAACACTGCGCAGAGAGAACTCTTGCACTGGCTAAGGCAGTCCAGAAAAGCCCTGGGATGTTCTGTGCAGTTTTTTAAATACCTAATGGTCCAGGTGGGCTTTTTGGCACCTTGCAGAGTTTGAGGTACAGATCCCAGTATCTCTGCTTGGCACCTGGCCAGTTCCTGGGAAAAGAGCACTGGAGTTTCTGCCTCCTTTACCTTATAACAACAGCAAGGGATGAGTCTTAAACCTTTCCCTCTATGGAAACACCTGCTGGGGTGTGGGGTGCATCCCTACAGCTGTGCTCCCCAAATTGCAGAGCACAGCTAATGCCACCCTCAGTAAAGCAGCTGAGAGCCCCAGGGCTGGCTGAACTCTCAGCAGTGACTCCCAATAAATAAAATGCCAAGAGAACAGCTCAGCTCCAGGCTGGAACAGCAATCTAATGCATCCTGAGAAATTATCTCCTTTAAAGGTGCATATTCCCCCTGTTAATTGAAGAGCAGGCACTGGAAATAAACAGGTAATTGGTTCTGGCTGTAAATGATTTATTGGGCATTGTAATAAACAGCACAGCTCTTTCTGCTCTCAGCCCATGGATTCCCTCACCCAGCTGCTCCTGCCAGGATAATTGGCCTTGCTTGCAAATCTATTTATATTGTACAAGATTATCTATTAATGCTGGGAGATGAAATGCCATAAAATGAGAGGTGTTTTTCAGGAACACTTGAAAGTGCAGCAGCTGAAGTGCTGCAGTGGTGCAGCTGTAAACACCAGACGTTGCCTTGAAGGGAGAGTCTGGAATGTTTTTATTGATGCTAAAAGCTTCCCCGTGGTTTCAAGTGAAGTGTTATGACTCAGCAAAGGATTTCACCCCAAATCACTTCAGCACCTCCAGATTGTTCCAGAAAATGTCCATGGGGCCTGTGGTTACCTGGATCAAGGTGATCACAGTGCCTATACAAACATCCAGAAGCAGGAATGCTCCCCCAGAGCAGCTTCCCATTTCTGAATTGCTGGGTTTCAGCTGCACCACTTTGTGCTCTCTTTAGAGATCAGACAGGAGAGATGAAAATGTATCCTGGCTCCAGAATGCTCTCAGGAGATGTTTTACAGCTGAGGAACTGCAGCATTATCTGCTGCATTCAGGGTGGCTCTGTCAGAGAGACACGACTGCAGCTCTGGAGAAAGGCACGTTGGTTTAGGAGAGAAAAGAAAGGGGGGAAATATGTTTAGTGGATTATCCAGAGCCTTTTTCACTCATCTTCCTGTGTGCTTTCATGAGATCCCAGTAAAGGACTGGGAACCAGGACACAGGGTGACAGGAGGGGCCCACCCAGCCCAGAGGGAAACATCCAAGAGGAGACTGAGAGTCTGCACTGGCCAATATTCCATAAATACCCTCAGCCACAGAAATCCCAGTGCCCACCCTGACCTGAGGGGGTCAGAGGATGTCTGAACATGTTCTCCCACGTGCTGCCTGCCCACGACTCTCCAGAGCAGTTTTCCAGCTGTTCTGACCCTTTCCTGTTGTGTAACTCCAGCTAAAAGATCAGGAATTACTGTTAGGAAAGAGCAGAAAGTCACAGATGCTGTTACGGATTGGGAATTCTGGGCAGAGCACCCACAAGTCCTGACTCTGCTGGAGCATCCCTGGTTTCTCAGCCCAATAAAGATTATTTTCAGCTGAGTTATTTCATGGGAAACATGAATACAAATGTGCCACCTGCCAGGGAAGCAGATGGATTTGGTGACAGGCCTACAGCTGGAGAGTCCTGTAACCCAACATTTCTGCAGTTGTTTCCAATTATTTATTGAAAACTGCAGGTTTGCACCTGGAAAATCACCAAAGCTGAAACACGACTTTATCACCAAAGTGCCTTTCTTTTTCTCTGATTTTTAGAATATATTTAAGCATTTGGATCAATCCCAGGAAATTAAATCCTTCTGTGTCCCCCAAAAGATGGAGCAACACTTCTCAAAGCACATCTTTACCTCGGGGGAATAAAATGCTTTATTTATTTATTTATCCTGCTCATGCCCATGGAGCCTCCTTCCTGCACTGCTGATATTCCAAAAATATGCCAAAAGAGGCTCTAACTGTGGTTATTTTTCATGGGCTGAATCACACAGCTCAAATCATCTCTTCTTTCACTGCCAGCTTGAGAAAAAAACCCCAAGGCCATCTATCCCTAACTACTATGATTATAATGCAGTTCCAAATTAGTGCATCAAAAGCCAATAACAGGACATGAACAAGACAGAATGCCAGCCCACAAAACCATAAATCCATGAAAAATAGCACTGCTCAACAGCTGTCCAGGTTTAATTTTCAAATAAACAGGAGAACATGTCACCTCTTGTTCTGCTTAACATTGATTTAATGCTTGAATATTCATTTAAATAATTTCATTTCCAGAACTTTTAGGTCCATCAGATGTTGCCAGAGCTCAGGCAATCCTGGGGCTCAGCTCACACAGGGATCAATATGGGACCACTCTACAAAACAGATTAATTGGGGATGATTGATTGATTGATTGATTGGGCCCTGCCTGCTCTACACATTAATTCTGGGCCTTTTAAAGCTCACAAAGCATTCTGTTGAGATGCAGTGATTTCACAGGGTAATAAAATCATGCCTGGGTATTCAGCCAAGAGCAGAGAACTGATGGAAGGAAGGGGAGATTGAAACAATGCCAGAGTGGGAAGTGAGGAGTTGCAGTGCCCTGTTCCTGCTCAGATTGTCCCCAGCTGCCCCTTTCCTTCCAGGGCTGAAATGTGGGAATTGTCTTTAGTTTGTGGCTTGGCAGCATTTGCATCTTACAAATGACATGAGACATGAAATAACAACCAGGAAATAACCACCACAAAATAACAACCCCTCAGTAACCACCACTCAGTAACCACCATGCTCTCCTCAGCTTTCCACAGGCCCTGACAGGATCTGGGAGCTTGGACAATGAGCACCATCCCAATTCCATACCAGACAGTGAATCTGGAATACCAAGCAGCCCCTGGACGTGTGGAGTTTGGGAGAGCACCCAGCTCTCTCTCTGGTGGAATCTGTGGAATTATTTTGTCTCAGGGACCCTGAACCAGAGCCTCTCTCATGCTCAGGTTGGAGGGGCAGGGTTGATTTCAGACCCAGTTGAGCCCCTGCTCTGCTCCTCAGAGTTCTCCTTGGAAGGGATTTCTCTCCACAGAAGATCCATGCAGCTCTCCACAACTTCCTGCCCCCATTCCAGCTTCCCATCCCGTAGATTTTTGGAACAAGCACTCCGAATTCTGCCAAATTACTTCAAAGGAGGTGAAAAATGGCCAGGGAGAAAAACATTTCTGCTCTGAGCTCCAGCCTGGAAACTCTTTTGCTTTCCCTGCCATGACTCTGATTTCTGCCCCAACACCTGCCCTGGGCTCCTCACTTTCCTGTCCCATCAAACATTTCCTGTTTGGCAATTGGGTCATGCTGAAAAGTCTCTCACAACACTTCTGCTGCTTGGAGTTCATTGGAAATGGAACTTATTACCTGGCACACCACTGCCTTGCCAATTAGACAGTCCCTGCAACTCCAATTAAACTGTTAATTGATGCCACTGCCCTTGAATTACCAGCTACAAATAAAAAGGGAAAATACAGGAGATTCAGAATTAATAAAAAATAGCAGCAGGTTTTCATTTCCAGCCTGGTGTTTGTTTCCTTTCAGGACAACTTTACTACCCTGGCTGAGTGCCCCAAGAATAGATGACCTGATTTATTTTATTAATGATCCCATTGTCTTTGTGTGCTCTGAAATTGGGATACTTTCTCAAGCAAAGGCTGAACAACCAAGAATTAACAGGACTCCTGAGTCTGCCTTGGATGCTGGAGCTGGAATTCCTTAAAGCCTGACAAAAATTAATGTTTCTCAACATCTTCCTCTATAAAAACCCTCTTTGAAGGAAAAAAAAAACCAAAACCTGTCACTTGTCCTGTGCAAGTAAAATTAATTTTCTTTTCTAGTTTGTTCAGGTTTCTTTTTGCCCATCCCATTTCTCTGTGGCTGCATGCTCAGGAGTAGAGGGAAAACCAAGAACAAGTTGGACAATGGGTCATTAAGGAAGGTCCAAGGTGGTGAACACTCCCTTAATTACATATGTGTGCTTTTAAATTAAGTTTATAGAAAACATTGACGTGAATTCAGCATATGGAGCTTAGCTGGGCCTCGGGGTGTGCACAAAGAGCTCAGGATCCTGCTGGGAATCTGCCTGGAGAGGCTGGAGCAGAGGCAATGCCATGGTTCCCAGCACAGGGCTGGGGCAAAGCTCTGCTCTCCCACCCTACTTTGGCCTCTCTCCCTGTGAGGGCACTTCCCTCCCTTAAAAGAAGGGTATTTAATTATAGCTGGGTATTTTAAGTTCAGGAGGAAAGAAGGAGGGGAGAAGTAAAGAGCTTTAAAGACAAAACAATGCCCTTTTGTTTATGTTTTTAATATGGGAATTCTCCTGCCTTGCTCAGAGTAACTCTAATTTAAGGGACATCTGGATGTAAAACAAACAAGGAAAAAGGATTTGTGAAGCAAACACTGGGAAAATGGAAGAGATGCTGACTAATGGGAGCTTCTCCAAGGACTGTCACAGGCAGGGAGGTTTTTCCCATGGGACACATGGGAGCTGAGGTAGAACTGCAGATTTATTTAGGGAATTATTTGGGGACCAGGGGATGAAAAGCAGGAACAGAACTGAACAGGTGCTGGGGGTGAGGTGCTGCTGATCACAGGCACGGGAGGGGTGGTCTGGGAAGGACAAAACAAAGGTTTTCCTTGGAATTGTGCCCTGTTCCAGGGTTCCCTGCTCCACAACTGCACACAGAACCCTGCCCTGGGGCTGGGGTTCCTTTTGGAAGGGACTGGAGTTCAGACTGAACATTTCAACTTCAAAATCTGTAAGTTGCCATTAATGGAAATGATGGATCACAGTATTAGAGTGGGAATTACACAAAGTTCATGTTGACTTTCTCTTTTCTAATGAAATTACTGGGAGTAATTGGCTGTACAAGACCTTCCTTCATCACCTCAACCACCCCACAACAGAGGTTTCTCAGCTGGAATCCACAAAACTATCTCTGCCTTTGGATCCTGCTTAATAAATTGCAGGAGCTGACAATAAATAAGTTTCAAAGTGGTGAAAATGGGCACAAACCTGCAGCACTGGGGAGTTACAGGCTGGGAACACAACACAGACTATTTCACAATAGAGTTCCTGTAGCAGAATCATAAAATTATTATTAAAATTTTATCTGGGAGGCTTTATTCTCCTTTCACCTCTGCTACAAAAGCATCAGAAGCAGATGCAATAAACAGGATGAATATTTATCCCCTTAGTTCCTTCATCAATACCTGGACATCAGTGTTTTCTAATAAAATTACAACACAAATGTGATTAAGTCCCAAGATATGAAATGATGGAGACAGCGATTGCTGTGTGCACAGTGCTGGGCCAGATAAGAACTTAAGGTCTCAGAACTTCACAACCTGAATTTTATCCAGAATTAATTTCCTTTAATCACATTCAATCACACTCTCAGCAACTCCACTTGGGTTTCTCTGTGCTTGGGAGGCTCTGATAATCAGTTTATAAATGTCTCTTGTACTGAAAGTGAAAATGGGCAGCTTCCCATCCTAATAACAGCAAAGAGCTAAAGTTGTCCATCAGGGTTTAATAACCAGGTGCTGATGAATTTCCTTGAAGGAGAGCAGCTCATTTCACAAATCCAGCTCCCACTCAGGTGGATGTGCAGACCCAGGCAGAAGAGAGCAAAGCTCAGCTCAGTGCAGTCCACGCTTCCCTGGACTGGGCCATTCCCATCTGACATTCCACAGAATTTCCTCCAAGGTCTGGGAGCACAGTCCTCATTTGGAGCTGAAACAGTTCAATGCAGGGAGCAGAATCTGTGACCAGAGCAAAGCCAGGCTTTGGGGGAGGCACCCGAACGTGCTGAGAGTAGCTCATCCCTGCCCTGGGAATCTACAGGTGTGCCTTGGGGATGCAGTGCAGGATGTGTTCTATTGCAGGCTATTGAAACTGGCTGGGGAGGTGTTTTCTTTATCCCTGCCAGGATCCATCCTCCCTGCAGGGGATATCTGCTCTTCATTTATCCCTGCCAGGACCCCTTCTCCCTGCAGGGATCTCTGCTGTTCAGGGGCCACCCAGGCTCACTGCATGCCTGAGACAATTCCATCATCCCAGGGGGAGAGGCTCCACCCAGGGGAGGAGCCCAGAATTCCCACCTGGATAAAAGCTGGATTCAGAACAGCAGCACAGCCTGTGTGCACTGGGTTCCCAGAGGAATCCAGACCCATCTCACCACCACTGGATCCTTCTCCAGGATCATCTCTGCTCCATCAGAAGCACATCTGGCACTGCAGGAGGGCTGGCTTGGGCTGCTCCCAACCCCCTGACCAACAGGGGGTCAGGCTGAGTTCTGACTCTGTCAGTGTTTTCTTTTTTTGTTTGTTTGCTTTTTTTGTACTACTACATTTTTAATATTCCTAGTAAAGAATTATTAATTAATTTTATTCCTATTACCACATCTTTGCCTGAAAGCCCCTTAATTTCAACATTATAATAATTCAGAGGGAGGGGGTTCAGATTCTCCATTCCAAGGGAAGCTCTGGGCTTTCCCTGGCTCACACCTGTCTTTCCAAAGTAAGACAAAGTGTCACTCAGGATGGAAATGAGAGGAATGTCCAGGACCTGCTGGTTTGGACAGAGATCCCCAGGTTCATCCTCCTGGGCTTGCCCTGGAGGAGGGGACAGGCAGGGAAGTGCAGCCAAAGCAGAGCAAAGTGTCCCTTGGAAAAGCCTCCTGAGAAAGCTCCACCACCTCCCTGCTCCAGCCCCACTCTGTGGGAAATCCAGGCACAGAAAATTCTCAAAACCTTGTGCATGCAGGCCCAGACACAGAAATGAATACAGGGTTCAACTTGAGACCTTGGAAAAGGCTTCCAGATTTAGAGACCATAAACAAGAATGTGGGTTTGTAGTTTAGACAGAAACATGTCAGGCTGGGTAGTGGAGAGTTTTGAGGCCCTAAAGCTTGGATCTAGAAGTAGTTACAGGAATAGTGAAAAGTTTTAAGGTGTAACAAGTAGGTTTGTGTGTCACTATAGGATTGGTTAAGAAGGTCAGCATTGCAGCAAGATGTGTGAGACAATTTAGTAAAGATTGATGTGAAAATAGAAACAATCTTGTGGCAGCAGTTTATTGGCTAATAAACCTTTAAAAGACCTTGTAAACAGAGATCTTCTGACTGCTACTGACCTCTCATTTATGCTGGGAAGATGTTCTCACTCCTTCATGAGACTGTAGAAGATAATATTAATAAATTATGCTTTAAAATGTCTCTCAGTGATCCTGTCTCTCTCACACAATCCCCATACCACTCCTTATTATTCTATGGAATTTTGCTGCCAAAAATAACCCTAAAAGGGTCAGAAGCCAAGCCAAGGTCCCTCTGAGCACGGCTCACTTGTTCACAAAGCTTTCACAAACATGCACATCACCCACCAAGGCTCTGAATTCACCATATGGAAAAGAAAATCCACTTTGTGCGACCTCAAAATAAACACGAGATGTTTTGCTGCTTAATTTAACTGCCTGCTCTTCCCTTTGCATCCTGTAAACACAGATTTAAATTTAGAACAAGGGTGACAGATCAGGCTGGAGAAGAGGGAGGTTCCACGTCCCTTCCTCAACTTTGCCTCACATAGTTCTGGACTGAGCCAGCTGTTCCTGAGTGTAAATTTGGGATGCAGGGAGCACTAACCCAGAGTAAAGTGTCCCTGCAAACACGTGGCCACTTCCCTGCACTGAGGAGAGGGATTGGACTGCTCCACAAAGTGCTCAGGAAATATTGGATTTCCCTGAGGAGAGCTGGGAAAGCTCAGATGACTCTCAGGGGGAAGTGTGGCACAAGCCCCTCTGTCACAGCCTTTGTGTTTGCAACACACTCCTGGCAAAAAAACAATTTAGGAAGGCACAGAAAATACTAAAATTGTGACTTTTGAAACAATCTGGAGGGGAAAGGAGCCTTTTCTGAGGCTGTCTCTTCCAGAAGGGTCATTTTACACCTGCTCAGTGAGGGTGGGCTCGATGCTCTTGGATTTCTCCTCCACCCTGAAGGATTGTGTGACTGTGAGCAAGGAGCAGCACATTCCACATTGCCCTGCAGCCAAGGACATGCTCTGGTCACGTCTGATTTCCTCTCTGCTGGGAAGAGGAAAGGAAGTTTTCTGATAGGGAATCTTTGAGTGGTGACATTTGTTGCCTAATCAGGTCTGGAGCATCACCACCAAAATGAAATTAAAGAATATCAGAGTTCTGAGGTGTAAAATTGAGTTTGGGATTTTAGTCAGATTGGAACATCAAAAACTGAATGCATAAAAAGTTTTACTTTCTGAAACATTGCTTACATTTATAACACTCATCCCCTTTGGGATGGGACATTGGCCAAAGCATTTTCCTGTTGCCTCAGAGACCAGAACAGAAAAGTGAAGTTAAATCCCTGTAATAGCCACAGAATTATTTTATTTCTTAGTCCCTTAAAACAGTCGTGAACTACTTAACCCTGAAATGTCTCTGAAAATAGCTGGAAAATATGCTTGCATACTTTGACAATGCAATTTGTTTCTATTTAAAAGATGTTATTAGTAATGCTCCTAATTGATTAACTATTAGGTCAAATGAAGGAACTAAATTATAGTTGAGTATTTCAGTTTTGACAACATCAATTAAGAAAAAAATGCAGTATTTCTAAGAAGTAGTTCTAAAAATAATTTTGACAACAATTAATTAATTAGCACAGATTGCCTTCATCAAATTAATGCAGGGGTGCGTCTGTCCCAGTGGGTTATTTTAAGTTAAATGCCCATATACACAAAATTCCAGCATAAAAGTTATTTCCAGCCTTTCCCAATATCCAGATTAATACAGAATTTTCCCAGAATTATTTAAAGCATATAAAGAATAGCAGGACATAGTCTGCCTTTATCCAAAATACTTTATAGCTGTTGGTGCAAATACTCAAAGCCACTCTGAGAGCTGGAGGGGGGAATTCTTTCCCTCCTGTAACAGTGGGTGAAAAATGTTCCTGCTCCAGGGCAAAGGAAATGGTTCCCAAATGAAGGGAGGGAGTTGAGGGCAAGGGCAGGGAGAGCAGGGGGTTTGGGGGCTCAGCATTTCCTAGAAAACAGCATCCAGAAACAACTTCTGGTGTGTCCAAAGCCCCCAAGGGAGTGGGAAGAGCAGGAAAACCCTGGGGGTTCACACACGGAGCTCAGCTGAGATTCTGCAAACACAACCTGATGCCTTAAGTTTTAACTTTCGTATTTTCCAGGTTCTGCATTGCATTGGTACATCACTCTGAACTTCATATAAAGTGTGAGCCAGTTCTCCTCACAGCTCAGTCAGACAAAACAATTCCTTCTCCAGCCCAGAACCAAGGGCACCGCTGCAGCTTCAGGCCCAAAATTTATAAACCCCATGGAGCTGAGGAGAGCAAACTGGGAGGGTGGGACTGCATCACCTGGAGTGTAATTGGGCAGTGAACCCCAAAGTGTAAATGGACCAAAACTGATAAAAGTGTGAAAACTCCTGACTCTGGGTCCATCTGGGTCCATCTGGGGTGGAGCCCTGGCCAGGCTCTTGTACTGCCCAAGGTGCATCCTTTGAAGGCTTTTTAATAAATTCCCATTTTATTCCTTTAACTCTGTCCAGCCTCTGTTCCAGGCAGCCTCCCAAGGCACCAAACCAAGGGGGAATTTGGTGCCAGGGAAGGTTTCCTAAAACATGGCACTGCCAGCACTGAATCCAGGACCTTGGGTTTATCAAAACCTTATTTAAACCTTGAGGTTTATCAAAACCTTTTTGATACATCCCTTTCTATCATCCACAAATCAGTTATTTCAGAGAGATGAGACTGCCCAGGAGGAATCACATTGCCTAAAGCAGCAATTCAAGCCCCAGAAGTGCCATCCCTGTGCCCAGACAAATCTGGAGGTGGGAACCCAGCCTGTTTGGGCTTGGGAAGGAGCTCAGGCTCAGCACCAGCCTTGGATCCATGAGCAGCTGCCAGGGCTGTGCCTGTTCCAGGGGGATCCTCCTTCCTCTCTGGGCAAACACTCCTGATGTAAAGGCCAGGTTGTGAGGTTTTTCCATCTGCACATCCCAGGAAAAGGGCAAGCACAGTTCTGGAAGAGCAGAGCAATGCTTATGGACAGGGAGCTGGAATTGGGCCCTACCTGGGACAGAAGATCTGCTTCATCCAGCCCTTGAATATCCAGATTTATCCATGGCAGGGGACCTGGAAAAACAGACAGCCATCAGCTGAGCAGCAATTAATGAGTGGGCAGCACCTTTTAATTAATGGAATATTAAGTATCTTAAAGTCTTTAATTAATGTAAGATTAATTAAAATATTAATAGGAAAAACAGCAACCTTCTTTGCAGAAGGAAATCCAAATAAAGCCTAAGGGGCTCGTGCATATAAATTATGTCAGATTTTACAGCCTACCCAGTCCATGAAGGCTGAAATTTAAAAAGGGGAGAGCTCAGTGCAATATTCCCAAAGTGAGGGGGGATTCCAGCCCCAGCCATAACAGACCCACTTTTATTTTCTGCTCCCCCTGTGCTAAAGTCACCAGGTTAAGCCAAAGAACAAAGGCAAAGATTCATGAAGACAAGCCAAATAAACTCTCATCAGAAGAGCAGGTCAGGAAGCAGTTCCAATATCTGGCAAGTTCATTTCAACCCCAGTTACTTTTTTTTTAAACTACATTTGACAATATGGAGGCAGAGTAAATAGTGTGTAAATTAAATACACTTATTTTAGAAAATTAATTACAGAAATCGCTTTCAAATGGGACTAGGGGTAGGTGGAGGATTATCTGATGTAGACAGAGGAGACAAAAGCACTGGAATCATTAATGAATCCCCTTAGATTTAATTAAATTAAGACTGTGAACAAATATGTCAGGAAGAATGGAGAGATTTTGGCTTTTGTCCCGGGAATTTTCCTGGGGGCTTTCCTCTAAGGCCAGATTTGTGCCTCTCTTGTGGTGACTGAACATTTCACAGTCAAAATTTCTGGTGACTTTAGACCCCAATACTTCCTATAAAATAAAGAATAAGCTGATGTGCAGCTGATGAAATGATAAAGCATTGGCATTTCTGTTTGTGCCTGAAGTCAACAGAAAACACTGGAGACATCAGTGGGAGGGGGAAGAAGAGGGAGATTTTTTTTTCTGCTCCAGAGTGAAGCACAATTTATGGCGATTCCTTTTTCCAGGACCAGATTCCCTCTATCCCTCTAGTTGTGAAACAGCCCCAGTGGGGATTCTGTAAAAACTCCTTTGGGTACAAATGCCCTCAGAAATGTTGGAAATAGGGAATATTAATCAGGTCAGACACTCCTGCTCCAGTCAGAGCAGTTCACTGGATTTATCCTGAGCAGAACTCCCCAGACTGGAGGGAATCCAAGGCTGCAAACACCAACTCCTAATTAATGGTCTTTGATGAAGAAGCACCAGATCCCTCAGAAGCTGTTTCAGGATCCCATAACTCTCCCTGATAACATTATTTGCATTTCTTGACTCCTTAATCCTTTATTTATTACACAATTGAGGAGGGGAAAAGCAATATTTTATGTGAGCCAAAGGTCACACGAGCTCTCCTGGACTCAGAGCCTGAGCTCAGATTTCTGCCACACTTGTGCAGAGTGAATCAGCCCCCGTGGGATTTATTTCCCAGAGAACACTTTCTGTCTGACAGAGCAACCCAGGGGCTGGGGAGGTTCTAAAAATAGGTTTTTAATGAGCCCTGAGCTGACAAAACTCCCCTGCTACAACAGAGGAAGGTGCACGAAATCTTAATGTGAACACTTTTCTTCTTCCCAAGGTAATTTATACCATAAAGCACAAGGGTCAACTGCTTACTCGAGCTTGTATCAATTTTTTAGTCTGATGATATCATTCTTAATATCAAATTTATTAATATAAATCAAACCTTTGGATGCTGCAGCTGAATGTGCTAAAATTGGGAGGCAGCTGTGGGGTCTGTGGGGAATAAAACAACCCATCCCATCCAACCCTTTTCCATGAGATAACCAGAATAAAATGTGCACAATACTCCTCTTTTATCAAACCCAGTGACACCAGGAGCTTGTTTTTAATGCTGGGTTTAAGCCTGAGGCAGATGTGAGCACACAACCAAGGACAGGGTGGGAAACTCCTCACGTTCCCTTTCCTGAGCTCAGCTTTGTGTCTGACTGGGTGAGGCCATCCCATGGAGGGACCAACATCCTCAGCCCTGCTGACATTCCCAGGATGTTGTGTTTTATCTTCTTTTTGCCAGGGTCAGGATTAAATGCCCCAGAGGGTGTTTCTTGTTGGGACTCAGGTGTTTATTAATTCTTATCTCTATTACAGTCTCACAAACCAAAAATGGAGCCCTGTCTCTCTCTCTACCAGGCCTTTTAAGGGTAAGCTGTCCATTTAAGAAAAGACACCTAAATTATTTTTATTTTTAACCCAATAACCAACCACCCTTGGCCCACAGTGCAGACTTTTCCACCCAATTACAAAATACCACCCAAACCATGAAGAAGAAGTTGAAAAAGAAGGACTCAGCCTCAGCCCTAAAACCTCCATCTTATATATGTATTCCTGTATTCTAAACCCTTAAACTCTAAGTTTTCCACCCTGTGATATCACACACTTCTATTCAAACCACACACCCACAATCCCAGGGCTGTCACTCAATTTTGGGAGCCTTCTCCACAGCCTCAGGTCAGTGCAGAGTTTGCTTTGTCAGCACAGAAAGCCTGGAATTCTCAGTGCCCAGGGTTCCAGGATGCAGATTTGCCTGGAGAGCAGCTGCTCCTGCTTTTCCTCCCTTGGAAAGGCAGCAGAGCCTCCCCCAGGGTGCCCTAAATGGGAGTCACTGAGGCTCAGCTGAAATTAAAGCAGCTTTGGCAACCCCTGGGGTTCAGATTTAACCTGGAAATTTTTGAAGGAGCTGCAGCTTTGGATGTACCAGAAAAGTGTTTGGGGTCTGGACTTCCAGCAGTGACAGCTCCACTCCTCCTCAGCAGCACCCAAAATCCCAACCCAGGGACCCCAAAGAGCTCCTCAGGCCTGAGCAGGAGGTGGAAATTCTCTTTGAATTATTTTTTAATTAGAAACAGCCCTAATGAGGTGTCAGAGCCTTCCATGGCACATTCTGGCACCACTCAGCATCTTTAAAAATCAATACAAACCACAACAAATATTTCAAAACGCTCAATTTGCAGAGGCATTTCCATGGAAAGTGCTCGTGTTTGGGATTCTGCACTCCTGCAAACAGTTCAAGGTACAATCAGATCAATCAATGGAATTTCTGCAGCTCACTTTGTGCTCACACAGCAGCTTCTTTTCACCTCCAAAAATGAGTGTTCTTTCCCTCTCATTGATTGTTTTGGGGCAGCAAGCTGGAAAATCTGGAATATTCTCAGTCCTGCTTTGCCAATAAGCCCAAGCAGAGTTGATTTATTCCCCTACCTTTGATCCATGCCTGCAGATCATTTTTCTGGGTTTGTTCTGTGCTCCTGATAGGAAAATTCCTGGTGCACAGGGGGACAGTGGCCCAAGGCCAAGGCAGAGCCTTCCCACTCAGTAAATCTCATTAATATGGATATTTATAGGATAAATATGGATATAAATTGGATCTTTAAAGGGCTTCTTGTCCATAATGGACCCCGGAGGTGGTTGGGAAAGGAAAGAAAATGAGAAGAATTCGACCAGAATTAATTAGTGCAACATGCCACATTTAAGTACAGAAATTCCTGTGATTAGATTCCTAAATCAGGTGGGGCTGGGGTTTGGAAAATGAGATTGTGACATTAAAGCTGTTGGTGAATTAAGCTGTAGCTTTATGGAAGTGGTAAGAATCTGCAGCAATATTTTAATCTGCAATTTTTCTTCCCAGCACCAGAAGCTGCAGCTCAGGCTCAGTTGGCACCTGGGAGTGTTTACCTTGATGGAGTCATTACATTTGGATTGATTTTTTTTCCCTTGCAAATTTTCCACCAAAATTGATTTTTTTAAAATCTTTTAGAGCACTGTGCATTTTAAAAAAAGTTTCCTTTTCTGGTCAGCTACGTCACTCAGAGCAGTTATTTCTCAGCCAGGAAAATAATAACGATTTAACTGATAATAACTTTATATCTAACACTGCATAATATGAAATGTTAATTACATGTCTTTTTCCATACTTATAATCTGCTGGAAAATGGGCATTTTCTCAAATTTTGGGAGCATTTTTCCTGAAAAGAAAAGTGAAAATGCAGCAAATCTTCTCCATTTTTATATCTGTGTTCAGCCTCAAATTCCTGGATTATTGAACTTGATATTTGCCAGGGTTTTCTCAAGTCCTCTGTAGCTCAGGTCCTGGATCAGTTGGAACATTTTGGGAGCTTTCTATTCCTGCTGCCAGGCAGACTCTCAGCACTAACAGAATATTTTTTCCCTAATTTACCTCATATCCTGAGGAAAGCCAGGACCTTCAAAGCACAGACAGGAAGAGGCAGGAAGGGAACGAAAGAAATTAATCCAAGTTTTTACAAACAATTAATTTATCAGTAATTAACGCATCTGTGCTGTCACTCTCAAGTTTGAGGGATGGAAATGGAATTCCAGAGTGGGTTCAATGCATCTGGATCCCTTGGGATCAGGGGGATGTGTGGGTTGGGGGAACACAGAGCTTGCTCACCACATCTCCAGCCAAACTGGCATTCCCAGACCTGGCCAGGTACTCCAGGGATGATTTTCCATCATCTTTACATTCAGATTCCTGCCCACACACCTTCAAGAGGTTTCAAAAGAAACAAACAAAAAAAACAGAATTGGACTCTGGATGTTACTGACACAACCAGATCTGGGATTAATGAAGGATCACGGTGTCATCATTAATGAGGGATCTCAGAATAATAATTAATGGGGGATCACAGAACTGGGATTATTGAGGGATCTCAGAATCATAATTAATGATGGATCACAGAATCATGATTAATGGGGATCACAGAACTGGGATTAATGAGGGCTCACAGAACTGGGATTGAGGGACATTCCCTGGCTGGGACCCCAGCCCATCATCCCTCAGAAATTCCACAGCTCCTGAAGGCTCCCTTGGCTGATCCCAGCAGGGACCAGCAGCAGTGGAAAACAAAGTTCCAAGGCCACATTTGTGTGAAAGGTTTGAAACCACAAGGAGCCTTTCACCCCAAAGCTCAAACAAAGTCAAAGCAATAAAGATCCTCCATTGGTTTTCTTTGTTAGTTTCATGCCTTAAGCTCATTTGGTGAATTTTCTGGGCCCTGAACTCATTTTGGAGTGCATGGGTTTGGCATTGCTCATGTAAATACTCAGTAATTAGCACGAAGTATCCCTGGATTTTGGGACCCAGTTAGCCACAAGCTATGAGAAACATTTCCCCCTGTGGAAATCTTCTGTATTATCACTCTAAGTGCTGCATGAGTACTCGCAAATAAGATCAATCTCACAAATTTCCAGTTCAAGGCATGATATTAAAATAATGAAATAAAGCCAGATAATGTTTAAAGATCCATCATGCCAAGAGTTATTTCCAATCCCCAGGAACTGATGCATTGGCCTTGTCCATATTTTGTTGTTATATTGCATTAATAAGGAGAGAAATTGCAGTTCACGTTCCCATGTAATTGTAATTCTGAGATAGGAACTGCTTTTCCTTGCAGACTGAGCTGAAATAATTGAGCTGATTCCACATAGGCTGGGCTTTTGCAAGCTGGAAATGGTGGTTTTTTACTTTATCTCCTCTGCCTGGTAGGGTGAAAACTGCTGCTCACTGATAGCAAAGCAGAGGAGCCTCAGAGAGAAATCTCCTCATTTGTACCCCACATTATCTGCCATCAACCAGCATTATCCCTTCTGGATTGCATCTGGAAAATGCATAATAAATCAACATTTCCAAGCTGGTTTTTGGCACTCAGTACATAATTATGTGTATTTGAGCAAAAAAAATTTCAACCCTCTGTGCATCTTTGGGTCTGGAAGTTTCCATTTGGGGGAATGCAGCAGTTTCCAAATCTGGATCAATTTTATTGAATTGGATCAGATCAGTTCCTGTGCAGCCACCATTCCTGGACATGGAATGTCTGAGCTGGAGGTGACATTCCTGGAGCACTGGCAGGACAGGGAGATTCTCAGCCACAAACCACAAGCGAGATCCCACTAAAGCAGCTGAAAAATTGATGTTTTGACCTGTTTGAATTCCACATCTCTGCAAGCAGAGAGCACCAAGGAGGTTCAGCACAGCTGGGTCACCACCAAAGCAGCTGATGTGACCCCCAGGGCACCACAAGGCACTGCATAAATTCATTTGTCCCCAGAATTCCCACACAGAACCAAGGACTAAAATCCCCCTGCTGAACAGGAATGCCCAGATCTTCATCTCCCTTCTAAATTTACAGAAACATCCTTGCTGTGTCTGCTCCTTAAGGACCCTCTGACATCCCAAATCACAGAGTGACCCTGGGAGTGTGAGCAGCAGCCACCAGGCTCAGGGAATTCCAGGGCAGGATGTGTTTTGGGATGGAAAAGGAGAGACTCACAGGGAGGGTTTTTTGCACAGTGTGAGGTAACAGCACTTCCAAAGCAATCTGCATCACTTCAAAAATCAATTTATGTTGTAAACAGAGCCTGGCCCTGCTTGCAGGAGGTGGTTGGGGCTCACAGGCTCAGGCAGCTCCTCTGAAGTTGCTTCACTCAAAGCACATCTTGTGTCTGCTCTATGCCAGTGACACCAAAATATCCCCTCCCTTCTTCCCTATGTCCAGCTGCCACTCACTCCAAATGACACTGTTGTGATTCCAGTTGTCAAGGATTTACAAGGGCAACACCAAAAAAGGGATTTGGGGTTGGAAAAATATGTTATGTGTTCTTGGAACTGCATATAAGTGGTGACCTCATGACTTTAAATACAAACTCTGAAAGCTCAGGATTTATGTGAAGAAATTATGAGATTTCATACACTTTTGGTTCATCCTCCTCATTTTGAGGGACTTGAGGACATTGCTCAGTTTGTTCCCATTTTTTTAGGGTTTGTTTCTCTGGAGGCAGCAGCCAAGGGGCACAGTGGGGCTGCAGCTCCACCTCAGGGCAGCTCTGCCAAGGGGCACCTGCAGCTCCTGATCCCAGCCCTCTGCAGCTCCTGATCCCAGCCCTGCACAGCTCCTGATCCCAACCCTCTGCAGCTCCTGATCCCAACCCTCCAGAACTCCTGATCCCAACCCTCTGCAGCCCCTGATCCCAGCCCTCCACAGCTCCTGATCCCAACCCTCCAGAACTTCTGATCCCAGCCCTCCACAGCTCCTGAGCTCAGCCCTCCAGAACTCCTGATCCCAACCCTCCACAGCTCCTGATACCAGCCCTCCACAGATGAATCCCTGCAGTCCCAGTACCTCCCACCCCAAACACACCAAAGGTTTCTGCTCCTCCTGTGGCCACTGTGTGGCTTTACCTGGCAAAATTTAACAGCTCCCTGTGCTCCCTGACTGCAATATTCTCTTTTTTTCAGTTTGCATTGTTCAGCAAGTGTAAAATGTTCCTCTAAAAACTCTGGCTGCTCCCAGACAATCTGCAAACAGACACTTTTATATATAATTGCTTGGGCTCTTTGATTCTTTCAGTCTCATTGGTTTTTTGTTTGTTTGTTTTAACTTTTCATTTCATTTCCTGTTTCTCGTTTAGTGCTCAGTCCCTGATCTGAGCTTTGCCTTTTGATGAACATTCCCTCTGGAAAAACCAGTGGGACACCAGGCCAGGAGCCACTGTCCACTAATTCTAGACGAATTCCTGCAGTTGGAAGCAGAACCACTCTTTGAATGTAATTAACTTCTGTGGCTGAAAAGAATATGCCCCTCACTCATCTACAGTGTGCAGCTGGTGATTAAATTCGCAAAAATTCTTCTCACTAAGACATTTTGTTCTGTTTAGTTCTCCTGGGATGGTCACGTGGCCATTCAAAAATTGTTGCTTTGCACCATTCTGTCACTAAAAGGAGCTGAGAAAGCTCCTGGTCCAGAGACCAAGAGTATTTCTTTTGAAGCAGACATTGTAAAAATAGCTGGGGAGAAAACAGCAGTGTCTTAGCAGCCAAAAAAGTCAGATAAACCTAACTGAGGAGCAAAACCAACACATGCCAAAAAAAAAATTCAAGCAATCGTCTCAAACAATCCAAAAAACCAATCAAAGAGTGGAAAAAAAAGCATTGCAAAGTGTCACTGGAGACAGTTGGGAGGGATGGGGAAGGCAGAAGAGCACAACAACATGAACAGAACAGAGGAGTTTCAGTTCAGTGCAGCTCTTCCACTGCAAATCTTTGTTTTGTCTCTGTGCCTCTGACATTGTCACTTCTTTAACAGAAAAAAAATCCCCCTGTGCTAAAGAACCCTCTCAGTCTCCGTCCATGGGAGATTTGTGTGTGCATTGCAGATAGAGATTTACAGCACAAAGATGCTGAGTTATTATAAATCCTAATTCCAGCTCCTGGTGTATTCCCTGTTTCATTTCATTATCAATTCATTATCTGGCTTGCTGCAATTAAATCCTACACGGTTTTGGAAGCCCTCACCTACAGCCAAAGGTGTGGAAAAGCTTTGTGGAATGTTTGTCTGGAAGGGGGAAAGAGAAAAGCCAACAGAAATATTCTACCTCTTGGTAAGAGGGAAAATAAAAGACCTGTTTTCCTTAAAACAAGCAAATAAACTCCCTGCTACCCCAAACCCTGCCTAAACCTCAAAAAATGTTCACTCCATCCACGTCAAGAGGGTTATTTATGAAACTGTATCCTTGTCAGGACTGCAGGACATTCCATCCCTTTGCTCAAATACTGTAAATTCATGAATGATGAGAAAAACCTTAATTTGGCCCAAATATCTATATTTATCTTCAAAAGCAAATGATCAGCTTGCTTCAGTGCTGAGATGGCCTTTCACTGACTGCAGTGTGCAATTCCAGCACTGCCCCCATGCCAGGGCTCCAGTTTGGAGCAAGCTGGGAGTTCAGCACAGGATTTCAGGGTGGCTGGAGCAGATTTCCTTTAACAGCCTCAAATTTCTCTTCTGGTGTTAAATCTCCAGGTCTGTGCTGGTGCTTTCTGCTCCAGCCTGTGAACTGTTGTACCCTTCTGCAGGGTGCCCAAACCCTGCCACCTCAGAGAGAAGGGAGTTTCCTGCCTGGAGTGGTGGCTCTGCAGTGCACCAGGAGGGTTTGGGCCACATTTCTGCCTCTCCATGAGCCAGAGGGTGGCTGGGAGGGGGCATTAGAATGAACAGGCTCCATAAACCCTTCCCTCCAATAAAGCAGTCCCACAGATGCTTTCACTAACCCAGAGCGTGCTCTGTTTCCTCCTCAGAGCTGTAAATCAAGGATTTTATTGTTTGGGGGATGAGCTGAAGCAGGAGGAGTTTCTCTGGCCGGTGCTGGGCTGGAGGTCGCATTCCAAGATCCAATTGTGCATCAGCCCAGTGGAGCTGCAAATCCCTGAGCACGAGATGTTTACAGAGAGAGAGGGAACAGCATCTCCCGAGGGGCAGCTCCTTCCCTGGGACAGGACAGGACCCAGGGAAAGGCTGGAGATGTCTTGGGATGGATTTCAGGAAAGGTTCTTCCCCTAGAGGGTGCTGGCACTGCCCAGGCTCCCCAGGGAATGGGCACAGCTCCAGGAGAGCTTGGAGCACTGCCAGGGATGCCCAGGGTAGGATCTGGGGGGTCTGTGCTGATGCCTTAAGTTTGAGCTTTGCTGTATTTCAGGCTCTGTGGTGCCCAGGGTGCAGCTCTGAGCTCACAGTCAGGGTCACTCAGCTCTGCACACAGCAGGGACACAAAACAAATCCTTTTCCTGCTGCACACCAAGGACAACTTTCAGCCCCAAAAGCACAAACAAGGGTGGCTGGAGGGAGGAACAAGAAGGATGGGACCTCATAGCCTGGAGCTGGAATTGGGCAATTAAACCCCAAAATGCAAATGGACCCAAACTTATCAAAGTGTGAGACCTCGTGACCGTTTGTCCATTTTGTGTCCATTCTGTGACCATTTTGTGTCCACCTTGGGTGTAGCCCTGCTCCTGCCCAAGGTGGAGGAACTGCAACAAGCTCCAGCCTTTCACCCTGAAGGGCAGACCCTTCTGGGCCAGAACCATCCCAGGATGAGCTAAAGGCCCAACATTCCCTGTCCCAGACAGTGGAATCCAAGCAGGAATGGGGAGCTCGTCCCTGAAAACTCTTGTGACCAAGCACTTGAGAATGGAATGGGAAAAGTTGCTTTAACTGAGTTTCCATGAATGGAATGTTCACCCTCCTGCTCATCAGGAAGAATGTGGATCATGGCTGTATAAATACATGTCTGTAATTATAATCAGCATGTTTTTTAAGAAAGAACAACCATTCTGCCTGGAAATTGGCTGTAAATTTCCACATCAACCTGAAATCTATTTTAAGCAAAGTGCAGAATGTGACTCAACAAATGTTGAATCAATACTTGCATGCAAGAAATGAGATATAAATTTGGGTAATGCTTTCAAGTAGTTATTTACTAGTAATTAATAAAATATTATAAAAAAACTAGAGGAAAAAAAGAGCTTTTCCTGAGACTGACCACAATTCCAGCTCATTAAATTCTACTCTTTTTTTTTTTTTAATGCAATGTTTGTCCTCATTATTTATCTCCACTTCATAACAGAACACTTGTTCTCATGAAAACATAACCTTGTTCTCACACCCTTCCACTGCTCATGCCAAACTTGGTTTCAGACATATTTTGTTGGTATTACACTAAAACTTGGAAAAACTGGAGACTGAGTGACATGAGGGAGCCATAAACTGGAGCACAAGATGCCAACAAGTTCTCTGTGGGATCTGGTACAGGGTCAGCTGAGCTCCTGAGTGACTCAAAAACAACCACTGGGGAAACTCTTCAGGGCCACACAGAGGATATTTACTGTTGTTAGAAAGTCTTCACTGTTAGACAAGGAAATAATTCAGATTTAGGAACGTTTTCTTGCAGCACAGACCTTCCTTTTTTACAAAGCCAGGTTTAACTTAGGCCAGGTTATTTGCAGTCAGCCAGAGCAAGTCTTTGTTCATGGAACCACCATTAAATGCCAAAAGTGCTTTGGGAGAGGGGGATCCAACCTCCCTCAAGATTTCCCAAAAGAAAACTGCAGCTCTGCTTATCCAGCCCAGCATGAAGAGCACCTTTTTCACCATTCCCAAACAGAATCCTGAGGAGGAATCTCTGGGAACCTCAGTTTTCACTGCCCTTCCCAGCGTTGTTCCTTCTTCTTTTTGCAGTTTGACAAATTTTGCCTCTTTTTCCTGATTTCTGGCTTCACCCAGCACAGTGCAACACCCAGGAGGCAGAGCTGAGCCTGGGGGCTGAGATAAGCAAGTACCCAAGGGCTCCATTAAAACAAAACAAATAAAACCCACACACACACACACACCCCCCAAAACAAACCCCAGCAACTTCCAGAGGCTGTCACAGCCTCACTTTGCCATTTCAGAGCTCTTTGTAAATGTATTTTAGGTCACTTCAAAGCACCAAGAGCAAAGCAGCAAAAGGCACCTCAAGAATTATCCTAAGTGGATTTATGTACCTGAAAGATCTTTGCTGTGCTGCCCAGATTTTCTAACAGAGATGCAGAGCAGTTGTGCAACTGGAGAAACATCAATTATTGCTTCTATTCACAAATAAACACTGGGGGCCTGGGCCAAACTCCTCCTGCCAAGTGCTGCTCCACACTCAGGCTTCAGCCCCTGTTCCTTCCCCCTCTTTATCTGAACCCAGAAGATGAATAGGAACTACTCGTTCCCTCCAATTTAATATGTTTAAAATTCAAGGCTCATTCTTGTGTCTCAGCCCATTTCTAATTAATTTCTGGGTTACTGTTTTCATGTTTTCCATTTCACTGAGCAAAACAGGCTCGTGAGCTGTCCATCTCCTGCTGCAACAGAGATGGAGCTGGAAAACAACAGGAACTTCTCATTTCTTCAGCCACCTGAAAAATGATGGCTCTGCAGCCCAGCTCTAAGCTATCACTGAATTTGACTCTGGAACATTTTAATAATAAGTGATATTAAGATTCTTATAACCAGTGAATATTCATTAATGCAAAATCACATAGCAATCCCTTATAATTATATGAAGTGTCCAAAGCATTGACCATTGCAGAAAATTATAATTAAAGTTATTGAAATTAATTAGAAAAGGAGATACTAATTAAATTCCTGTTGCTGGGATGTAAAACTGCTCTGAAATTAAATACAATGGATGGCTCCTCCAGAAAGGGGGATGTTGGTGGCATTTCTTTCCTTATGCTGAACAAAATTAAAGCTAATATTGATGGTAAGATTTCTTTAATAAATATACTCAGATAAAATTCTTTACACTGTGAAGTTCTGCTAAGATGATTTTCCTGCTCAAATCAAAACTTTTCCTGCTTGAAAGGAATCAAGACTTTCCCTTCCCTGTGAGAGGGCTCATCCACCCTGCCCCAAACCCAGCCTGAGCACACCCTCAGGTGCCAGACTCTCCCTCTCTCCTCGGGTGGGTGAATTTGAGGCAAACCTGCCAGGCTGTGGGGTGAGCCAGGAGGGTTTGTAACCTTCCAAAGCTCTGCTTTTCCCTTCCAGGGTTTGACTTCACTTCCACATTTCCAGTTTTCCTCGTGCTCCATGTGCAGACATTGGCTGAAATCCCCTTCACGCTGCTCTCCTGTGGTTTGGAGGTGTGGAAGTACAGGTGGGAAGGGCAGTGTGTGGCTGCTCTGAGCCCCCTCCTTGGTCTCTGGTTCCCTGGAGAGGAGAATTCCATCCCTGGAGAGGAGAATCTCATCCCTGGAGAGGAGAATCCCATTTCTAGAGAGGAGAATCCCATCCCTGAAGAGGAGAATCCCATTCCTGGAGAGGAGAATCCCATTCCTTGCTGTCCCTCCTGGCCCCTTCCCTCTGTTTGCACAGGACATGAGGGGTTTCTCACAGCCCAGAGTTTCACTCCACACCTTTGACAGGGATGCTGTGAAAATCCTGATATCCACTGGAGTACAGAGAACTGTGGAGATTTTCATCACAGCTGCAAACAGCTTCATTGGGCTACAGATTTCTTCCCAGGGCTGACTCCAAGTCCTAATTAGTAACCTGGTTTTCCTCAGTTTAACATAGAGTACTTTGAAATTGCAGGAGATGAAGGTTTATGCTAAAGGAAAATGTGATTGCTGCCACATAATGATGACAGAGTGAAAACTCCCACTGTGACTGCTGGAACTGCAGATGAGACACAGATCCATCAAAGGGAACACTCATCCCACCTCACCCTCCTTGATTCGTTCTTCCTTGGAACCCCTGCTTTTGTCTGTGTTTATCACCCTGCCAATATTCTCCTGTTGATTTTAAGTGTCACTTTGAGGGGATTTGTGGGGGTTTTACTGGCAGTAACACAGCCAGACCAGAACTGCCTGGGAGGTGGAAAGGTGCAAGGGCTTTTCATCCTGTTCACATCAAACCTCATGTGCAAAGCAGGGAGATGTGAGAAAACCTTTTAAAAACACATCAGCTTGCAAGAAAGCTTCTCTAATCCTGGCTGGAGACACTTGGATGCCAAGCCCATGCTCAGGAGGGAAAATTCCCCCTCTCCCCAAACTGCAGCCCTGCATCCCCAACAAACTGGGCTGTGGGGTTTTATTTGTGGAGTTTTCTGAAAGTCTCAAAGCTTGGAAACTTTTCCACTTTGTCTCAGACACTGTCTTGGCACCAGCACAGGATTTCATCGTGTTGAAATTTCACTGATCAACAGTAGAAACCAAATGTTTTTTCTTCACAATCCTGCACTCGTTCTCACTTGTAGAACAAGAATTTAGCAGCATATGTGTCCCTCTGGCCTTATGGTGCTGAGAAAGAAGATCCTACTCCAGGAACAGGAAATCTGCCATGAGCTTGAAGCTTCCCTGACCACAGATTTGTAGGCAGTTACTGCTCCACGCAGCCACAAAACATTAACCAAGTTTATTTTAATAAAATATTCATTAAATTGCTATTAGATATAACCCAGAACATCCATCCCCCTGTCAAAATACGTGCTGTAAGTCTGCTGAGAGCTCCTCTCAGTAAAAACCCATCGTGCCCATTACTCAATCCATAAATGTTGGAATAATAAGCGAGGAGAGCGATGGATGAGGAGCAGAAATCTGCAGGGATAGCAGAGCTCAAGCTGAGATTGCAACCTCAGTCTCCTCATCAAACATAAATCACAGCTGGGTGAAAGCAGCCAGGACTGGACTGAAGTCATAGGAAGAAACCAGGAGTCATCTGAGCACAGAATGGGTGAAACACCCAATGAAACAATGTCTGGAGAACTCCAGCCTGAGGGGGGTCATCAACCTGGACTAATTTCATTAAGCTGAGTTGGAAGCTTTGGGAAAGGAAGCAAGAGCCAGTTGGTCAGTGACAAGGACAGAGCCTGCTAGGGGGTTCTGGCACCAGCCCTAAAATGACCTCAGTTTGTGGTGATTTTCCCTGGCCCCACAGCTCCTCCCTAGAGCACCAGCTCCTGCTCCAGGATGTGGTGAGCCCCTGATGATTTCAGCCCAAGTGCATCTGATTTGTTGGCTGCCACAGCACCAGTGAGCTCCAGACTCCCAGAGAGGCCCAGGGCTGGGATTTTTCCCTCAGGAGCTGTGGAGCTCACCCCATGGCAGGGCACAGGAATGGGCACAGCTCAGAGCTGGCACTTCCAGAGGATTCCAAGTCCTGATCCATGCAGATGCCAAAGCCTTCTCCATCCCAGTATCCTGTATCAGAACATCTCCCTCTCCCAGCCCTGTGCACCAGAAATCCAAAAGTCTTTTTGCAGGGTTCTCTCCCAGCAGCACTGGCCAAGCCTGTGAAAACTCTTCTCCTTTTTGGCTGACCTTTCCCTGCAGCTCAAGGGGTCAATCAGCTGCAGCCCCAGCTCAGCAAAACCCTTGGCATGAGGGATGGCTCAGCCACCAAACCAGCCCAGAGCAGCCTGTGTTGTATCCTCTGGGTGGACATGAAGGAGAAGGAGCAGTTTGGAGATGTCCAGTTCATCATTTATTTCTATCAAGCTAAGTGAGGTCAATGCCATGGCCACAATATTGTTTAAACACCATAAAACATTTTCTACAATTTATTCAGTCTAAAAGGGGAAAAAAAAAAGCCCTAATTTTCATTCCTATATGTTGAATTATCCCATATCAACTCATGATTGCAGCATTTATCTGATCCTCTTGCTGCTGGGTTCATCTACTGCTGGGAACCTGCATCTGCATCTACTGCCTGGAAGAATTCACAGGACAGAGCCAGGAACAGGCAGGGAAAGGAGAAAACAGATGGATGGATCTCTTCAAAACCATGGGAAAGGAGTGAAGAGCCATGTGGGTGAGCAGCTGGGTGTTGAGACAGGGGGAGGAGGAATCTGAGTGCTGACCCGGAATTCCAAGGAATGACTTTGTCATGGGCCTTTACCTCCCTGATTGTAATCACAGCTTCCTTCCTGCCATGGAACAGCAAGAGAAAGTTTGGCAAATTCTCCAGGTTCCAATGGAAAGTGTGGATTACAGTAAATTTTAAAGAATTTGGAAATACTTCAAAGAAATAGATGAAAATCTGTTCTGCTGAAAAATTCTGATCATCACCTCTAAATTATTTGCTTGCCAGAGGAACAGTTTACATTTCAGGCATTTGGAAATTTCTTAAGGTACAATCTAGCAAGAAACAGTGAAAAAAAAGTCTCAATTAGAGCCTTCTTGGGAGCTCCCTTCATTCGTGGAAGGAGCACTTTGCATTCCCCATGAAAGCCAGCCCTGCAGCTGGAGACTGGAGCAATTGTAAACACTTTGTGTTTCAGATATGAATATATTTCATTTATGGCAATACCACACCCTGAGGGCACAGCACTGAGGACAGACACAAGGATGAGGTGCAGACCACGGTAGTTCTTCTGAATATTCTCCAGATCTGCAGTTGTTTCTATTCTAGACATCTACTAGGGGCAACCATGAAATGAAACCTTTAGTCCAACGTTTATTCCAAAAACTCTTTCAGGGCTCCACAGAGATAAAATTGTCTGAGCCCTTTTGCAGATTTACTACCATGATGTGCTCACTTAATTTGTGATGGAAAGAGCCTGTTGGAGTTATCATTACTCATTACTTCAGCTTCTCCTACACTTTCATTTGTCCTCCTGCAACTCTGTTGAGTTTGCTCAGGCTATAAATAAAGGTCCCAGGGGATGCTGGATATTGCACTCTGAACAAAAATTTCAGTGACTCATTCTCATACATATTTTCTCCCATTATCCTCATCACGGGCAAATGTTCCCGCTCATTCCGAAGGGTGGGGAGGAGTGGAGCTGGGACTGGATTCTTGGCAGATGTAGGTCAGGATGCTCTTCCCTCAGATGCCCTTAAAGGTGAGGTCTTTTTTTACCCAGCTGCTGGAGCAGTTTCTGGTTACAAGCAACCATCCTGAAGGAGCTGTTGGGTGGTTCCCACCCAAAAAGGGCGAGCTCCTGTGCAGGAGAGTGGTGCCAGAGTGACTGACAAGTCAGTGACTTCATCTGGCACTGGCTTGGGAGCAGTCACTGCTGCTCCTGAGGGAAATGTGTGCTGCTGGAGTCACCAGTGTCACCCTTAATGACAACAAATACCAACCTAATGGGCTTGGAATGGACCAAGTCTGCTCCAGCACTGCCTTCTGGGGACACAAATTATCCCAACAACTCCCACATCTCAGCTCACCCACAGATTATCCCTGAAGCACAACCTCCTACTTGTTTAAAAACATGTATTTTATATAAATAATTAAAAATGCAGGGACCAGAAATCATTTGCAATGTGTAAAACCATGAGGGTGCTGCTGTGTCTGATCCTTTACAGACTGCAATGCACCACACCCATTGGTGCATGCAGCTTCTCCAAAGGACTCCCATGGATTGTCCCTCCCTACAGATCCATGCACAGCTGCACTCAGGAGCTCTCTGGGTATTTCTCTGCCATTTCCCTGGACACAGTTACTCCTCATTTAGCTCTTTGCACCCCAGATGAGGAAGATGATGGGATTTCATCCGGGACAGGTGCCCTGGCTGGGCACAGATCATGCTCTGCCCTGTGCTGGTGCGGAACGGCTCCTGGAATGATCCTGCAAACACTCCCTGAGGAGAAACAATTCCTGATGGATCAGAACTGCTGCCTCTGGCTCACTTTTATTTCTGAACCATGGTGACTTCTGACACTTTCAAGAATATCTCTTGCAGTGTAAAAAATGTCAATTCCACTGAAATCCTGCTCATTATTTCAGGCAAAGGTCTGGAGCAGCTGCAGCACCCTGGGCTCTGTTCTTGGAGAACACTTCCAGAGTGGATACTGGGCAGGGGCCAGGAACCCTTTTGAGGAAAAGGCCCCTTGTGGTGTGCCTGGATCCCTGTGGCTGTGTGGGAAATGCCAGATTCAGGGCTGTGTTTGCTGGGAGCAGCCCTGGGAGCACTCGGAGCTGCTCCTGCCCCACGCAGTCCCTGCAGCTCAGCCCAGACCCCAGAGCTGCTCCCGGCCTCTGCAGCTCCTGAATTCCAGAACCCAGGTGAGCTCCCAGAGCAGCCAAACCATCCCAGCCAGCCCTGCAGAGCTGCTCTGCATTCCCTTCCTTCTCTGCTTTGCCCTATTCCCAGATCAGGTGATTTCCCTGGATTTCCCTGGGACCCCAGACCCACTGCACTCTCCTGTCCTGTGCTCCCACGTGGAGGAGCAGCAGCCACTGCTGGAAATTCCCTCTGGGAACGCTCAGGAATATGGGGAGCAGCAGGGAGCAGCTTAGTTCCACCAAATAAAGCTGTTCCCATCGTTCCCCTCCACTGCCCTCCACTTTCACACAATGCACAATGCAGTTAGCTTTCCTACCTAATGCACATTTAATCAGAATTAAATAGAATTAGGTCTTTCCCAGTTGCTGAAATAGTTGATATAATTATTCCAAATCTTGACAGGAAAAAGAGAGGAACAGATGTTTTCTCTCACCTAATTTTTCTCTGGAGAAATAAAGACTGCTTATAGATTTTTATGGCTTCTCGCAAGAACAAAATATGGGGAAAATAACAGATTCATGAATATTTAACATTATTTCAAAGAAGAGTTCAGTGTTCTTTTAACAGAAAATACAAGTCAAACTCTAGTTCTTTTTTTTCAAGTTCTCACTGTTCCACCTGTGGTTTGTGTTCTGGCTACTGAGAGTTCAACTGATGCCCTGGGTAACACCAAAAATTAACTTAAATTTTGAATTTAAAAGGAAAAAGCTCCTTGATTTCTCTCTCACACTCATCTCTAACAAGATGGAGTAGCATGTGCTTCTTTAATTTGCTCTGAGGAGTGTGAAACCACAAATGCATAATTTAAAGTGTGATGAGGTGTTTGTGCATTCAAACTCTGCTGTGAAGGAGGAGAAGCAGCAGCACTTCAACCCCTGCCTCACAAGCTGAGTGCTAATAATGAGAAAAGGGAATATTTGGGTTCACTCCTTAACAGGAGGGTCCAGATTCCCTTAGAAGAAAAGACACAAAAGAGACTTTTTTTTTTCTCATCAAGTTCCAGACTTTGGGATTGTGCAAAATTCCCTCTCCCACTTGGATTTGCAGCTTTAAGGACTGGCACATGGGAAGATCTGACAGGAGTCACTGTCCTGGTTCTTTTTGCTTTATTTTCCCCAAAAGTTCCTCCTTTCATTCCCTTCCTGTAGAGCAAAGAGCTCCTCTTTGTCCTTTGCTTCCTTTTTATCCTGATGTTTTCAACCCTGCACCAAAAGCAGCTCTGTCCATTTGCAATCCTTCTCCAAGGAATTCTGCCCTTTAGCATTATTATTTTTACTGCAATGAGTTCAACAAAGGAATGACTGGGTAATTATTGAGCTAGGGAGGAGGAATACAAATTTCCAGCTTCTTTGGGAGCAGGGAAGCAGCAAGACAGGGAGTTTAGGCTTCCTTCTCCTCAGAAATACCCATATTTTAACAAAACTAGATGTCAAAAATGCTTCAAGGTTAGAAAAATTGCTTAATTGCAATAAAGATACTCTGAACTACATCTAAATACAAATTTATTTATAGGAACAGATAAATTAGATGATGGATTGACATCAATCTCACTGAAAGAATATCTTGGCCCAGATTTAAAGCCAGTATTATTGCAAATACAAAAGTCAGTCCTTGCCTCTTCCAGGCATTTTCATCAAGGCAAACCATCAGAATGGGGTTGTACATCACCCCTGGAAGATGAATTTCAGTGTTCATCAGCAGTGAGGCCCAGCCACTCACTGGCAATGAGGTATTTATGCTGCAATTGGAAGTTGTAAATGTCATAAAGCTGGAATTAAGTACTGTGCACACCATGATCAGAGCTAAGTGATGTGGAGAGAGGTGGAAAAGAGGTTTATGTTGGGGTTTTTTTTTAAAGGAAATATTGGTCTTGCACACAAATGTCCAACCTGGAAAATGAAAGTCAAGATTTAAAAATCCCAGGACTTTGGGCACTAAATTGCTGTGACCTCTTACATGCAGAATAAAGCACCTGGGCATTTAAAAATAAAGAGAGGGCTGTCATTGGTACAGAAATAATCCTGATGCACCACCAGGAGGAGTTTCCAGAAGTTTCTACAGTCTTGTGGCACTTAAAGATGAAGCTGAAAACTCTCAAGACAGCAAAATTCTCACTCAGCCCAGATACCTTTGAAAAATCCCTTTCCCAGCCACTTTTCTGCTGTGTTACAAATGTTCCTCTGGGCTGGGTACCTGATCCTCAGAGTGAAGAAATTACTGAGGAGGAGGCACAGAAATGAGATTAATTACTTGTGACAGCATGAGGAGCTTCGTCCAGCCTGAATTTACCTCTGAGTTTATTTCCTGAGGTGTGGAGATTTATAACACTGTGGCCACCTCAGCCAGTTCATCAGGGCTTGTTTCATGAGCCACAAAACCCTCTGAGCTGCTCCTAATCTTGCACAAAATGTTGGTTATGCCAGTCAGGAACAGGAGCTTTGGGCTGGTGTTCTTTTTTCAGCATTTAATTCTTGCCCTTTTAAGCTCAGGTTAAATATTTTCAATGGCCTTTAACTTATTTAATGTAAATAAACATACCCAGTCTTTAAAAAAAAAAACCTGGGAAATCTGTATTAATTTGAATTTCTCACATCTTGAACAGAGAGACTAAAGCCTCAAGTTCATTTCATTATAATTCTATCCCAAAAGAGGTAAGTTCTGAAATAGCTGAAATGTGAAGCAAAGGAAAGGATTTTTCCAGAAGAGCCTGGTGTCCCCTCCTGCCTCTCCACCAGAATTCAATTGTTTTCCCTCTGCTGGTTCCCTTCAATTGCCTGAAATTTGGATTAAAATTCTGACAGATTGCAGAGTCAGTCAGTCAATCCCTGGGTTTGGATCATCTCCACGTGGGATCAGGCAGAAATCCCCTTTCCTCAGGGCAGTTGTGCAGAGCTTTAGGAGGGATTTGCACTTCCCTTGGCCACTTGGGACAGGACCAGCAGCACTTTTAAAGTGCAGAGGACAGGCAGGAGCTGCCCTGCTCCTGCTCTTCCCTCTCTCCTTAAGGCAGGGATTCACTTTTTCCAAACACTGATTTTCCTACCCCACCTAAATGCACAGTCTGGCATCACCCTCACAAAGTGTCTGAGATAAGGCCTCTATCAGTAACTGGTAAATTACTGATAAATGTTGGGAATCTCCAACGGAGAGGAAAAAACCATGGTTAATGTGGGGCAATGGGCCTGCAAAACCTCTCTGGGAGGAGGTTTAAGAGCCAGTGACAGCATGAAAATAATTGTATTTTAGTTAATTTTACCAGAAAATGCTCTTGAAATCCTATTTACATAAAAATGACAAGCACTGAATAACTACGGAAAAAAAAAGATTATTCCAAATTGCAAGTATGTGCAATCCTGTTTTGGCAAGTTCCAGCTAATAACCTTGGCTGCTAATACAAACCTAGGCAATATTTCCCTTACTCGGAAAATAAACCCACAAGGCTTTAAATATCACCATTGGATAACTGCAAATTAGCATTTTAAATGTATTTTTTTCTTTTCTCATCATGGAAATTCCCTTTCCTGGGATTCAGGGTTTGTGCGTTCCAAGGAAATGTGTTCCTAGTTAATCACAAAATGTAAGGAAACCATAACCCAGTGTATTTCCAATGGCTGTGGGAAGTTCTTATAATTCTGGCTGAGACAAAGAGGTTTTCCATGAGGGACAAAATTCTGCCCATCAGAAAGAATGGAAGTGAAGGAAATACATTTCGTGGATGGGACTGTCTCTGATTTTCAGTGACTTCCAGAAGAAAGGCTTCAGCAAGGAGCCCTGTACCAACTCTGCAAAGGTACAGCACCAACATAATCCACTGTAATTAATAAAATAAGCAATAATCAAGTGCAGCTCTGTAGCTAACAGTGAAGTTTCTATCAAAACCAGACAAATTTCATCTTTTTATCAATACAGTTTTAAGGACCTCCCTACAGAGAAGCTCTGCTTTGAACATAATCTAGAGCCAAGCACTCACATGTTCTCAGAGCTGCAGATACAATTCTTCATCACAGGAATCTAAATACCCACCCACAATCACACCAAAACCCTTCCCCAAGCCCAGATCCTCACTCCACTGCTTGGTAATGCTTTAATATCACAGAAAATAGCAGAGAAATGAGATGGAAACTCAAGAGGGATTACATAAAACTATATGGAGATATTCTCATTTAAATCCTGGATCAGCTCATCCCCCCATGCCCAATTAGGAGCAGAGTTTCAAAAGTGCTCTGGGAGTGCCTCTGCTGTGTCTCAGAATCAGATCCAAATGCCAGCACATCTTGTAACATCCCTTTGCAAATGAGGAAAAGGAACACAGCCCCTCACAAAGCTGAGCCATGCTAAAGGGCTCCTCCTGCAATGAACGAGTCATTGGAAAATTATTCTGGGAGCATCACTGAAGTATAATTGACTAGAATCTTTAAGCTATTAAATTCCCTTTTTCATTGAAAACTGTGATTCATCTGAATGAAAGGAGCTCTGCCATGAATCCTAGCTGCACTTCTCTGAGCAGGTGTCTTGGATGGGCTCCAAGAGCCACCTTAAACCGGGCAGAAAAATCCCCTTTTCTCACAGTGCCTATTCCACCCCTCACCCCCAGGCAGGTGCAGAGTTAATGCTCTTGTCTGAGTTTCAATACATTTGGTTCTCCTGCAGCACCTGCTGCTGAAGATCTCAGAGCAATTTGTGAATGTTCCTCAGCCCAGGCTCATGAGTATGCAGGCAGTTTGTTTTTGCACAGCCTGCTGAACAGGGCTGTGACAACACACCCGACTCCTCCAGGGGCTGTGGGGGATGAGCCACGGCTTTGTCTTCCCTTGACCCCTGGAATGGGATTTTTCTGTCTGTTCTTTCCTCCAGAGGGGCACAGAAAGCAGCACCAGGGAGGGAAGCAGACTGGTCCCAGTACTGAGCAAATGTTTTAGTCCCACCACGGCCAGTCAGGATCCGCTCCCTTCCCTCTGCCCTCTCCTCTGCTCTGGGCACCGTGTCCTGGAACAGCTGACTCCTGGAAGTGGCTGCTGAAGGGCTGCTGAAAGATCTGGTTCCTTGGGACTACAGAGTCTGCTTGGAGTGTGCCCAAAGCCGGGCAGCAGCTCCGGGCCACTCTGTCACCCTTGGCAGGCTGGGCATGTCCCACACGATGCCAGCTGAAAACCCTCACAGGGCTTTTCTTATCCAACCTCCCGACATTCTGCAGTGATCGAGTTTTCTTACGTGCCAAAGGCTGGAACAGGGTTATGTCTGGAGCTAATGATCTAATCAAACTATTTTTAATGGGTGTAGCTCAGCCCCCAGGAGAGGGAGGATGCAGTGGCTCCGTGGCCTCTGTGCTGCCAGGACTGCGCCGAGGGTGGTGCCAGGTCAGAGCTGCGGCCCCAGGACAGAGCTCCCAGCCTGAGGAATTCACAGACCGGGCAGAGAAAATCAGAAATCACAAAGAGAACCGAGAGTGGAGCCCAGCAGGAGCTGGGAGTGTGAAGGATGAGTGCCCCAAGGCCCAGCTGCTGCTTGCCTTTAGCAGCACTGAAACATCTGTGGCCAGGGCAGGGCAGAAAAGTTGAGGTTGAAGCTCATAAATCCAGTGTTTGTTGTTTCTCTCCCTTTCAGTGACTCCAGGACATTATCCTGTCATTCTTGTGAACGTTTCAAAGGGAAGTTTCTGAACAACAAAGCTTTGCCACAGCCCTGCTGCTGAGAAGGGCCACACCAACATCTGCCATGCGCTCCCTGACTAAAATTCAACTTTTGTTTGCACGTTTGTCCTCAGAACCAGCAGTCAGCTGCAACTCTCAGCCATAGCTGCCTTATTAAATATGAAGTTTTTATTTTAAACACAGTACATTTTGTAACAGGAAAATCAATATAGAGAAACCCAGAGTACAGCAGACAACAGCTGGGGGACGTAATCTGATGACAGAAAGTTGAGAACAGGGTTTTGGCAGTTTTATGTTCAGCAAATCACTCACTTTTTGTTTTTCATGGCATTGAGCTCTAAAGATCTGAGATTTCTCCCCAAAGCTTCACAGGATGAAGAAGCCAAGAAACCACTGCTTTTGACAGTAAAGGCTATTATCTACAAAATAAATCAGCTGTTACTTATATTTTGCTTTATAGGCTACTGTAAGAGCATGACTCTTCCCAGAGCTACGATGAGTTAACAACATCAGTGACCTCAGAGCCCTGAGCAAGGACTCGGGAAGATACTTCAGCATCCAGAAGTAATTCCTAAATAAAGGTAAAGTATTTCCTAAATAAAGGTGAAGTATTTCCTAAAGTAAATCCTTGTCTCTACCTTCCCTGGGGCTGTGGGTGGGGGTGATCAGCTCTGCTCAGGGCTCACAATAAACTCTGCTTGGAAAAGTTACAGAGGTGGAAAAGAGGAGGTGAAGCCACAGATGTGCCCGATGTACAGGAGTACAGAACAGCAACAAGATTTTGCTGCCTTGTTACAATTTTATTTTATTATCAGATTCTTAATTAGAAACCAACTTCATGCCATCGTTGAATATTGAATAGTAATACTGAATAATGAATAGTATGATTAAACCAGGGATTTTTAGAACCAAGCTATTTGTCCTTAGGGGATGATCAGCTCTCTAAAACCATATGTGACTCACAAAATAAACTCCAATATAAATATTTCCTTAACGGGCAAAAGGGTAACTGATCATTTTGTCCCGAATCGGCTTTTTTCACCACGTCCCACCAAGGATCTTTTTTCTCAGATAATGCAATTTTTTTTTCCAGGTTTGCACTGCAGGCTCCTGTGGCAAAAGCCGAGTTAAGATCGCGATGTTCCCCCGGTGTCACCCGGCCGGCATTGCCCTCTAGTGCTGTCCCCTCGCGGCTGTCCCCACTGCTGTCCCCACTGCTGTCACCGCTGTCCCCTCACTGCTGTCCCCTCATTGCTGTCTCCTCATTGCTGTCCCTTCACTGCTGTCCCGTCATTGCTGTCCCCTCAGTTCCCGCTGTCACCCCTCTTGTCCCCTCGCTGCTCTTCCCGCACCGCCACCGCAGGGTCACGGCACTGTCACGGCACTGCCACAGACAGTCCCT
>WEIU01004880.1:690089-703874 GCA_013389925.1 Aegithalos caudatus | reverse complement strand
GGCCGGGCGGGCTCTCCGCGCTGGGGCTGCGGCTCTGCGGGACCATGAACCCTCCTGCTCGCACCGCCCGCGGCTCTGCGCCCGCTCCGCGGGTCCGGAGATGACTTTGAGCTGACTCGCCGAGGGACGCGACCCCAGCTTGCTATGGAGGATGATTTTTAAGATGAATACCTACCTTGGTGATAAATCCAATACATCGATACCGGGATATTTCAAAGGCTCTGCACTAAATTACGGCAATTTTTCTGCGAACAACTCTAACGAGACGGGAAGCAACCTGGATTCACCTGCCTTGGCCACCAGCAGGGCGATCGTCGTGGGGCTGATCCTCGGTGCCTTTATTCTCTTTGCTATCATAGGTAATATCCTGGTAATTCTCTCAGTGGCTTGCAACAGACATTTAAGAATCCCTACAAACTATTTCATCGTTAACCTGGCCATAGCAGACCTGCTGCTGAGTTTCACCGTCCTGCCGTTCTCCGCCACGCTGGAAGTGCTTGGCTACTGGGTTTTGGGGAGGATATTCTGTGACATCTGGGCAGCGGTGGATGTGCTGTGCTGCACGGCCTCTATTTTGAGCCTGTGTGCCATTTCCATCGACAGGTACATCGGGGTCCGGTACTCCCTGCAGTACCCCACGCTGGTCACCAGGAGAAGGGCGATTTTAGCCCTGCTGGGGGTCTGGGTCCTGTCCATGGTGATTTCCATCGGGCCTCTGCTGGGCTGGAAGGAGCCGGCCCCGCAGGACGACAGGGAGTGCCGGATCACCGAGGAGCCCTTCTATGCTCTCTTCTCCTCCCTGGGCTCCTTTTACATCCCTTTAATCGTCATCCTCGTGATGTACTGCCGGGTCTACATCGTGGCCAAAAGGACTACCAGGAACCTGGAAGCCGGGGTGATGAAGGAAATGTCCAACTCCAAGGAGCTGACCTTACGGATTCATTACAAGCACGTTCACGAGGACACCTTAAACAACGCCAAATCCAAGGGTCACAACCCCAGGAACTCCTTAGCATTCAAACTTTTAAAGTTCTCCAGAGAAAAGAAGGCGGCCAAGACGTTGGGAATTGTGGTTGGCATGTTTATCCTGTGCTGGCTCCCCTTCTTCATTGTGCTGCCACTGGGTGAGTTGGGAACCAGGGGACTGCGAGGGCAGGGGTTGGGGTGGGTTTGTTGGATCCCACAGGAATATCATGGAAAGGAATTGGGTGGATGAGGAGAGCTGGTGGGAGAGCTGCAGTGAGCAGAAAGGAAGGGAATGGAAGGAAGGAAATTCCTGATGTGCAAAGAGTCACACTGGAACTTTGGGAAGTGTGCAGCTGCACAAAGCTGCTCACCTGGAGTCCTCAGGGCCTGTGTCACCCCAGGGGACAGAATCTCCAGGGTTCACATCTTAAACCCCCTTTGTGTTGTTCATTTGGATGGAATTTGGTGTCAGAAACATTACCAAAATGCTTCACCCCAAACCCCAGGTAAGACCAGAGAGCTGCAGCACTGCAGTGTTGGGGGTTCAGGTCACTGCCCCAGGTTTGGGATATAACACAGCAGGATTTTGGCATTTTAAGGTGCCCTGACTGGAAATGAACTTTGTTAATTGTGAGGGGGGAAACCCCCCTGAGCTTTGGGAAGCTGAAAAGTTCTAGCTCTGAGTTCAAATGTTACTGATCAAATCCCAAAGCAAAAGGAGATCCCACAGATCCCCAAGGAAGGTGCTCACTGGTGTCAGTAGCTCTTCCTTCAGGTGTTTTGGACACAGCCATGGGAGTTTTGGGAGTGACTTTGTTCACTTTCAACTTTAAAATATTGTTCAAGCATTGACACAGCCTTAACACATTGCTCAGTGTCCCCAAAGCTGTGTGAGATGTGCTTGTATTGTTTTTAACATTAGCACTACCTCTGAAAAGGAATATCTCAAGATATTCAATTACTGAGCTCTCAAAAATAACAGTCCAAAATTAATTTCTCTGAGACAATCTGGCAGTCTAATTATGGAAAGAGGTGGATAAAGAAAAGGGAGAAAAGGCCTTTATTAATGTTCTGTATTTGTGTTTACTTAGTTACCCAACCAAAACATTTCTGATTGAGTGGTAAGCGAGTATTTTTAGAGATCGTTGTAGAAAACTAAACGGAGTTCAGCAGCCTGGTCCTGGTGAAGTGGTGTAAAACTATAATTTCTGTCTAATATCATCTTTACTGCTTCAGCTACTGCAGGGCAACTTTGTCATCTCTAGCTTATCATACTGAAATTGAAAATCTTTATGACTCAAGACTTGCATAAAGGTCATGTTAAGGATGGGAAAAAGCCCAAACAGAAGGAAAACCGTGAGTAAAGTTCTCTTTGGCTACTGAAGTCTAAGTCCTTGTGCTGGCTCTTAAAGGGAGTTTGTAACATAAAACAAGCAAAAATACCCAGCTGTGGATAGAAATGTATTTCCACCATATGTAGCAGTACTGGATTTGTAGGTAATGATCCCCTGATAAAGCAGACTCCCTCCTTGATTTTGAGTTATTGAAGGGGGAAAAAGCAGCTGTGAACACAGCAGCTCCTGTGTGTGGGTGGCAGGAGCCAGGACTGACACCCAGCTCAGATGTGGTGCAGTAAAAACACAGACACAGGGCAGGAGCAAAGGGAGACACCAACCCATTCCCACAAAAGTGTCAGTTTTTCCTTGGAGGAGCTATTTCAGGTCTCCTGGACTCTCTGGGAGGTTTAGTGAGTGGCTGTTAAACCACCTGAGGGAGAACTTGCCAAGACCTGATTTTATCTCCTGTATAAATTGTGCCAAGGCAGCAGTGGGTGACAGGCTGGAGCCAGGCTGGTGCCAGGGCTGGCACAGGGGCTGGGGACAAACCCAGGACTGGGGACCCCAGCCCACCCCAGGCTGGTGCTGTGACCCCAACACCCCCCAGAGCCAAGGGACAAGCTCTTGGCAGTGCCATAAAACTGCTGGAATCCCATTTCTGTCAGAAACTCTCTGGCTAAAAAAGGGGGACAGAAGGAATCTGTAGCATCCCATACAGGATCCAAATGCATTTCCACAGAGGGCATTTCCTTTGTTTTCCTGACTAGGAATAGGCTGGGTTTATTCCTTGTCCCTGACTTTTCTTTTCAAATTTATGATCCAGCACTGTCCAACCTCTGTATTTTTATCTCTATGTATCAGAGCAGAGTCAATTAAGGATGTCAGGCATGACTCAAGCATTGCTCACTAGGACAGGTGAGAAAAGTCCTTTTCCTGACAATGCAGCTGCTCTCAACTGCAGCAGAGGGGAAAACAGTGGGGAAAGAATTCCTAAGGAGCTGTGAGCTGCACTCTTCACAGCAGGAACCTTTTGCTTTGTGTCTTGAAGACACAAAATTCAGTGAAATGCTAATAAAAACACTTTAAGGAGCACCCAGTGGTACGGAATCAATTCCTGGCATAGGCAAGCTGTAGAATCCAAGAGGTGCTGATGTTTTCCAAGCCCTCCACTGGTTCCTGGGCTGTCCAGCTGAGACACCTCCCCTCCCTGCAGGACAGGCTTCTTCCTCAGCTTCTCCTCACACCTTCTGCCCCAGTAACCCAGATCTCACCCTCACATCTGCATCCTTGCTGTTTATGTTTCTATTTCTCTGCTCCCTCTTTCCCTCAGTAATTCCATGACTCTGCAGGAGGGTGTTGGCAAAGCAGCTCTGGATTTCTGTGGATCCAACCACAAAACATTTGCCAAGCTGGTAAATGTTATTTCTGCAGCCCCAGGTCTGAGCAAATCTACAGAGGCGTAGCAGAGTTTCCTTGGTATTCTCAGCAGTTCCATGAATTCCCCAGGCAAAATTATTCTTCTTCCAATCTGGCATTTCAATTTATTCCACAGCTCCCAATTTGATATTCCAGCCCAGAGTTACTCCATCAGGTGGCAGCTATGCCCTGGGAACAGCTGTGGGGCTGAAAGCAGGCAGATTGCTTGGAAAAATGAAAAGAAATTATATCAATGCTTCCAGAATGTTTTTTAAGCAAAAATCCCAAGGAAAGCTCTGTATGCAGCACAGATTGGAATTCCAGCCTTGACACAGCAGCATTAAATTCTCCAGTCAGTTCTGGAGCCCTGAGCTGAGCTGTCTTCAGCACCTGGGGATGCAGAGCTGGGATCAGAGAGAATCATGTGAGGAATTTGGGTTATTCCTATATTGGATATTCTTTCCAGACAGCGATGGAGCTACAGAACATCCTGGCTGCACATTTATAAAAGCTCCCTGCCTGTGCATGCAGTCACCCTGCCACTCAAAATTATTTGTGATTCAACATTAAAAAAAAAACTAAAGACATTTGTGTCTTTGAGACAACTTCTCAGGCCATAAATTCAGTGACTCAGCTTTGAGGAGTAAATATCTTGGTTTTTTAAAATAAATGTTTCTTTTCATCCCTTTCATACAAATTCTTCCTTAGGCAGCAGGACTACATTAAATATTCATTGCTGATAAATGATGAGTGAAAGAGATTCTTTTTATTTAAAGGCTAGAGCCCTGCAGAACTAAGGCAACACTCATTAAAACTCCCTCCTTTAAACAATGGAGTGTCCGATTTTATGACAATACCTTTGTTTAAAAAGTGAATACCAAATGAAGGATGGTGGGAGGAGAGGTTTGGTGTTACTCCTGTGAATTGAGATATCAGAGCAGACTTCCCAGGCTTCTCCCAGACATTCTCAGAGGGAAAACTCAGCAGGCACTTCACCAGGGCACTTCCCCAGCCTGCTGCATAATTGCAGTGGAGATCAGAGCAGAATCCACTGCCCAGTTCAGAGCCTAAATCCCCCTGCTCCCCCAAATCCTGGTTTTCCTGAAGAAAAATAAAACTCTTGGAAGGCAATGGGAGAAGGTTCCAAGAGCCCCAGGATGAAGATACACTTGGTGGGATTATCTATGGATTAAACTTTTGTAATCCCTCTGTAAATCATAAAAAAAATAACATAAAATATTCTGCACCTTGTAGGTCATCCAACACAAAAATATTCTTAAAAGGAAGTGTTATTTATGTACAGAATGTAAATTTATGTTACATCAGGCCAACCTCTGAGAATACCAAATTGAGCCCCTTGATTTCCATGGGAAACCCTTCCAGGCTCTAGGTCTGGTGCTGGCAGTGCCACTGGGCTCTGCTCTCTGCAGGGCTTTAGGCCTGGCTTATCTCCAGCTCATTTGCCTCCTCCTCCCCTCCCTGAGCAGCTCAGCTCTCTGGAATTGATGACCTCGAGTTAATAGTTACAGAATTCAGATAAATTAATGAGACGTGGTAATCCAGCAGGTCAATCCCTGTGCAAAGTTCAGTTGACAGGAGACAGCAGGAACTGGACAATTAAACATCCTGAGGGCATTCAGTGACCAGCACAGAGAGTTTTGGCACATGGGGAGCTCCAGATTATTTTGGGATGATTCATTTTCCTACTGAAATAGCCTCCTTTAAGCCCTGCTTTAAGCTTTGCTTTGCAAAGGGTATCAATTTCAGTCACTTACAGACCTCTGGGGCTTAGGACAATCAAAGTAGGGGAAACTGCACAAATTCCTGGGTAATTCCTCTGTAGGCTTTGGATTTGTTTGTCAGAGGAAGAAAGGGAAATCCTACAGTGCTCAGTGACTCAGAAACAAATACACAAAGCAATGCAAAATACAGAAAATCAACCAGTGCTGACTCTTCAGCCCCAGGGGTGGCAGCAGCTCCTGTGTCAGATGGTCAGAGAGATCCAAGGAAAAAAATTCAGGACTGAGCCACTGGGCAGTGAGAGGAAATCCCACAACTCTTGAAATCCAAGGCAGGAGGGAAGGGAGAATTCCAGAGGAAATGTTGCTTTTATCAGGACAGCTGGTCTGAGGTCCTTACACCAGAGGGGTTTGCAAACACCTGAGGAGCTGCTCATGTTGGAGGGGACAGGGACAGCCCTGAGGAAAGGGACACAAATCCAGGTGCTCCTAAAGCACCTTGAGGCCAGAGCTCAGGGTCTCAGGTGCTTTAGCTGAAATACTGCCAGGACCAAAGAGCCAGGAGGTTTTCTACATCTTTGCTAAAACAATTCTGTGTGACCCACTGCAAGCCTTGGAGCAGTTTAATGGTCTTCCAGGTGAGCCCTAGGAGCAATAACCATCCATCTCTGAGGGACAGGAGGGAATCCTGTACTGGAAATTCATCCAGCACCTCTGTAACAGTGCTCAGTTCCATGCTGGAGCTATTTCCTACCAGCCATGGCCAAGACAGATTGGCTCAGCTGTCAGGCAGAAGAGGCAAGGAGGAGAGAAAACACCAGAGCATGTTCAGCAATTGCAGATACTGAAGTACAATAAATGAAATGTCAGCAGACTCAGATTAGCTTTTCTAGACTCCCTTAATCAGCTAATCCTTTGCAAAACAAGGATAATCTTGGCTCATGTGCTGTCTAGTCAGGAGCTGCTGGAGTCTGTAACTCTTTTGGACTAAACAATAACAACAATAATGCTGTGTTTGTGTCCCTAAGCACTGGCAGCTTTAGAGACTGGACAAGATCCTGACCAAAACTGATGTTGGTTTTATCCTGTTTGTCTGAAGGCAGCACAGTTTAAACACAGCTGAGCTCTCTCAGTGGTGGAAGTCACAAAGCTGGCTGGGCTGGGAGGTGGTACCCAGGGCAGTAATTCTGTGTTTAAATACAAGGCACTGTCCCTTCAGCAATCAAATGGAGCTGCTGTGCTTTGCAGCTGCTTGTGATGCAAGGAGGTGTAGCAGCTCTGGGGTTTAGGAAAAGATCCCATGCCTGTCTCTACTCCTTGAAGTCCTGGTTTTATTTTGGCCACTCCAGATAAGCTTCTATTTTCGGAGCCTTTCAAAAGCTCCCAAATTGGAGTCATTGTGAATGAAGTTCATGCTGTTCTCATTGCAGTGATTTGTTCATCTGAAACATCAGGCGTCTGCTACAGATCGTCAGTCCTAGGACATAAATTCCTCACATCCAGGACATTTTAGGGCTCTGAGCAACTGGGATGGTGGAAGGTGTGAGTGGAACTGGATGAGCTTTAAAGTCCCTTTAAACCAAAATGTTCCATGATTCCAGGATATTCATAAGGCACCTTTCACTGCCCTGAAGAGTGACAACTGCCAGACTTGGAACCCCATCAGATTTGTATGCTACCCATTGTTACTTATAATTTATCCAGTTTTTCTTTCATTTTCCTTATTGAATTGGATTCTGCTTTTTTTGGATGCTCTCCCTGTTTGTCAAGATCATTTTTCACTGTTTTCCAGCTGTTTTCCCTGTTATCCTAATCCTCTTCTCCAGCAGCCTGCAGTGCCTCCCAGCTTGACCAACCCTTAGTTTTATAACCATCCTCTCCACTTCATCATCTACTGTTTGTAAACATCTACTGTTTGGGGTTTTTTCCTATATTAAATAAGTCCAGGGGAATGTAAACAAACACTGGATGCTGGAAGGGAAGGAATCAGGAGCTTTAGAAATCCAATTAGCTCTAAAACCTTGGCACACTGGCTTGGCTGAGCCCGTGGTGAGAAGGGTTGCAGAAAGCTTAAACAAAAGGCAGCCACATCCTTTCAGCACGTTCTAAACTCACAACAACTCTGCTCAGGGGCAGATTATTGCTCCTGCAGGGAGGATTTCACTGGCTGTGCACACAGTGGATGTAACTCAGCCATCAGCAGCTTCCAGGAGTTGTGGCTCCTGCAGGAATGACAGCGGGAACACAGAGGTTCCCAGCCTGGAAAGTCTCGTGCTGCTCACAGCACAGATCAGGTCAATCACTTTTTCCAGGGAGAAGTTCCCTCAGAAAGCAGATTCCTTGCACAGCAAGGCTCATTTCTGCACAAGCTGACTCCTGGGGGACAGATGGAGATGGGGGTTGATGCTGGGGAAGTTTCCTGTTTTCCCTGTCTCAGAACTCAGCTGTTATCATTTGGTGCTTTGCAATGCCTTCTCTCACCAAAACAAATTTTAAAACCTTGGAATTTTCTCTTGAAAAGCTCAGGTTTAACTCCAGCTAGAATGGCTCCAATCTGCACCAAAATGGAAACTCTGAAATCTTGGATTGACTTCCAAGGGTACCTTAACCTGACTCTCAACTTCCAATCACTAATTACCAATTCTCTCCTTCCATTTTATGGTGTGCAAACGAGGAGGTTTTGAAACTCTTCATTTTCAACCTGTTCTCAATAGAGAGAGGGAGTTTCAAATGACAAAGGCATGCAGTGGATCTCCAGTTTCCTAGCTGGAATATCCAGTGGCACACAGCAAAGCCCTCTGTTGTACCATTATATTGCAATAAATCCAGATGTTGTATTTTCTCAGAAAACTGGAAAGGAACTCAACACACTCCCCCACAGGTGTGTTTTCATCTCAGCAAAACTGGATTAGAAGATTTTGAAATGCAATTCCTTTGTAAGGCACAGAAAACAGCACCTGACAGCCCCAAATTCATCCCTAGTGACTTGTCCTTAAATCCAGGGAATTCACAGTACTCCTCCCCAATTATTATCTAATCTAGGTAACAAATTCTGAGCAGAACTGATCATTCTATGAGTATTTTATTATACTCAATTGATATCAAACCCACAGTGCATTAAAAATGAATGTTTAATTAAAGCCTCCTTCAGTGCAGGGTTTTCCTTAATTAAGTGTACAACAATTAAGTAATTCCAGAAGATTTTCCTGCTGCCCACCCTGATATTTTAAGAATTCTTCCAGGTCCAGTAAAGTCCTTATGAGCCTTTTCAAAGGGTTTCAAGGACTTCCCTGACTCCAGTGCACTTGGAATGTTAAAGTCTCAGTGATGCTCTGCCTCCATATTCTGCAGAATATGTGAGGAGAATTAATATGGCAAATTGTTTCCCACAGTGTTCCCTAATTTCATTGAGAAGACTTGACTGACTTTTTCCTGTAATAAAGCATTCATTATAAAGAAGCAGTCAGAGTCTAAATGAAATTAGTTCTTCCTAAACAAAATACTTCTTATTTCCTTTTTATGATACTTGAGTTCTTGCTCAGTGTATCTCCAAGCTCAACAGCTCCATCAAGCCTGGCAAAAAACTGATCCTCCAAACTGATCCAGCTGAATTTCTGAAATATTTCCTGTTCTCCATTTGTGCTTTGCAAAAATCCTGTCGGTGTCAGTGGTGCAGTGAGAGGGAGAATGTGGTGCTGTGATTAATAAATCACAGGGTTAGTGCTGAGAAATAAAAGTGAGCAGGAAATACACATCCCTTGGAGTGAGGCTGTTAAACATGGAACACCAGGAGAGCAATCACTTGGAGTAGGGAAATCCCTCTGGCCACCCCACCATGAATAAATCACTGAGGAGAGAAGCACATGCAAATTTTCCAGGCATTTTAAAGAGCAATTGAAATCAGCACAGGGCAATATTTAATCTCTTTATCAGGCTGCAGTGGGGAAGTGATTGGAGATTAGAGCAGGAAATATCACTCTGGTGTTTGAGTGTGGTCAGCAGGCTTTGCTGTAGCATTTTATCAAGGTATCAAAACAGCCCACACCTGTCTGCTCCTGACAGGTTAATGCAGCTAAATAAAAGGTACTGTAGTTCATTGAAAAAAAAAAATAAGATCAGCATTTAGTTACAATAATAGAAAGGTTTTGAAACTGAGAAATTCAGGAGTGAGTTCTTGTGTGATACAGATTAAAGAAGCACAGCTGGATTATCTGTATTGCTTCCCCATTTTTGTCTCTCGACTTCTACTCATTTTATCTGGCCTGTAAAATTCCTTATCTATTTATTTATAGCATTTTCTCTGTCCACATTTAGCCTGCCTAAAAATATTTAAATTTGGTAGAGGAATCCTATAGATTTTCAGTGTCAGAGAAAGACAGACCTTTCAATTCAATTAACTGTGGATTCAAATCTACACCCAAGAAAATACAGACTCCTGAGTCACTTCATGAGGATTGCTGGACTTTAAGAGCTAAAAATCATTTCTATTTCAAGGAATTCCAGAAAACAATTTAAGAAATTTATCAGTATGAGCTCCCAAAAGTTCCTTGTACATTATGGTGCTTTGTAGTTGTTTTGTAAAGCCACAGAGCTTCTCTTTTCCCTAAACCAAAGGGAAATATTAGCAATTATCTCTTACAAAATAAACCTTGCAAAGGTTTTGCAGCTGAGCATGGGGAAGATTTGGTAGCATCCTCCTCATCTGAGCTGCAGTTAAAAACTTGGATCAGCTTTTCCTGAAGCTTTATAGGAATACAATGGCTCATTCCATGGGATGACAGGAATTGTCACTGAACCTTTCACCAGAGACATTCAGGAGACACAGTTTTGAGAGCTGCATTGATTTGCTGCACGCTGGAAATTTTTCAAATGCATTTCATGGTTTCTCTGGTGTTCAACACACTGTGCTCTGTAATTCCTGCAGCATCCATCAGGACAGAGGCAGGACCTGCAGGATCTGCAGGATCTGCAGCAGCTGCACAGAAAAGGCTCTGGCCAAACCCTACAGATCACTGCCAGAAGCACGGCCCTGAGGGACAGGGCCCTTACAGGGGCCCTGTAAAACCCTAAAGTGCAGGAGTCGTGAGGAAATCCCTTTAAACTCTCCATTTAACCCTGAGTTCCTCAGCTCCAGGGCAGAGCCAGCCCTGGCACCATTCCCAAGCTGTGCCAGGATAAAATCCAGGACCTGGAGCCACAGAACCCTTTCTGCAGAGAGTGCAGCCCAGCCCTGGCAGCATTCCCAAAGTGTGCCAGGATAAAATCCAGGACCTGGAGCCACAGAACCTTTCCTGCAGAGAGTGCAGCCTAGCCCTGGCACCATTCCCAAAGTGTGCCAGGATAAAATCCAGGACCTGGAGCCACAGAACCCTTCCTGCAGAGAGTGCAGCCCAGCCCTGGCACCATTCCCAAAGTGTGCCAGGCTAAAATCCAGGACCTGGAGCCACAGGACCCTTTTTGCAGGGAGTGCAGCCCAGCCCTGGCCCCACACACGCCGTGCTGGCTGTGCTGGCACCCCGGAGCTGTCACCCAGGAGCAGGGGAAGTGCTCTTGCATAGTTTGGAGGCCCCAGGCACGACCTCTGTGTTGCTGGGAGATGGGAAGGGTGCCCAGAATCACATCCCGCCCCTCCAGGGCATCCTGACAGCCACCACTGACTCAGCTGCTCCCACAGCCCCGCAAATCCAAAACCACTCCAGAGGAAAAGGTTTCCCAGCCAGGCTGGGGTGTTACCTTCCCTTTGAAACGCTCTGCAGATCTAACTGCAGTCACTGACAGAGGAATACTCTCCTGGATCCCCACTCCGTGGTCACTTGAGGTGTTTCCCAGATGGATAACAGATCCAGCTCTGTCAGAAAAATCTCACACCTTCTTTTTCTCCAGCCCCATTTGCTAAATTTAGCAGATCAATTACCACTAAAAGTACAGGAAGTGGATTCCCCAGTGTGAGCTCTTCAGTTGGGCAGCCTGGTTAGGGAAATTGTCTGGTTGTGAAGGGAAGGGGAAGTATTCTCAGAATAACCACCTTTTTAATGAATGCCTGAGATATGGGAAGTTCCCCAGTTAAGTTCAGGTTTTAGGAGCTTTGTACTCTCACAATAATCTGGATAAATGGAAGGGAGTTCAGGAGCTGCCAGAGGATGTATCAGGAGTTGTAAGGTGTGTCTGGAAATGCTCCTTTCTGGGAGGGTCTGGGAACACTTTTTTTCTTTTAAAATGACCTTTGAAAGCTCTTTGAAGAAGGCACAGCCTTATTCCTTGTGTGCCTCATGCAACAGTCTGGACAAGGGAGGTTTGATCTGCCCCTGGGATCAGGAGATGTTCCTGCAGCAGGTGTGCCCCTATAAACACAAGGACTGCTTCTTATTTTTTTAATCCTCCATCAATTATGTGCTGCTTTAGCTGTCAGATGGGAAACATTTCCTCATTAGCTTTAAAAATAATATTTTAGTGACAGAAGACCAACACTGAAAACAACAGGCATAAAAGAGTTTTAAAAGTCAGATTCTAACAGTGCTCTGATGAACATGTTCCCTTCCTAAAGGCAGACAAGCCCCTTACCTCAGATATTCTCTGCTTGTTTCCTCTGCACAGGATCCCTGTTTTCGGCTCTGAAGCCCCCTGAAACGATCTTCAAGGTGATTTTTTGGCTCGGCTACTTCAACAGCTGCTTGAACCCCATCATCTACCCCTGCTCCAGCAAGGAGTTCAAGAGGGCTTTCATCCAGATCCTGAGGTGCCAGTGCCACCGGCGCAAGCAGCTGGGCTNGGGCTGCGATATTCCCAGTTAATTCCCAGAGAAACTACTGAAGGGTGAGCAGAGGGCAGGGAGGGCTGCACACGGGGGGATTCCTCAGGTGTCCTGGGAGAGCTGAGCAGCCAGACACACCTGGATGGAGAGAGGGTGAGATGGGGTGGGCACGGCGTGGGGGGTGCCCAGTGTGCCAGGGTGGGGAGGGAGGGATGGACGGATGGATGGATGGATGATGGATGGATGATGGATGGATGGATGGATGGATGGATGATGGATGGCTGNAAAGTACAGGAAGTGGATTCCCCAGTGTGAGCTCTTCAGTTGGGCAGCCTGGTTAGGGAAATTGTCTGGTTGTGAAGGGAAGGGGAAGTATTCTCAGAATAACCACCTTTTTAATGAATGCCTGAGATATGGGAAGTTCCCCAGTTAAGTTCAGGTTTTAGGAGCTTTGTACTCTCACAATAATCTGGATAAATGGAAGGGAGTTCAGGAGCTGCCAGAGGATGTATCAGGAGTTGTAAGGTGTGTCTGGAAATGCTCCTTTCTGGGAGGGTCTGGGAACACTTTTTTTCTTTTAAAATGACCTTTGAAAGCTCTTTGAAGAAGGCACAGCCTTATTCCTTGTGTGCCTCATGCAACAGTCTGGACAAGGGAGGTTTGATCTGCCCCTGGGATCAGGAGATGTTCCTGCAGCAGGTGTGCCCCTATAAACACAAGGACTGCTTCTTATTTTTTTAATCCTCCATCAATTATGTGCTGCTTTAGCTGTCAGATGGGAAACATTTCCTCATTAGCTTTAAAAATAATATTTTAGTGACAGAAGACCAACACTGAAAACAACAGGCATAAAAGAGTTTTAAAAGTCAGATTCTAACAGTGCTCTGATGAACATGTTCCCTTCCTAAAGGCAGACAAGCCCCTTACCTCAGATATTCTCTGCTTGTTTCCTCTGCACAGGATCCCTGTTTTCGGCTCTGAAGCCCCCTGAAACGATCTTCAAGGTGATTTTTTGGCTCGGCTACTTCAACAGCTGCTTGAACCCCATCATCTACCCCTGCTCCAGCAAGGAGTTCAAGAGGGCTTTCATCCAGATCCTGAGGTGCCAGTGCCACCGGCGCAAGCAGCTGGGCTGGTGGCCCTACAGCTACAGAAACTGGAACCGCTGCTCCTTCGAGCACGCCAGGAGAGATTCCCTGGAAGACAGCGGGAGCTTCCTGAGCAGCAGCCAGAGGACTTTGTCCTCGGCATCCCCCAGCCCCGGCTACGTGAGCAGGATCAGCCACCCGCAGCTGGAGCTGTGCGCGCTGCAGGAGTGCAGGAACTGCAGCTCGCTGCTCAGCCCTGCCCGGGAGGGCAGCGGGCAGCAGGGGCACTGCCAGTTCTTCACCTTCCAGCTCCTGCCCGAGCGCAACGGGCACGGCCCTGCCGCCGGCCGGGGCTCCGGGGACGAGCCCTGAGCGGCGGCGCTGCCCGGAGGGCAGGTCCCCATGGAACGGGCGGATTCCCAGCGCTCCCTGCCCTCCGGACACTGCCCTGCCTCCCGCCGGGCCGCGCTCGGCTCCTCGGGACAGCC
>WEIU01004880.1:635667-685388 GCA_013389925.1 Aegithalos caudatus | reverse complement strand
GGTCGCGCCGGGGGCGGTGTGTGGGCTCGGTGCCGCGGGGCCGTGCCGGGCTGCTCCCGGGGGTCTGAGCTCGGCAATTCCCGCACTCACGGGCGCACTGGCCCGGCCGCGTGTCCCTGCACGGGACAGGGGATCAGGAGAAGTTGTCCCCGCCCCGAGAGATCCGAGTTTCCCTTAGGGATAACAAGAGCACTTAGAAGATGCTCTTGGCAGCCCTAAGGATGGGTAAATGCAGATAAAATAAATTAAATAAAATACATTTGGATGTGTATAAATGTGCAAGGGGAGAGGGCAGAGCAGGCCCAGGCTGTGCCCCAGGCCCAGCAGTGGCAGCAGAGCCAGGGGCAGGGACTGAGGCCAGGAGCTCCCCAGAGAGGGGCTGGAATCCCCTGCGGTGTCCCGGAGCTGGCCGGGCCGTGCCCCGTCCCTGGCAGTGCAGGAGGTGGCAGGAGGTGGCAGCAGTGACCCCCGGACCCCTCCAGCCTCCCCAGCCCGGCACGCTGGGGTTTGTTTGCTGACAAACCTTTCACACGGTGATCGCTGTCCCTCCTTTCCCCTCCCCACGCCCCTGCCAGGGTCCAGCATGGAAGAGTTTAAAGACGCACCCGAGGAGCTGCTGAATCACCTGAAGCTGTCAGAGCCTGGCCCCGGGGATGCTCCGAGCTCTGGCAGAGCCCCCTCCCCGGGCCAGCAGCCCCCTGAGGAGTGTTTCCATGACTGCCACGACTCCTTTGAGGCCCAGGGGGCCGTGCTGGATGCTGAAGGGAACGTTCAGGATGACGGCAGCAGCTCGAGGAAGCAGACAGAGCTAGATGAAGAATACTTGCTAGAACTAGAGAAAGAAATGCCAGAGGAGGAGAAACAGGTAATGAAAGCACCAGTGCTGGGTGTGAAATGATCTGTGTGCACTCAGAGTTTGGAATGGGCTGGGGCTGTCACAAAAGGACCTTTAAAACCCTCCTGTGTTTGGTTTTACTGCTCTAAATTCCTTCTTTTAGGTAACAAATGTTTATGGCTTTCCTTGCTGCTCTTAATCCTCACATTCCAGGGCAGATTTTGTGTGCCCTGAGCAGTGAGGGAGGTGGCTGTGACTCAGAGACTACAGGCACAAAACTCTCCCTGTTCCCTGTTGTTTGCTGCCTGTGCCTGCAAGGTGCTTCTCCCAAACTCAGCAGGTTTCAGGATGGTTTTCCTGAAGGGTTGGTTAGGGAATCCAGAGGGTTGGGATTCAATTTGAATAGATCCCTGTGGATTGTTTGGGCTTTAGTCAAACAAAAACACATTTAATGTGTGGGATTGTTGCTTTCAGTGCTGTCACTTTGGACAAACTCATCCTGCAGCAGGGAAGAGAAAAATGCAGTTTTTCATCTGTAGAACTGAACTTTGTGTTAATCTAGAAGTTCCTGGAGGTGCAAAAACAATATTGGGGAAGCACAACGTGGCACAGAGTCCTCTTGAAGTAGGAGTGAGACTAAAAATAATTCTGGTCTCTGGATTGGATCTCTGGGTCTCAGTTTTGGCTGGAAATGGGCAGAACAATGCTGCCAATTGTAATTTAATAATGAAGAATGTCAGGGGGTGTTCTGGTGCATCCTTTGGAGGATTTGAATCCAAACCCCTGCCCAGAGCCAGGGGCATCTCTGGCATAGCCCCTCTGGCTCCCTGTGCTGCCGTTTAACTATGCTGGAAACTTCTGTCCTAAGTTTAATTAGAATTTCCTTTATTGCAGAGCCCTGGGCATCCTGGGGGCCTCCCCTGGACTCCTGGGAAGTCAGTGTCTTGTTGTTGTTGTAGGAGGGACTTTGATTTGGGTGTTTTTGCCCCAAACAGGGCATTCTCCAATGCATTCTCCAAATGCATCTCTCAGGTGCTGAGCAGAGGGCCAAAATCACCTTCCTTGAGCTCCCCAATCATTTCATTGCCCTTGGGTTTTTTCCAGTCTTGAGTGAACAGTGCCTTTTTTCTCCCTGTGTTTATTCCTGTCCAGTAAGGAGCACTGTCATCATGAGTCACAGCCTGGGACTTGAGAGCCTCAGAGAAAAACTGCTAAAAACTGGGGGGAAATTCTTATAGAACCAAAGTCTGAAAAGAGCAACAAGGCTGGCAATGGGCTGTGTGAGTTTTCCTGCTGTTCTTGGTTTGGGTGTATTTTTAGATAATCATCTCATTTTGCACATGGATCTTTGCCTGCTGTCAAATGACCAAAATAATTGGGAATGTTGAATCTTGGCACTCAGCTTTGTGGAACTCCACTGAAAGGGGCTCTGGGAGTGCAAAACAGCAACTGCTTCAAACTGGGAAGATTTCCTCAGAGAAAGGCTGGAGGCAGCTGCAGCTCTCAGCTTTCTGCAGGTTTATTTCCAGTGGTGTTGAGCAATTGTGCCCTTCAGAGTGGTTTGTGATTTCAGCTACCCAAGGTGAGGGATTCTGTCTCTCAGCAGCACCACAAGTCCTGGATCAGCAGTTTTTATGCTCTGTGGAGAGATTTCTGAATGCTGCAGGTTTTTAAATGTGGATTCTTTCTGTAGCAAAGTCTTGCTGGTATCTCACAGAAGCAGAGCTCTGAATGCAGAGCAGAATCAGGAGCTCAGGCAGTTCTTGCAGCCCCTGGAGTGGCCCCTTCCATGCTCTTCCCCTGGGCAGGTCACTCCTCAATTGCTGCTCCATGTACTTGCTACTGATGGCCATGAATTTATTTTTAAATATGCAACATTCTGTATATTCTGATTGTAAAAGATTCTGTTAAATGCTGCAGCTTCTAAGAAAAAGTCCTGCAGTTCCAGTCAGCAAACAGTGCTGTACATTCATTTACTCAGAGCTTTTTAAGCTTCCTCCCAATGACTCAAAAGGGTTTGGGTTTTTTTGAGAAGGGCAACGTGATTTTGAGCATTTTTTATTGCAGCTGCAGCAAATGAGACAGAAATTCTCAGAAGTGTTTTTTGGCTGCTGAGGGGGGGAGCAGCCTCTCAGCAGCCCTTGCTGGGTTGTTGTGTGCTGGAATAGCTCGGGGTGAGTGGAGCTCTGAGGGTGGGGATTCACAGGGAAAACTTTCAGATCCAAGTTACAGCAGCTCCCCAGGAGCTGTGGGCTCAGGGCAGGAGGAGAGCTGGATGTGAGCCCTGCTCCAGTCACATTTATGGAGCTGCACCTTCATAGCTTGGGGTTTTGGTAAGCAAAGCCCATTGTTGTGTTCAGCAGCTGAAATAAATGGGCTCTGTGGGGTGATGTTCTCCAGGAATGGGCTGTAGGAAAAGTCTCATTTATTCTGGAGGTGCAAAGGCAGGTTCTGGTCCTGCCCCTGGGGATTTCTGTGCAGATCCCAGCAGCTGAGAGTAAAACACTCACCTGAGCAGAGGCTGCTGCAGAGCTCAGAGGGAAGGAGCCAGGGAGGGATTGTGTGTTTTCCCTAATTACATTTCAAGAACTCCATACAGTGAGAGTTCTAATGTTAAGCAGCAGGAATTCCTTCCAGGGAGACAGCAGGGATGCCCTAAGAAATCTGCTCTGCACACAGAAGGAAACTAAGAACTTGCAGGGATATTAAGATACAAACCTGTAAGAAGTGTTCTTAAAAACAGAGCCTGGGCTTGCACCTCTGAGCTTTTTAAGGCTTGAAATTCACCTTTCCAGGGTTTGGTTGTTGTTTCACAGGCTGCTGCCTCAGCAGAGGCACTGAGCAGCAAATTGCTTTTGATGCATTCCAAGCAGATTTTCCTGGCTGGCTGTCAGTGACAGTGATGGCTTTGACGTGGGGCTGCTCTGCAGAATTAATCTGAGGACACCCAGCAGCTGTTGTGGGGTCATTGCTGAGCCCAGCCCTGCTCCCAGGGCTCCCTTTCATGAGGAGTTCACCAGTGCAGGGCTCCCAGTCCCTCAGCTCCCCCAGCGTGGCAGATGCTGGCCTGTCCTGGGGCAAGGACTTCAGCACCGGGCCTGGGGAGCTCTGAGTTTGGGAATGGAGCCTGTGCTCTGTAAGACCCCAGAATAAATCCCCAATATTCCTCCTGAGCACCTCCTTCTCTGGCCTTTCCATGTGCCCTGCAGCTGGCTGGGATCACAATTCCTGTTCTGACTGCAGGAAATGTGGCAGCAAGAGAAGCAAGAGGAGATCCTTGAGGAGTGTCCTGTGAGCAGCTCTGTGAGAATGTGGTAGAACAGATTTTAAGAAATGGGATTTTGGAGTGATACCTGAGATTCTTGCTGGGCTAAACAGTAAAATTTCCTTTTTCTAACCCCCCTGTTTTCTGCAGGCTCTAGGATATGTTAGAGAACATTGGTTTAGTGAAGGCATTTCCTTCAAGCTGCTCCCTCCTCACCCTTCCTTTCCTCCTTGTGCCTTTGGGTTCATCCCATTGTTTTCAATAAAGGGAAGCTTCTGTATAGAATAAAACATCCTGTTACATTTTTCTGAGTTAAAGCCTGCACTTGAGCAGTAAACCTGTATTTGCTGGAGTCATTAATTGCAAGAGCTGGTGAGAATTTCAATAAAAGCTGGAATTATAATCTCCCTGTGTGATTGATTTATAATTCTTTGAGTTTTCAACAAACAAAACTCTTTTGCTGAGTGACAATTTAACAGGAAGAGGGAAAAAAATCTCCCTTCATGTCCCTTTGAGTGCTGCTGTCTGATTTGAGTCTTGTGTTCAGTTGTGCATTTCTCTGGCAGAGACTGCTCTTGTCAGATCCAGGCCTTTCCCTGTGTGCTGATGGATTTCAGCTCCACTCTCCCTGCCCCAGGCTGCTCCTCTGGAGCAGGGAGGATGAATGGCACTGGTGTCACTTAGGCTGGGCTTAACTGGAGCTGTCAGGGAGGGCTGTGACCTCCTTCTGTGTCTGGCAGTGCTGCTTCCAGTTTGGGGGAATTTGGTGATTTGGTAGTAGAAAGAGTAAAAATTTTTTTCCATGGAATCCCAGGGGGCAGGGACAGGCCAGGTCTCTCCCTGCCCTTGCCCTGGAACCTCCCAAGTGCAGCTTTGGGTGTTTTCAAGATTTTTAAAAAGGGCTTTTGGGGTGACTCCAACCTTAAACTGAAATCCAAACCCTTGGACAGAGCAGTAGCTTCCCAAAACTGCAGGGGGAAGCAGACAACTGCTAATGAATGACTGAGGAGTGGGACTGGAAGGTGAAAAATGCATTTCTGGTGTGTTTAAAATTCCTGTTTCTGTGCTGCCTCTGAAGTGCAGGACTTTGGATTGGTGTTGGTGACCTTTCCCAAGGATGTGAGGGGCAGGGGAAGGAGAGTGTGTCCAGAGCTGCAGCCAGAAGGGATCAGTGCAGGCTCAGGAGCAGCCAGAGGAAATGTTGGGAGCAGTGGCACAACCTGAGGGTGCTGTTCCTTCAGCTCCCACTGCCTGTTCAAGGATTTCATTCCCAGCACTTCTGTTGCTCACTTCCCAAGGAGACAGGGGGAATGTGTAGGTTGCTGTCTTCTCTAATAGCAGACTAATGCTTTTGTCATTGTAAAAATTACATTGAACATCCAAACAAAATTTATTTATAATTATATAGTTATAAATAAATCGGATAAAATTGGATTTAACCCTGAGTGTTTTGGCAGAGCAGCTGAGGTGCAGGGGCTGTGTGTGATTTATTGTCACAAGGCCAAGCTGTCCCTTGTCATGAGCTGAGATCATCTCCAGCAGCCCTGGCTTTGCCAGGCAGGTTTGGGTTAAATGCTGATTTTTTCTGAGTATGGGATTGGAATTCAGTTTCGAAATTTAAACATTTCTAATCAGATCCTGAAAGAATCATCACCAGTTACATTCAGTTATTTCTTCTGAACTTCAAAAACTACTTAAACCACATCACAATCAGTGCCTGCCTTGGAATTTGTCATCTTTGCATTACTAAAATTCAAAACAAAAAAAAAAAAAAAAAAAAAAAAAAAAAAAAAAAAAAAACCACCTTCTGGTTTTGCTGCTATTGAAGAGCAGAAAATCCTGAACTGAGGAGTTGTGGATGTGTGTGTGAGCAGCCCCAGGCCTGGTTTTTCCTGGGCACTGCATCCCAGGATTCAGGCTGCCCTCATTCCCTGGGAGAGAGGGAGGAGGAGCAGGTCCCTGGCTCTTGTCCTGTTCCAGTTTGCTGGGGACACTTTGGGGACATTGTGCAAATCCCTTCAGGAGTCTCTGGGGATGTTCCCTGGGGGCTGATCAGGTCCCAGAGGGGATTCAGCATCCTCAGGGCAGAGCTGGCTCTCAGTGCTGGAGTGCTTTGGGCTTTTCCCTGCCTTTGAGCAGGTTCTCCAGCCTGCCCTGGAGCAGCCCAGCCGAAATGGAAATTCTAAGGGTTGCCTTTCCCCTGTTCTGCATTAGGAATTTCTGTTAAAGGGCTGTGTGGCTGGAGGAATAAATAATGTATTTATTTCACACCCAGCCTGCTTTGCAGGGCAGTGCCTGGAGCGTGTGAGGGCCTCATCCATTTTTCATGCTTTTACATTTTGTGGAAAAGCCAGAGGAATTGGCTTTTAGATGCTGCTCTTGGTCAGTCATACCTGAAATGCAAATGCATCCATGTGCAGGAGGTACCCTGCAGACTTCACCTTTTTAAAAATTCTTTGGACACTCAGTTTGAGAGTGATACCAGGGATATGTTGAAAATGTTGGTCAGGCTGTCACAGAAATGCAAGTTTTGACCCATTGCTGCTTTGCAGGGAGCTGAATAAATCACAAAATCATACACAGAGCTCTTAAAAGTGCTGCTTTGTTGCTTTGTTGTTTTTCCTTTTACTCCTTTTTTAATACAAAGCTTATTCTTCTGAAGCTTTCTTGCTACAAATCATTTTTTAAATTAGCATTTAATGCATAAGTAGGGAAAGATAGTATTTTTTAATAATTTGGATAAAATGAAACAAAATATTGATAATACAGGTCAAACTTTTCAAGCAGCATCCTTTGATTGCAGGGTTTCTGTCTCAGGATGGTGTGAGCATGCTGTAGTTGTGTTCATAATAAAAATCCTTTCATTCTTGTGGAGCTGTAACTGAGCCCTGAGCAGCAGAGAGTGCTCATGGCACTGAAAGGCCACTTCTAAATAGGTCATGAGCAATGAAGTCAGTGGGGTTTGTGTTTCAGCAGCCCTTCCCCTCACTGAGGGCTGTCTGTGGAGATCTTTCCAGCAGGATCCTCATCCCAGGCCTGCTCTGTGCTGAGATGGGGCTGCTTTGTTCAGTGCCACCAAATGTTGGGATCATTTTCTCCCTTTGTGCACTGCAGAGTATTTAATAACATCTTTTTGTGGGGTCCAGGCAGGAATTTCTGTCTGCTCCCTCCAAAATTGAGGTGTAGCAGTTCCACGTTCCCTGTGCTGAACAGCAGAGTTCTGCTTTACACAGAGAATTTGGGGTTTTCATGCAGCCCCAAGTGTGGGATTTGTATGTTCCTGTTCAGAAAGCACCAACTGTGTCCCTTGGGTGTTGTGGAAAGGTTTGGGGGCTTTGTCAGCCCTTCCTGAGCAAAGGCACTTCCTGAAGGATGGGGCATGCTTTGTCTGCCCTGTGCTTTGTGGGGTTTCTTTAAAATGTGAGCAGTAATGGCTCTTGGAAAAGATATTTAAGAGGCAAAGGAACAAATGTGATGGTCAGGGCATGTATCAGAGGGGTCAGACGAGATTTTGCTGAGGAATTTCGTGTCATGACTCAGTGTCCTTCCACTGAGCCTGGTCTGTTCTCCAGGTGGTGCCAATGGTCAGCGAATCAATTCCCAAAGCCAATAAAAGCAGGAGGAAGAAGCTGTGATTCTGAGCTGTTTGTCAGCTCCTTGGCATAGCTGGGAGCTGGTGCAGTGCTCCACACTCTGTACTATATTTAGCTGTTTCCAAGGAGATGTTCTGTGTGATATTGATAATTGCATTAATCCTTGATTCACACAATCTGCAGGAAAGGAAACTGCTCCTTTTCCTACTGTTGGCTTTTTAATTGCTCGGTGATCTGTCATTTACAGACACCTCCATTGAAGTCCTTTGTGTGCTGGGAGAAAAATCAGTGCTCCAAGGCTGGTTTTTGTAGCACAGGATGAGCTCTGTGATGTTCCTGCCTCTCCCTGCTTTGTTTCAGGGATGTCTGCACTGTCAGGAGGTGGAAGGGATGGCTCGGTGACATCCTGAGTTTTCTGTGTCACAGGCTGAGAGCCTGAGCGTGGCCTCCCCTTGTGCCAAGATGTTCATGGTTGAAAACACAGCTCTGCTCACATGTGCAGTTCTCACTGGACAAAGAACCTGCTTCTGGGGGTTCTTTCTGCCTAAGAAATCTTTCTCAGCCTGGACCTTTTCCTTGTGCATCTTTGAAAATAACTGGAATTCCTGAGGTGGAATTATTTCGAGCAAAACTTTGGAGACTTTACATTTAAAATACATCCTGCATAGCTGACCTGCAGTGAGTGAATTAAATGCAGTTGGAAAGGAGAAGCAAACAGCCAGCTAAGAGCTGATGTGTTGGTTTAAAGCATGGAATTCTCCATGGATGCTCTGCCTGCATCCTGGTGGCTGTGAAGTGGAGCTTTTTAATTGCTTTGCTGTTACACTCCAGTGTTTCATGGAGATGTAAAGGGTTTCATGTCACAGGGTCTACAAGCAGATCTTGGCAGAGTTAAAACTTCAGGTTATGTTTTATTCTGCTTCCCTTCCATACTTTATTTGGAACTGCAGCTGACCCAGTTGTTCATTTCAGTGAAATACTCTGAGACATTGTCTTTTCTTTTGTAGAAAAGAAGAAAGGAGAGCACGGGGCTGAAGGAGAAAGGAAATGAGCACTTCAAGAAAGGAGGTGGGTGATCTCTGAGCCCCCTGTGGATGTTAGAGAGTCCCACATCAGGACTGAGCCATGGTGGTGGTGCTGCAGAAAACCCTGAGGAACATCTCACACCATCCTTGATGAATTTTATCCCCTCTTTCATTTTTCATCCAGCTCTAGAGAAGAGACAGAGATATCACACCTCCTTTAGAGTTTAAATCCCAAAGTTTTGGGTACTAAAGCAGGATTCCTATACAGGCTGAGTGTTTACATACAAACTCATGGATTTTTGGACTGCCTTCCAAGAGCCAGGGTTTCTCTTACTGATCACAAAAGGCTTCCCCAGGGCTCTGAGCTGGGCTGATGGTTGGGCTTAGAGCTGATGCAAGATCTGGGGCTCTGTAGCTGTCTTGTACCTTTATACATTGATTTTAATGAACAAACAGAAGTGGAGAAGTGGTTTTGACACCTGCCTTTGATTGAATCTGCTGGTGGGTAGAGGATCCCCAGAGAAAGCAGGAAATGCAGGCAGGGATCCTGTGTGCCCTGAGGAGCAGGCAGAGGCTGCAGGTGCCTCCCTGTGTCCTAAGGGAATCCTGGGAATGATCTCCAGCTCTGGAAGGCATCAGAGAGGGCAGGAGGGAGCTGCTGAGGCCTGGAGTGCTGCTGGAATCTCATCCTGGTCTGTCCTTGACAGCCCCTCTGATCTTTAAGTCAGGTGAAGATGATGTGGCATAAAAGCTCCCTGCAGCTGCCCTGAGCAGGGCCAGCTTTCAGCACTTCATCCAAAGGGATTCTGCTCAAAGAGCAAACAATTTCAGGGATGAGAATTATCCACATCCGGCTGCACTTGTTGCATTCAGCTCAGGAGTATATTCCTGCTTTTATAAGCAGAATTAAGTCAATTTTAAAATAATTGATTGTATTTATGTACTTAGTGATGTTCTTTGAGAGCAGCTACTGATTCTAGTGTCATATCACCAGATATTGAGAATTGTGTCCAAAGGAATCTCAGCCCTGGGGTTCAGTGATTTGAAATAAATGGTTTGGTTTGGGTTTTTCCTGTTGCTCTGCAGACTATGGAGAGGCAGAAGACTCCTACACCAAGGCTCTGCAGGTTTGCCCAGCCTGCTTCCAGAAGGACAGGGCTGTGCTGTTCTCCAACAGAGCTGCTGCTAAAATGAAACAGGTGAGTGTTGGTTCTGTTCTGAGTCTGGCACAAATGCAGGAATGAGGGGATCAGAGCCCTCCAGGACCAGGCAGTGCCAGCTGTGCCCATCCCCACCTTGTCCCCAGCCCAGAGCTCTGAGTGCCACCTCCAGCCCTTCCCTGGGCACCTCCAGGGCTGGGGACAGCAGGAAATATGACTTCAATCTAACAAAACTGTTTTGTGTTCTAGGACAAGACAGAGGCTGCCCTGACTGACTGCACCAAAGGTACTTTTTTCTCTCTGCTGCCCTTGTGCCAGATTTTTATACATAAATTGTGTCATTTAGTGCTTTTTCTGCAGAGCTGTAATTTTAAAGGTCTTTAAAGAATAGAACAGAAAACACCTCATTTGTATTACTTATTTTGTAAAATGTCTATCAAACCTTTCCTATCTGCAGTAATTTACTTTCTATTCTCTTGTACCATTAGGCTGCAGTTTCTACTTGTTTTTAAGAGCAAAGCCTTGCCTGTGGAAACTGTTTCCCACACCTGTGATTTCAAACCCACTTCCACCTGCCATGCCCCCCAAATCCTGGTTTAATCCCAGATTCTAAAGAACTCTGAGGCTTTATAGAGTTAAAAGCATTATCAAGTCCCTTTCCTGCACAGCTTTTGCTTTGTCACCAGGGCTTATGTTCCCCTGTTCCTGCCCTGCACAGTTCTCTCTCTGCACCTTCTGGTGGAATCAGTTCAGCTGTGCTTTGCTTTATTGCTTCCACCCACTCACCCACCCTCGAGTGTTTGTTAAACTCCCTGTGACAGCTGGGGAAAAAATCCAAATTACCAATCAGAGAACTAATCCAGTGGCCCTGTGCCAGCACTGCCTGCACAGAAATGGGAGCTGTGCTTGCTGAAAGGGCTCCTGGAGGTACCAAATCCTCCCTGGCCTCTCTCACTGGGGCTTTGCCTGGCTTTGGTGCTGCTGCTCTCTGAAAAACACCTTGAATTTTGCAGTGGCTCAGAGGGAATCAATTGCTTTGGGCAGGGAGACTTCAGCTGCCAGGGCCTGCCCCTCCCCAGGGACTGGAGCACAGCAGAGCAGTTCAGTCACCTGCAGCTTGCTGACTGTGCCACTGCCTTTGTCCTTCCAGAGGAAATAAACTGCAATATTCACCTGCATAATCTGAGATTTAATTGTCCCCAGAACCATTTTAATGGGCTGGGAATTATAAATGGACAGAACCCTTTCTGTGATGAAAAATCCCTTCTAGTCCCTCTTTGTTAGGTGAAATCTTTCATATTTCCTCTTACTGTGATGAAAAATCATTCATATTCCCTGTTTCTAGGGTGAAATCTTTTACCTTTCCTGTTTCTGTGGGGAAAAATGGATGAAGGAATTCTTGAGGAATTGCCATGTGGAGGTTACTGCTGAGTTTAGCTTTCAGTCTCAGCTGCCACTGCAAACAGCCCTGGCTGCCAAGGGAACGAGGGGAGGAAAAGCTGAGATTCAGTCAGGGTGCCCTCACAGAGCTGAAATCACTGCTTGTGCATTCCCAACACAATCTGGACTGTTTGATATTAAATTCAGAAGAGCTCCAGAAATTCTCCTGGAGTTTGTCTCCACTTGAACTGAGATAAGCGTGGCAAGGCTGATTTTCCCTGCTGTGTGTGTCTGGAGGGATATTTAACTTGAGCTGCAATCTAATAATAGCCACTTGCTAAACACACAAAAACTGAAATATCTTGCAGGTCCTTAACGTTGCTGCAGCATCACTTGGAATCCCTGCATGGATAGGATTGCACATTTAAAGCTTTGTGATCATAAATCACATCCATCTGTGAGAGATTGTGGACATTAAATGAAATATGATCATGAGACTGTCCCAGGCAGCTGTTTCTGAATTCTGACTTAGCTTGAAGCTGTGCCTCTGCTTGGTCCTGAGTTACATTCTAAGGACAACTTACAAATGTAATACACACTTCAGAATTCATTTGAGGGGTGGAGAAATGTTTCAAGAACAACCCTGGGCTTTGCTTTTGTTTTCCAGCTGTGGAATTAGACCCTCACTATATCAGAGCTTTGCTGAGGAGAGCAGAACTCTATGAAAAAACAGAAAAATTAGATGAAGCTCTGGAAGATTATAAGGCAGTCCTAGAAAAAGACCCATCAGTTCATCAAGCCAGAGAAGCCTGCATGGTAAGCTTAAGCCTTTCAGTGAACTTGGGCCTAACTTATTTATCATTATTTTAGTTCAGCTTCACACCAGTGAACCTGCAATGGATTCTGCTTCAGAAGGAAAAAAACAACCTCATGTGCATCAATTGCAAATTTGTCTCTAAACCCACTCTGAATGTGTTGTTACAAAAATCTTTTCGAAAGGCTTAATTGTTCTAAGTCTCCATTTGGGAAAATAAATCATTAGCAATGATTCTGCCCCCCTTTTCCCCACACTGTGGTGTTGTAAGTGACAGATTAGGAACAGCTTTTATGGCATATTAGGCGAGAAACCTTGCCTGGAATGATTTCCTGGGGGACTGGATCAGTTGCACTGATGGCAGAAAATATTCTGCTTAACTGTGTGAGTGCTGCTGGTGGTGAGGGGTGATCCCATAAACAGCTGAGCTCCCATAAAGGAGCTGCTGCCTCTGGAGCTGGGCTGGGCCTTCCCCTGGGCCAGGAACTGCTCCCCAGGGAATGGGCACAGCCCCCAGGCTGCCAGAGCTCCAGGAGGGCTTGGACAGCACTCCTGGGATTCTGGGGGTCTGTGCAGGGCCAGGAGCTGGGCTGGATGATCCTGGGGGGTCTCTTCCCACTCAGGATAATCCAGGATTCTGAGTCAGACCCTGCTCAGGCTGTTTGGAATCCCTGATAGTGCAAACACTGTCCTTGCACCTGTGCAAAGGCAGGATTTTCCCTCAGGGACTGTGACAATCCCACAGCAGAGCCCTTGCCCAGCCCCAGAAGAGAATCTCCAGCAGTGCTGCTCCTCTGGCCATGCTTCAGGCCCAGTTCAGAATGCTCAGGGTTTATTTCTGGTTTCTGTGCCTGGGCAGTGCAGAGGGTGGGGGTTCCACCCCCTCCTGCTCCCTGACCTCCCTTGGCCAGGCAGAGCCTTTGGCTGCAGAACCTTTTGGACAAATTCCCTCAAATTCCCCTGCACTGGCATTTGGTCTGTTCTGCCTTGAGCTGGTCCTTGTCAGATTTGAGGGGAGAAGCAAACTATCGAGACTGAAGCTTAAAACTCCCTTCTTGAAAGGCTGTTAAGGAAATCCTGACAGCTATAATTTTACACTTTTCAAATATTCATCATAAATCTCTAAATTTCATAATAAAAACCCCCAAGTTTCAGCTGTTGACTCCACGTACCTGGTGACATCTCTAACCTGGAGGAGGCTGAGAAGTTTTGCTCTGTTGTAAGGTAAAAGTGTCTCTGCCTTGCAGGAATGTCACAGGATCTTTCTCCCTTCACTGGCAATGAAAATGATGCCTCAAGAAAATCTGCAAATTGGCTTCATTCACAGTTAGAGCAAATCTTCCTCCTCCCTGCCCACAGGAATGATCTCACACTGCTCTAGGGAATGTCATGACCCTGTTAAATGACAGATTAAAATATGAAATGCACAATAGTTCTTGGATTCCTGGTTTGGTACCTGCTCCAATACTTGAGCACTGTTTGTATTTTAGGAGTGCTGAGCTGGGGTTCTGATTTCAACCCTCAGTTATTTGTGACTTTTTCAATGCCAGACTAAACAGTTTGGAATTATCATGGTTTGTGGTCAAATCATCCCTGTTGCTGCTTTCTCAGGAAGTTTCATTATGTGGAAGCAATGGTTTAGGTGTGGGTTTTCACAGGTGTGTAACTGCTGGGGGAATTTCAGCTTCCATCTAGTTTTTGAGGGCAGATAAAGTGATTTCCCAGAAGCAGCTGTACTTTTGGATAAGTATGACAGACTCCAGATAAAAATGAGTGTCCAGAAGGACATTCCTGGAGTGGGAAATGCTGAGTCTCTGGGTTAGCAGTGTTCAGAGTCTGGAGTAGGAACTGCACCTCAGGATTTGTGTCTCTGTCACTGCTGATGTCCAAAATGGGAGCACTCCTGAAAGCAGGGATCTGATTCCAGTTTTTCTCTCTCCACAGAGATTACCACAGCAAATTGAGGAGAGGAATGAAAAATTAAAGAAAGAAATGTTGGGTGAGTAGCATGTACTTCCATAAAAACCTTCATAATCTACTAGAAAAAAAATGCATGAATAGATAGTTTTTGATAAAATTTAAAGGGGGTAAATCTGAAAGGAAATACTTGTTCAGTGTTAAACAAAACTCCTGATTTCTTTATAGTTCTCAATTGCTTGGTTTCACCTACAGTAAATTGAAGACAAGGAATTCTCCCATGCAGAAAAGGCCATTAGTTCCATTCAAAGAAAGAAAACTTAAAAAATCTAAAACAATTTCACCTTGGTGTATGTAAGAGCTGGGGGAAATGGTTTGACACAGCCCAACTGCTCAGCCCTTTCTCCCTGCAAATAAACCCTCAGAGCAAACATTCCCATGAAAGGGATCAACCAGGGCTTTCACTAAACCTGTACCTAAAGGAACCCCCCAGCTGGAATAGCTGGGGATCTGGGGGCTGAAGACATAAATGTGATTCTTTCTGTAGCACTCCCAGCCCAGAGACCTCCAAGTGCTCATGTTTGCCTTGATTTATTCAGCATTTCATTGCTGCTGGTTGGAGGCTGAACTGGACCTACCCTGGTTAGCAGGGCTGGAATCACATTTCCTAAGGCAGTGTTTGGTGGGAAGGGAAGGCAGTGTTTGCTGTTCTGCAGAAAATCACATTAAACACTCAGCCTGTCTTTCACACTGATTGTTGATATATTTGGGAAGAAGAGGCTGTTTCAGTTTATGCTGATGTTTTTTTCTGGAATTTCTTTTCTGCAGCCTCTGATTTGCTCAGGCTTTGCCCTGCTCTGAGCCAGCAGTGTCAGTGAGGTTTGCAGAGCTCTACAGGATCAGAGGCTGCTTCCCCCACTGTGCTGAGAGCAAGCCCCAAATAAAGCAGGTTAAGGGGGATGGGGCTGTAAATAAATGACAAATGCAGAAAATCTCCAGAAGGATCAGGCCCTTTGGTAGGACATGGGATGGGTTTCAGCACAAAGTAATATGAAAATAATTCCTGATCTTTGCTGAACTCTCAAGGGCCTCACTAATCACAAAGGATTTGACTGGAACAGTAAATCCAACCCTAGTTCTGCACTGCTGGTTTTTTTTCCTGGATGTCAGACTAGGTGGGATCTCTTTTAACAGTGTTAATACTTTAAAGGTGGCAGTTGAGATTTCAAAACTGAACTGGGCTTTTGGGAACCACTTCAGACTTTCTGTTGGGATTCTGGAGAAAGAAATCCCTTCTCAGTGATGTCACACAAGGAGTTCAAACAGCTGGAGAGCCAGACTGAGAGCATCTGTGTTCATCCCCAGCCTGGTGTGTGGCAGGATTGTCACAGCTCTGGTTAAGTGACAATGACAGGGTGGCAGTGGGGCAGGAGGGGTTGAGCTCAGCACTGCCTGAGCTCACTGCTGTCACACAAACTGAGGGGTTTCTGTAAAACATTCTCTTGAAATGGAGTCAGGAATGTGGGCAGCTCCTTCTCCTGAGTGTTCCAGGGTCCCCTGTGTGCTGCTATTAGGGGAGGCAGTGGAGATGCCATGGAGCTGCCCATGGAGGAAGGAATCACTTGCCAAGGTTTGCAAACTGCTGCAGCTCTGCCTGAGGTCAGGGGAAGCCCTGGAGGGGCTTTGGATGGGAGGTCTGGAAGGAGTGGGAGAAGAGAAACTGATGGAATGTGGTGGTTCTGAGATTCCTTTGCCCTGTTTTGTTGTACAGGGAATTTGTTGGAAGCTGTTCCCACTTTTCCACCCTTTCTGCTGGCATTTCCCACTGCCAGGATGGAGCTGGCTGGTGGCACTGTGGCTGGAGCTGGGTGACTGGGCTTGGACAGTGCCAGGGGGACATTCTTGCCTTCCCACAGAGCAGCTCAGGTGCCTGGGTTGTATTCCAGACTTTTGGGCTTCAGGACAACAAGTCTGAGGCATCCTGATAATTCCAGGCCAGGCCTGCTCCAGGAGCACTGACACTAAACTGAAATTAGGAGCAATGTCCCAGTTTGTGCTGTGGCTCCTTTGGATGTTGGACTGATCCTCAGTCACTGAATTGGCCTGTCCTGGTGTTGCTGAGCTTTTATTCTTTCAACTCAAACAAGCCCAGGGTTGCCCAACCATCTCCCAGTGACATGAAACTGGAGCTGTGTACAAACAAGCCCAGATAAATGGAGTGCATCCTCCTCCTTCCCAAGTGTGCTTCCTGTTTCCCAGGGCTGCAGCTCATTTCTGTCACAGGCTGCAGCCCTTGTGCAGTGCTTGTGTGTAAATAAGCCAGGGCACACATTCCTGCCTGGATTTTCCTTGTGGGCCATGTGACTGCTGAGGTTCATGTCACCAGAAAAATCCTATTTTGTGGCCAAGCCAAGCCCACTGGTGCTGTGTGTCCTCGAGGATCTCCCTTCTCCAAGGCTGACATTTGTATTTCAGTTATTTCCATGCTTTGATCAGCTCTGCTGCCACTGCAGTGTGCTCAAGATGAAGTGAGCCCTGAGTTCACATCAAACAGAGCTGGACTTGGAGCAGCCTTGGGAAGGAGCTTTCAGACCCAAGTGGCTTTTCCCTCTGTCCTTCCATGGGCATCCTCTGCCTCAGTGACTGAGGATGTGAACAGTGACCATTTTCAGGGGGGTTTGTATCTCTTTCCTTAAAGCCAACAATTTCCAGTCTTGTTTAGAAACTTTTATAATTATTGTGATATCTGGCACCACTCCTTTGGGGAGAGGGTGTGAGGAGAGGGGAGCTTTGGAATGGTTTTAGCAGCTTGGGGGCCAGAGCACCTCTCCTGGGCCTTCCTGCCAAAAAGAGATTTTTCCATCTACCTGAGATCAGCAAAGAGATTTATTAGGCTTTGTGCCTAAAGAATTATGTTTGGGGTTGTTCTTTTTTTTCTTTTTTTTATAATGACAGTTATGTTGTATTTGCAGCTGAGCTGCTAAACCCCAACCCTGCACAAGGTGATTTTAAGTAGTTAAACCAGAGCCAAATTACAGTTACAGTTCAGTCCTCATTTACCATTTAGGGAAGGGAGAAGGATTTGCCCTTGCTCTTTTAATTGCTTAAAAATGTTGGTAATACAAGAAGTTACACAGAGAGGAGAACTCATCAGGAAATTTGTCTTTTCTCCAAAAAAATTCTTTACACAAGCAAGATGGAGCTTTTCAACTTCCAAACCCCACATTAACACCAGCAACTAAGCCAGAATTATTGCCAGAAAGACTGAATAGCAATTAATTTTGGCTGTTACATCTTAATGTAAATTGTGAGTAATCTTTTCCTGCATCTGCCTCTTTCAATAAGGTGTTGAATTACAGTTTAGGTGAGTAATGAATCACAGACTCCTGAGCCCTAAATTGATTTTTACAGTTCTGTTTTCTTGTTAACCTCTGAATATTTGCTTTGGTGAAGAACCTGAATGTGCTGGAGTTGCAGGTGGAAAACAAACAGGGTGTGTTAGAAAGAAAAAGAGCAGAATGTGTGAGAATAAGGGCAGAGGGAGGAGAGGGTGACCCTGCTTGGGGACAGGGAGCGTTGGAGGCTGGGCAGCCTCTGCAGCTGAGTCCCAGCTCCACGTGGTGCCTTTTCCTTCCTCCCAGCACAGGCTCTGAGGGAGCTTTTCTTTAGGAGGGGGTTGCAGTTCACTGCAGCCCTTAATTTAGGGCTGAAAGGAGCTGTGGGAGGAGGAGACAGAGCTTCCCTACAATGCTGGCTCTGTGTGTGCCAGGACAGCAGCAGCAGCTCCGGGCTGGAGTGCCCGGAAAAGCCAAGGCTTTCTTCTGCCTCATTAACAATTAATTCAGTGTGGCTGCCCCAGAGCCTGCCTGGGGAGGGAGAGAGCAGGAAGGTGAGCTGGGATGTGCTGCTGGAATTCTCATAAAGCCCCAAATCCCTGCTGTGCTGGGGAGCTCCTCCCAGGAGCTGCTGCAGCTGCAGGGTGGTGTTTATGGGTTTCGAAAAGAGCAGCCAGCTGCCTGCAATTGGAAAAGACCTTTCCCAGTGTCCTGCCAGGCACACTCTGCTCTCCTGCCCAGCTGCAGGGCTGGGGGGCTCCAGCCATGCCAGATTCTGCAGGATTCTCCACAAAGACACTTCTCACCCCACACCTGAAGCTCAGCTGTGGCCAAACATTTGTCCAGAAGTACAAAAAATCCTCTTCATGTCACTCAGATGTTACCAAAATGGTTTTATAGCCAAAATGCTTTCAGGGTGCTACATAAAGGGATCAATGTCATAGTTAATTTATCTTAAACAGATGGACCTTTAAAAAAAGCCAAAGATGTACAAAGAGGTTAATCCTACCTGAGCTGCTGCTGGAGTGACTTTGGCCACATCCCTGAGACCTCATCTGTGAATTCCCATTTACAAAATCAAGTAGAAGACAACTTGTGTCTCCCCACCCATTTGCTCTGGTGAGCTGAGGGCTAAGGTTGTCTTTTTCCAGATACTGGCAAGAAATCCCTCCCTGGCAGGGTGGGCAGGCCCTGGCACAGGTGCCAGAGCAGCTGTGGCTGCCCCTGGATCCCTGGGAGTGCCCAGGGCCAGGCTGGACAGGGCTTGGAGCAGCCTGGGACAGGGGGAGGTGTCCCTGCTATGGCAGGGGTGGAACTGAGATGATTTTTAAGGTCCCTTCCAACCCAAACCATTCCAGGACTCCACTGCTCCAGTGTGTCCTTGCCCCAGAGGCCCAGGTGAGGTGAGCACAGTGCCAGGGGGCTCAAGGCCCCTCCTGGCAGGAATAGGGGTGGCACTCCCAGGTGTTGTTCCAGGCCTTTGGCTGCTGCAGCTGCTCAGTGCATTTTCCATGGCAGCAATTGCTGCTGTCACACTCAGCTCCCAGCAAAACAAAAGCCATTCCCTGAGGATCAGTGCAGGTGGGAGCTTTTGGAAAGGTGGGGTGGAGCCTGGGGAGGCAAACCTTGAGAAGGCTTCAACTTGTGCAAACTTCTGCTTTTCCTTTGGGAAATCTACAAATTCTGCATTGAAACCAGGAGGGAAGGAGTGTTTTTCTTTGAAAATTGGCCATCCTCTTCCTTTGTGTTGTCATGCCAGGGGTTTGTGTTCAGCCAGCAGTGAGGTTGCTACCTCTGCTTCCTGTTTCACTTTATCTATTCTGTAATTTCTATATAGGATTTTTTTAAAGGATGTCCTTTTGTTGTCCTTCCCCTCTTACAGCTGTAGCAAGATTCATTTCCCAGAGTCAGGAATCACGTGTGATCCATATACTGACAGGACTTTATTAACTCTCATACTCTGTGGATATTTAACAATGATTTTTAATTCCTGCTAAGAGCCTAAATATTAACCAAATGCAGAGATTTCCTCAGCATTTACCTGTGCTGGATAAATCAGCAGGGCTGGGCTGTGTAGTTGGTGTAATTCCATGGGAGTTTTCCTTTTCCCTCTGCTCAGCTCTCACCTTGTTCTCTTGGAATGTCCTTGCAGGCAAACTGAAGGATCTGGGCAATCTGGTCCTGCGGCCCTTTGGTCTGTCAACAGAGAACTTCCAGGTCAAACAGGATTCATCCACTGGCTCCTACTCCATCAATTTTGTTCAAAACCCCAACAACAACAGATAACGTGGATTCAGTGTGGCTCTGCACATCCCGTGCCAGGATCCAGCAAACCAACAGCCTCCACCCCCAGGGGAAGCAGAGACTCAGCAAACTCATTTCCCAGCTTGTGAAATTATTTGCAATGTGGATGTAAAGCAACTCATTCAACTTCTCATAGTGATAACTGTGTCCAGTGTGTGATTTATTCTTTTTTATATTTTTTTCCCTTTCCCTTGCGGTGTTTGGCTTTTCCAAGAGGCAGATCCTTGCCTCGGCCCACTCGGTGGTGGCAGCAGCAGTTCAGGGGAATCCAGAGGCTGGGACAGAAGGGAATGGGGGAATCCAGCAGCAGCACTGCCCCACCCTCAGCTGGGGGAGACTGGACACAGCTCTGCCCTGGAAGCATGGATCTCGTAATAAAGGAACTTCAGCTCTTGGGGTTGTGAGGTTCTTTCCTGGGCTGAGCCCTCCCCAGGCTGGGTTTGTTGTTAAAGGTCCCACAAATAAAACCTTGCAGGACATCCATGGGGAGCAGTGGATTTTTTTGGCCCTGCTTGCAGCAGTGTTGTTATTTAATTTCATGCCACCCTTCCAGCAGTTTGTTTACTGGGTACTCATTTTTCTGAAGGCAACAATGGCATTTTGTGCCTCCCTCTCCATCTGCACACCTTATAAAGGTACCTTCCAATGCAATGTGCTTGTCTGAGATCCATTCACCTTGCAGGGATCCACAGGAGTTGATTGCAGGAGGTTTCCACAGTAACTGGACCTTGAGGACTTGGAATTGTTTCTAGAATGAGATGATCTCTGAGGCCCCTTCAGCCCAAACCAGGCTGAAATATAAATATAAATATATTTGTATGTTCTGTTGTGGTGGTTCATTCAGGTTTGGGAGAAGGTGCCTTTTGTCATTCCTGCTTTCCAGGGTTTTATCAGTGCTGAAGTGTTTAATTGGAGGGAGATTCTGCAGTTGTCTCCATGCAGATTTCAGTGCATGATTTAATTAAATAATTAGCAGTGGCTGCCTTGGCTATTGGGTGTCATCTCCAATTCATTTCAGGAAGTCTCTGTGTGTCTGAAATTGAGGAGCTCCTTTCACTGAAAGGAAAACCCTTCCCAGGCATGGCAGGTTTGCTGCTTTAATGTCATTTTTGTCTCTGCATCTGTCCAGTTGTTTTTGTTTGTTTTATTGTTAAACTCAGTCCTGCTGCATTTCTAGTTTAGTTTTAGTTTAGAGCTGGGCCTGGGGTGGGATGAGCTGTGAAGGCTCTGCTGCCTGAGCTGAGCTCTGCAGGGAAGGCTCAGTGTCTTGGGATGAGTAGAAGTGTTAATAACCTTCCCTAAAAGCTGGGGCAGTGCAGAGCAAAGGCTCTGGCTGCTGCAGGGAACCCTGGGCTGGGCTGGGCTCAGGGGGAGCCTGGGCCTGCTCAGGCCCCAGCACCAGCCCTGCAGCACCAGCTGGGCCTGGTTGCACTCACCTGCAACATCCCAGCACAGCCTGGCACGTACAGAAATGGAATCACTTCGGAACTACCCTGGAAGCTTTAAATTTTTTTCAATTCTTTTAAATTTCCTTGCTCTGACCTGTGGGTTTCTGTCCCTGCCCACACTGTGTGCAGTGTCACTCACCTGTGGGTGGCTCCTGTGCCCAGTTACACCAGTGGCCTTTTCCAACCTGCTGCTTCAGGGGTTCAGGGCCAGGAGTTCTGTTCCTTCCACTCTGTTCCTGCTTCACCCCTTTGAAGGCCTGGGGAGCTGCAAATATTCCTTCTCAGCTGGAGACTGGGGAATTTCTGGGAAATAGAAGCACAACAAAGCTTTTGAATCTCCTACCTACTGTGCAAACACATCATCAAATCATTGTGCAACTCCCCTGCAGGATGCCTGATGTGCACCTGGGGTTTTCCAATGAAGGGAAGGGCAAAGGAAAGCAGGACTGCAGCTGATTAGTGTTTGTAATTTAATTGGATTGTGTGAAAGTCACTGGGCATGCTGGTACTGAGCACTCAAACCTCCAGGTCATCCCTCCCTCCTCAGTGCCATTCTCCAGCTGGACCAGAAACCCCTGGCAGGTGTTATCTGCCATCACAGCAAGTTCTCTGGGCAAAATTCCAATTAATTGCCTGAAAGTCCTTTTGCATTGTCCAAATCCTGAACAAGTGCATGTATCTTGCTTTTGATTTTTAAGTGTTTTTTTTAATAACTAAACTAGTCCTCACAGCTGCCACCAGTAAAGTAACTGGTGCCTCCTCCTGGTGCCACTGGCCACTACTCAGGGAGTGCCAGGGAGCTTTAAGTCACACATACTGCATTTACAACCTCTAATGGGAAAAAACTGTTTCATGAAACACAATCTTTTAAATGTAAGTGCCCTTAAACCAAACAATTCCTTGCTCAATTGTTCCAGCAGTTACTCACCCTCCTGGTAAGCAGCACGTGCCTCTGTTCCAGCTGGAGTTGTGCATCCTCAGCTCCCACCTTTCTTCCTTCCTCCTTCCTTTGCCTGCCAAACACAAAACCTTTCAGTACCCAGCCTTTCCCCTGGAATTGCACAGAAATAAAGGGAATGTTGGTCTGGTCCAGGAGCTGGTTAAGTCTCTCCCTACAAAGAACTTTCTCCAGGATTTCCATAACACTTGTGGCTCAGACCTTCCAGTTCTGGACACCAGAACTGACACTGGGATTTGTCTCTGTTTTATGCAGAGGTTCTCCCTCAATTCTCTGTTTGCCCCCTCAGAGACTTTAATTTTGGCTGCAGATGGGCTGAGGTTTAGAATCCCGGATTGCCAGGATGGTTTGGGCTGGAAGGGACATTAAACTCATCCAGTGCCACCCCCTGCCACGGGCAGGGTCACCTTCCAGAGACCAGAGACACCTTCCATAGGCCAGGAACAACTCCCAGAGACCAGGGACACCTTCCAGAGACCAGTTTTCTCCAAGCCCCATCCAACCTGGCCTCATTCCAGATCCTGCTCTTGAGTCCCAAGGCCTGGCCCTCAGAGGAGCTGAACACTTGCAGTTCCCTCCATCCCACCAAAGATTTGGAACATTTAACATCTCCTAAAAGATAAAAAAAGCAGCTCCCTTGGTCACATCTTCAGCTCTGTCTCCCAAAACCTCCCCAGGGGAGGCAGCCAGAGGCCACACTCCAGGGAAGGGTCAGTGGGACTGACACAGTCCAGTACAGCTGATCCCTCCTGCCCTGCAGGATCCAAAATCCCCCCAGTTCATCCCCTGGGATATTCAGGATTTGACAAAGCACTGAGCTTTGAAGCCCAATCCCTCCCTCCTTGATTAGCACAAAACTTCCTGGGATCTACCTGCCCCTGATGAGCACAGCCCCAGCCAGGGAGAGAGGAGAAGCTGCTGGTCACCAGTTCCTAGGCTTTAATTAGCTGTGTTATTCCCAAGGGATTACTGCTGCAGCCAAGAACCAATTATATCCCAGTGCCTCCTCTCCAACATGGGCAAAGATGCGCTGGGGCACATTTAAAGTGCAGCATTCATACGTTGCTCATTCACAAGCTTTCCCTTTTTGGATGGATCCCAACATTTTCTTGCTCAGCAACTTCACTTTTCCCACCCCAGGGAGGGCTGTGACTGCTGGGGGGGCTCTGGGCAGCCCTTGGCACAGCAATTGTGGCTCTAAGCCAGAGGCATCACTGCCTACCCTGACAAAGATTAAAGGCTCTAAATCAACTGAAAATTAAAATAAACCCCTTTTTTTCCTGATTCTGCACATTCAGTGGGAATCTCCCAATTGGAAACCATCTGCAGCTGCAGCCTGGAGTCCCCAGAACTGCCTGTTTCTCCTCCACTGTTCCTCAAGGAGACAATTTACAAATCCTGCATTCCCTAAACGGATGCAGCAGGATTAGGTTTGCCTTTGCTGGCCTGGCTGGGCCCAGTGCTCTGCTCCTGGTTCCCAGGACTCCTTGCCTGGTGTCCATGGGCTCTGGGCAGTGTCTGGGAGGGCTGAGGAGCAGCTGCTGCCCAGGGCTGACCCCTGGCAGCCACGGAGGAAGGAACCAGGAGGGAGCCGTGCCTGTTTTGGGACAAACACAGGCTGGCCAGTGGGTTTTGTTCCTGCCTCTGGCCAGGGCAGTGCAGCCCCCCTCCCTGCAGACACTCCAGGGAACAGGGATGGCAGGAAGGAGGGGAAATGCTGTTATCTCGTCTGGGCGGTGGCTGCTGGAAGAGCTTCCTAAGTGTATTCCTGAGTGGTGCTGGCGAGTGCCCAGCAGGGTCCCTGGAGAGGCAGCGGGGCCAGCGCTTCTCTAATTGCATTTGTCCTGTTTCCATGAGCTCCTTTGGCTGTGACCCTCCATCGTGGGGCACTTCTCTGTCTGAGGGAGGCAGAATTGCAGGGTTTGGAGCTTAGGGAAAGGAGGAGGCTGGGAGCTCGCAGATTTGCTGCCTGTGGCTCCAGCCCTGAGCTGCCCTTGAAGTGACAGCTCTCACTGTGCCCCAACATATTTGTGTCCCTGCTCCCAGCTGGAATGCAGCTGAGGCCTTGGAACCTGGAGCCAGCAGCAGGTTTTCCAAGCCAAGATGCAGCTGATGGCTCCTGACAGGATCCTGCAGTGTTAATGCAGAGAAGTGTGAAGTCAAACCCCTCCAATTCTGCTCTCACGGCTCATGCCCGGTGCTGCCTTTTTAAAAGCAGCCACAGCCAAGTGAGTGAATCACAGAAGCATCACACATCCATCTGAGCAGTCTCAGGGTTCCTGGGCTCTTATCCTTAGCATGGTCCAGTGTCCATCCCTGAACACTCTGGAGCCCCCAGCCCCTTCCCCTGACAGCTCAGAGCCTTCAGCGTTTGGATGAATCCTCCAGCAGGAAGAGCCTCACTTAATATTTAATGACCAAGACGACCATAGTCAGAAATTCCAGTCTCCAAATCCTTTAGATGCAGAGGTCAGCTGAAAATCTGGATTTCAAAATTAGAACTACCCCTCATGGGCCTGGAATATTTACCCCAAATACAGAATATGCCAAAAACCTCTGCAGGGCGTCCAGTCTGCCGAGCATGGAACATCCATGGCTTGTGCTGCAAACCCAGCAAGGAAGGCAAAACAAAGAGCACAGAGACACTCAAGGGAAAAGCAGGAGCAGAACCATAAAAGCCGGATATGGAATATGAATAAACCCCTCAGTGTGGCCCAGCACACAACAGGAGCCTTCGCCTGGCTCCCTGCTCTGCCTGCAGAACGCGATGAGGAGAACAAATCCCACAACAGCTGGAGCAAGGACAAGGGAGGAGGACACAGACCCAGGGCACTGAGGGGGAGCTGGTGCCAAGGGCTTGGATCTGCTCCGAGGGGCTCAGCCCTGGCACCGCTTCCCTTGGAGCAGAGGGATGAGGAACGAGCCCTTCCCAAAGTGCAGAAGGCTCTGAGCACCCAACCACAACCAACCTGGGGCATTCCACAGCCCTCCAGCCCAGCAGTGTCCATGCAAACCTGACACGTCGGGAGGCAGAGGAGCCCAGGGCGCCCCGAGGGCAGCGGGAGCCCCTCAGGCCCAGCCGGGCCTCGGGCTGGGCCGGGCAGCCTCCCCCAGAATGTTCCCAAAGGGCCGGTGTGTGACTGTGAATTGTCACCGTCACCGAGCCCTTCGGCGATGTCCCTGCCGCTCTCAGCCCGCAAGATCTTAAACTCTGATCCCTCACACTTTGCACGGGAATCTCTCCAAACCCCTCGTGCCAGGGCTGCACTTTTGCCCGCATTAAGCGTCGCCCTTTTGATGCTCGGGGGCAGCAGCAAACGCCATTAGAGGGGCCTCGTGCGGGCCCTGGGTCACCTTTATCCCTTTGCCAGCCACCGGAGTGAGGATTAATCCATGGAGTAATTGCAGAGCTCTCAAATCTGCCCGGCCAGCCTCTCTCGTGGCTCCGTCCCCTCAGCGCTGCTGCCAACTCCGTGTCACAAAGGAAAAGCCATTAGCGAGCAATTACATTTCAGCAGGATTTCCCAGCCTAATGAGGATCGCCAATTCAAGAGGAACTGCTGCAAGGCTGAAGGAATAATGAGAGAAAGGGGATGGGAGTTGCTGTAATCCCGACAGAATGAGAAACAACCGTGAAGGGAAAGAAAACCATCTGCTGGGGCCACAGCCAGATGTGGGTGTTTGTCACAGCGCTTCCAAAGCATCCCAGGCTGAGCCAACAGCAGAATGTCACATTAATTCCATTTTGGGGAAAAACTCCTCATTATCGACAGCAGGTCACTGCAACAACCCCTTCCCAGCGGGGTTAGTACCTTTGGGTGACCCACCAGCTCCTGGCATCCTGGGCCATAAAAATACTCTGTGCCATAAAACCACCAATGCTTCCTGGAAATTAGAACTTCCTAGAAATCAAATTTACTCAAACAGTTTATTTTTTGTTTAGCCTAACTCAACTCAATTTAGGGAATCTTTACAGTACCAAAAACGCAAGTGAATAAAAACCTGTTTAAATGCTGCCTTCTATTTGATGGGAAAGTGCAGTTCCAGTCTGCCATTCCATAGAATCATGGAACCACTAAGGTTGAAAAAGAACCTTTCAGATCATCAAATCCAAGCACCAACCCAGCAGCACCAGATATTCTGGAAAAATACTTGCTGGCATGGCGCTCCTTTGAGTGCAGTGGGACGGAGCTCTGGAACAGAAATTACCTCTCCAGCACCTGATCCCTGCTCCAGGGCAAGGAAACACAGCTCAGGACAAGGCAATTCCTCCCTGGATGGAGAAATTTTCCTGTACACTTACCTGTGAGAGCAAGACTGGTCTGAAACTCAGAACTCCAGAAAAACCAGCCCAAGGACAGCGTGTGCCAGGGCAGGAGCCCCTTCCCATGGCATCCCCTCCTCCTCCTGGGACTGTGGCAGAGCCACCAGGGCTGCCTTGGATCTGTCTCTACCACACCATCTTTTCTTGCTAATTACAGTTTTTCCTACTGCTTTGGGAAGCATTCAGCTGGCTGAGCATGGCTTGGGAACTTTCAGCCACTGTGGTAAAAGATGAGGTTAGGTGATGGAATTCCAGCAGTGGATCAGCAACCTCAATTTAATCTTTGTTTAATCCAGAAAAACCACTTCTGACATAAATCAAAGGCTTTGGGGTCAAAGACTAATAAAGCAAGAAAGTTAAAGACATCAAAACATTATTTCCCTTTAAAAGAGCACTGAAAAAAATCAAGGCTTTATTTGAATAAATGTTACACAACATTCTTTATCATTTTTACTTCTCAGCAAACCTTAAAGGGTGAATCAGATTTTCCTCATTCAAGTCTACAAAATGAAAGAGGCATAGTGACCATTCAATATACAGACAAGAAGGTAGCACGGAGCAAAGCTTAAATATTAAGCAACTAAAGCAAAAAAGTGAAAATCAATACATTACTGTCACTCTCTCTCATTAGAATATCCCTGACAATTTCATTTCCAAATGAAAATGTGGTTTCCAACGCAATGCTGGGAAAAGCAAGGCAGACATGAGCTCCCTTGGATGCTATTTGCTCTATACCCATATTCTCCAGTGCACACCTGCATCCCTTGGGTTAATCCCTCCTGCTTCAGCTGCTGTGCTCAGGGAGGGGAGGGGAGGAGAGCCCTGGGGGATCCGGGGGCACAGCCAGGCACTACCGGCTTCCAAAACAACAGCAGGCACTCCTCAATCCCATGTGCAACAACCCTGCCACCACAGTCCCGGGCCTTTTTCCTGAGCAGAAACTGGTTTGTGCCATGTGGTTTGGTGGCTTTTCTGTTTGGTTTCTTTTTTTGGGGGGGGTGGGGGAAAATGTACCTGATTAGGCCAAGCCCCCATCCATTGTCAATCCGAGCGGAGGTGAAAGGCTGGCACGGACCCGGCACCAAGTCACCCCTTTCCTCATTCACATGTCTCAATCTTTCAGTTCTAGTCACATCCCAGGCCTTGAGCAGGACCAGACTGCTGGGCCTCTTCCACTGGTGAAAAGGAAAAGCACTGTAGAACAAATATTCATCCAAATTCTAAAAAATGTTTGTACTTTATGATGAAATCGTTATGGCAAACGGTTCTATCTGAATGCACTGCACAGCATCGTACAGCCTGTTTTTAAAAAGTAGGTAGTGAATATTCAATTTCTGCATTTATAAATAAAAGAATTTAGCTCTGAAAAGCAGACACTGAACCAGCACAAAGCACGAGCTGCCACACACTCAGTGTGTGAATCCCTGATGGGCCTGGCTGGGGTTTGGGGGCCTGTCCCAGCCTGTCACTTCCCCTCTCCAATTGTTTAGCAAGTATAAACCTGTTGCCAATGACAGAGTTGTCCTAACTTCAAATTTTATGTGGTTCATTCAGGCTCCAGACACGAAGAAATTGTCTTTGTGCTGACCCAGAGGGCCCTTGGAAAAGTCCCTCTGGTTTTAAACGATCCAGACAAAGACATTCTATTTTCTCCAATTGAATCAGGATATCAGTAAGGAGGAAAAGAGTTTCCTACCAGTCCTTTCATCTCTATAGAAACAGAAATTTGACTTTTAGTAGATTATGTGCACATTTTCATCTCTTCAAAACAAATATTTATTTTCCCAGGTTACACAATAAATCCCCTGCTAAGAACTTTAAAGAAATGGTTCTGCAGAGACAGTGTGCACACAATGGAAATAATTAGTGACAAATAAATTAATATTTAATAACTCAAGATTTCAGCAGCGTGTCCAGCATTCCCAAGCTCCACTGAAGTCAGTCTTACCCAAGACCTTTGTGGGAGGGGAATAAAATGGATAAAACCCAGTGAGTTTCTTTTTTTTTTTTTTTTTTTTTTGATTTACAGCTTTTCAAAGAAGTCAACGCAACTCAGATCAACAACCACCGGAAACTCTAATAAAACCTTTGCTCTCTACTAGTTACCTATCTGAAAAATATTTATGTCAAAAGGAAAAAATAACCCATGATTTGAAATAGAAATGCCATCCCATTGAATCACTCTCCATTTATGATTCCCATCCTGTTATAGGATTATAAGCAAAACGCTGCTCTCTGCCTTGTAGCCCCTCTCAAGGTTATTCCACAACCCTCGATTCCCTAAGTGTTACAATAGCATAAATAAAATGCAACCATATTCACACAGAAGGAGCTTTCCCATAAAACAGAGATCCATGGAGTTTGTGGTCACTGTCCTTTCCATCACCTCTATGGGAAATGTTGGTCTCAATAGCAGGACTGTTCATATTTCACAATACAACTGGGTTTGGACATGCTTTGATCACAGATCACAGCTCTGCTAACACCTGCACTAAATACTAACTAAGCCTCAGAGAATGGAAAATTGCAATGCTAAAGTCAAGAATTAAAAGAAAAGTTCAAAAGTTACAGTCAACTTCCCAGGCAAATTGGCTCCGTCACTGGCACCTCTCAAAACATACAAACGTGACTGTCACATTACAAAAACCCCAGTTATCTGCAGTGAGTCTTCATCCTAACAATTCAAGTGGTTCCTTGCATGTAAGTGTCATAGAGTCTTTCGTAATTTCATGCGTCATTTATTGCAAAAAAGTTTTATAAAATATTTCCTAACATCTTTTGAAATTTTAAGGGAAATGTACATTAGGTACAGGTGCCCTAACGGTGCGAGGGGGAGCTTTAACATCTTTTACCCCCTTTCCCCTTCAAAAAAATGTTTACTACTTGGTGAAGATTTCAGAGGAAAAATAGGACAAGTCAGTCTCAGATTTCTCTCAGTCCTGATGAGCTGGTGCTCTTCGTGGCAGTGTAGTGAGGTTCCATAAAAACAGCGGGTCATTAGTGTCTCTGAGCTGAAAAGGGGAGAGAAAGGGAACATGGTTAAATGTCTTCCAGTACATATTGCAAAAGTAGGTAAAGCAAAAGCTGAGGTGGCCAGAAGAGTTACTGGCTCACCTGCTTTGTGCATCGTGTGCAGAAGACAAAAAATAGATTGACATTATCACAAGACAGACACAAGTGAGCAAACTCCTCCGGGGGCTGGGGTTTGAGGAGGAGCCACCGTAGCAATCTGTTACATCTCACCCCATTTCAGCATCCAGAGAGAATTCCAATTGCAAAGACATTTAAAGACAGCTCAGGCGGCAGGGAGATTAATTCACAAAATCTATACATTGATGGCAGTTCACAACACAAAGCTCAATCTGACCCTGCAGTGCCCTTCCACACACCAGAGCCGAGTGCCTGAGGGAGCACTGAACTATAAACCTGCTAATGGTGTTTCTTTCCCATGGCTGCCTGTGTTTTCCCATTTACTGCAGAGAATGGGAATAAATTACAATAAGGCAGACAGGAACAGCCCAGGTGCTGAGCCCTGCATGAAGCATCGCCAGTCAGCCACCAGTTCTTACTGGGAGCAGGGGGAGGCCCTGGCACAGGTTGTCCAGAGAAGCTGGGGCTGCCCCAAGGCCAGGTTGGGTGGGGCTTGGGGCAACCTGGGACAGTGGAAGGTGTCCCTGCCATGGTGGCACTAGATGGGCTTTAAGGTCCCTCCCAACCCAAACCAGTCCGGGATCCTGGGATTCTATGGAGATTGTGCTCCTCAGATCCAGTGACTGAAAGCCTGACTGCCTGTGTCAGCTCAGTGTCTGTGCCACTGAACCCCCTGACCCTCCTGAGGGCAGCCCACTGCCTGTGCATCAGTCATTCCATGGGGTCACTCACTCCTTGTGGGATCCCTGGGTCACTCACTCCTTGTGGGTGGTTTGTGGGACAGTGACAGCTCAGCCTGGCTGAGGGCACAGCTCTCCTGGGATCTCCAGTGAGCTCACAGGTTGGACTCTGCTCCAAGCAGCTCCATCCAACTGCTGGAGGCAGAATCACACAGAACCCCAGGATCACACAGATCCCACATTGGGAAATGCCCTCCCAGCCCATGGAGTCCCAGCTGTGCCCATCCCCACCTTGTCCCCAGAGCACTCAGTGCCACCTCCAGCCCTTCCTGGGACACTCCAGAGATGGGCACTCCAAACCTCCCTGGGCACTTCCAAGCCCTGAGCACCCTTTCCATGGGGAAATTCCTGCTGCTGTGCACCCTGAGCCTCCCCTGGCCCAGCCTGAGGCCGTTCCCTCTCCTCCTGTCCCTGTTCCCTGGGAGCAGAGCCCGACCCCCCCGGCTGTCCCCTCCTGTCAGGAGCTGTGCAGAGCCACAAGGGCCCCCCTGAGCCTCCTTTTCTCCAGGCTGAGCCCCTTCCCAGCTCCCTCAGCTGTTCCTGGGGCTCCAGCCCCTTCCCTATGGAGCCATCCTAAGGACTGCTCCAGCAACAAGGAAAAAATGTGTGTCAGGCCAGGCACTGACACGACCCAGGGCCTTTCCTGCCTGTCCCACTGAACCCAGCTCACACAGCCTTTTCCTGGCAGCCAGCACTGCCATGGGGATTCTGATTTTTCAATGGGAACATTTTCTCAATCCCTTTATTCACTGCTGCCCAAAGAGAATCACTGCCTTTGAAAGTCCTGGCTTTTATCTCCAAAGGAAAAGCAGGAGGACACCAGGCAGCCATGGAGGGGGAGAAAAGACACCCCAGAAGGACAAGGGAAGCAAAAATAGCAGCACATCCCATCAGGGATTAAACCTCAAGGCCAGGAGCCCAAATTTAAATAGCTACAGTAATATTTCTGCACCTTCCTGGGGGATAATGCTGTGTCTGTGCAAAACTATGGAACAGAAGGCACAAAACTCCCATCTTCCTGCTACAGATTCCATTTGTAGCCAGTGGAGAAAAGGGAAACCAGGCTGCTCTTCCAGATGATGAGCTACTAAAAGCAAGAACTGTTTCCTTCTTTTACAGCCTCCAGCAGCAGGACCTCAGCCACCAGCAAAACAAAGAGCAGCAACACATTCTTCCCTTTATGTGCCTAATTCCCTGAAATATATGACACAGTATCAAGCATTCCTAAAACATGGTCCAACCCAACCCATTTTTTTCCATATAAATGCATCAGAAGAGATTATTCCTAAATCCCTCAACACTTGAAATACCTCAAGGACTTTTTTTTTTAAACTAAACTGACTACAATTCTTTTAAAAATAGTTTTTGGGGCTTTGGTTCCTCTTCACCAGAGCTATTAAGTACCCAAACAGGCACCATGTGCTTTAAAATCTTAAAAGCACAGCAGAGGTGCAATTAAACCCCAGCATTTCCTAAAGCCAAACAAAAATCCTACATATTACTAAATAAATGATGCTAAATTAGCATTAAGCAAATATTTGCTTGGAATTGTATCTGCTTATTTTACTGACAAAGCAAGATCTCATCTCCCCCTTTGTGCACCTGTTAAAGGACAGCAAGGACAATTCTGCACCTGAATTTGCTGTGATTCTGTCACAGAATCTCAGTGCTGGGAACAAGCACTTGCCTCCCAAAGCATGGCATGCAGGAGAATATTCCTTATTTGTATTTGACATCCAAAACATCTGTAAACAAACATGAAAACTGACCTAGATCTGTTCTTTTTCTAAAGAACAACCTGATTTCAAATTGCTGTTACATAAAAGGCATCAGCCAAGCAGGAGGCTGCACACAGGCAGAAGGGGCAGTGCAGGTTTCCTCAGATCAAACCTGGCTTATTCCAGGTGTGATTCCTGCAGGATGTGACCAGGACACAGAGGGCAGAATCCTCCATCAGAAACATGTTTTTACACATGTTCTGTTTTTTCAAGATCAGCCTTGCTAATGACAAAGTGACAGGACAGCTCCACTACCTGTGCTCTGAGCCCAGCCTGATCCATTGGTTTTCAAACCCTGCCATTACACAAACAGCACCCAGGGTTTCACTGGCACAAATGCAATCAATATTCCAGTGCTTGATTTCAACTCCCTGCCTCAATTTAAGTATCATTTCCTCTCCCAGCTGCAACTCAACAGAGCTTCCCCTGTGCCTCTGCCCCATCCCACAGGGATTCACACACCTGGAATATCCTCAGTTCCCACAGTCCCCTTCTCCTGCTCTGCACTGAGGGATGGAATCACTGGCATAAAAACAGAATTACAGCTGTTCAAAATGTGCCTGCTCCTGATTTGTAAATAACTTGTCAAACACAGCCCAGATAAACCCCACAGATCCATTTCTTCTCACACTGTAGGAGCAAAGCCCGGATTCAAACTTGCTCCAGGGGATCCTGATTTGTTCCCTGAGCCAGTTCCTACCCTAAGTTCTCCCCTCAGGCCATGGGCAGGCAGGAAGGGGAGATCAAAGACTCCACATGCATGGCACAAGCACAGGGAGTCACCTTTTCCAGGTTATTCCACCTTTTTTTTTTCTTTTTGCTCCCACATGTCTCCCTCTTGGATGTGCAAGCTGGCTCAGGTTTTGTGAAGCCTGAAAGCCCTGGTTTGTCAGCACCACCCACTTCCCACCTCCTGCCAGGAACACCAATTGCTTTTTCCTGGGGAAAACAGGACCTGTGGATCTCAGTTCTCCTCAGGGGTTGGTGCCTGGCACTAAGGTGCAGCTCCAGGGAGTTTCCCAAACTGCCCCATCTGGGAGCAACAGCAAAGCTGTGCAGGGAAAAAGCAGGATGGCAAACAGTCAGCAACTCCCTGGCACCACAGCCCTGCTGCTCTGCCTTGTCTGCACACAAGGGCACTCCTGTCACTGTTAAATTTAAGGGAAAAAGTAATTAATCAATTTAAATGACAGTCTGGATTGTATCCACGTCCCAGGTAATACAGAAGATTGAAATGGATGAGTACATCCTAAGGAATCATAAGCTGCTATTGGGATCCAACAATTAAACCCCAATAATTAGAGGTATTTCTGACCTGGGAGGAGTTGCTGCTGTTTGGTAAAACCCATCCAAATAAGCACAAACAGTTCTTACCACAGAGGTCAGAGATAGATGGGGTCAGACTGGACCAGGTGCCTAAAAATGCCAGGAGGGTGAGCAGGGAAGGGAAAAGGTACAAGGGATGTAATTGACCTCAACAGCCCCACTATGAACACAGTGCCAGGGTGAGCCCCTGGGAGGGAACTCTTTAAACACTGCAAGGACAGGGATCACAACACAGTCCTTTCCACAGGGATTAAGGATAATGTGATGCTGGATACTCCCATCCCCAACTCTCACACCTGAGCTACAGTCTTCAGTCAGCTACACAAGTTTGCAATGTTAAATGTGGGTGATCCCTGATCACTCCATGGTCAGAAGCTCTGTTAGTTATGGAAAAATTCCCTTTTTCAACAGTCCTAGTCATTTTACCCAATGGATGATGCCACCACACACTGCCATCCATCCCTTTAGGCTCGAGCTCACTGCACTTCCCTCCCAGCTCAGTCTTTAGCTCCAGATCCTGGATTTGCTACTCCTGCAGGCATTCACTGGAACACAATTATAAAGCAAAAGATGGACTGAAACAGCCTTTTATCTGCTCCTTTCCACAGCTCCTCAGCCAAGAAAGCTGCTCTGTTTTCTCACTGGACTCCACAGAACAGGCAGGACAGATGATAATGCTGAGAATGAGCTACTGACATTTATTTTCCAAACTTCACATTCCTATTCTACTCTGACAGTTTTAGCAGACATGAAAGAAAATCATTATCAGGACTTTAACAGAGTTAAACAGAACCAGACCTAAGGGCTAGCAATGCAAAAAATCAACTCTTATCCTTGCTCACTTGTGCTACTCTCAATCCTAAGCACAGTTAGAAGCTATGTTTAAAAAACCCAAAGGTATTTTAAGCTATGCTGAAAAAAAAAAGTCTCTTCAGCCTTGCACAGACCTAAATCAGCCCAGGAACCCCACCCCAGCGTAGTTCTGTAGCTTCAAAAACTAAACACAGCAGTATCTGAAAGAGAAACCAAATCATCAGAGATGATTATCTCAGTGAAGTGTTGACACAAAGTTACAACTCTAATTAGAACAGTAGCAAATACCTGTTCAATTTCCTGCACGACTCCACTTCAGACACACACAAGCATTTTTCTTTCCTTCCAGCTTTGATCCTGAAGCCTCACACCTTCCAACACCTCTGGGGAAAGAGACTTAAGTTTTGGAATAACTGCTCTCTCTCCCAAGGCATTTAACTGAAGCTGAAGACCTTCAGAGGAACAGAACAGCTGTGCTAGAAACTCATCATGCCCTGTCCCCTTCTCCCCTAAAGTGACAAAAATATCCAATAACCACACCGAGGCATTTCCTTAACTAAAAAATTTGCAATTTATCCCATTCATTGATGGGAAAATACCAGCACCCTCTCTGCTGCTGTTTGCCTTTTGAAGGCAGCCACAGAAGGATTTAGGTTGGAAAAGACCTCCAAGATCACCAAGTCCATCCTGTGCCTCATGCCCACCTCGTCCTCAGCCCAGATCACTGAGTGCCAGCTCCAGGAATTGCTTGGGCACCTCCAGGGATGGTGACCCCCAACCTCCCTGGGCAGTTCCAATGCCTGAGCACCTTTTCCATGGAGAAATTCCTGCTGACACCTCAGCGATTGTCCCTTGGCCCAACCCCTGGTACCTGATCCTGGCCCAGGGCTGCTCCTGCTGGGAGCAGAGGATAAATCATGGCTAAGTCATGGCAATGCCACTGCCTCGGGGCTGGGGCACTGCTGGGGACACGGGCACATCCAAGTAGTTCAGCTGAACCAGCCCCAAGCCCTGTCCCAGCCTTCAAGGCTCTCCCTCAGCCCAGCCTGGGAACTGCTGCATCCACAGGATGGGAGTTAAAGGAAAATCAGGGATGAGCACCAAGAGGAGATTTTCAACTTACTGTAACATGGTGGTGTAAAAATTAACAAAACAAATTGCTTGTTTTGAGCCCTGTTCAGTCTGCAGCGATACAGCACATTCACTATGAAACTGAGGAAAGACTTTAAACTTATCAGCTACAAATCAAAACTGACTTTAAATGCTTTCCATAAACAGTTCTTTTGAACATAAAACCAGCCAAAGAAAACCCTCCCATACCTGTTGCTCCCACAGTGAACACCTGAGTAAACTCATCCTATGTAAGCTGCAGTGCTATTCTAATTTTATATAAATTAAGAGAACAAAGCTTCCAGGTCTTCTAAAGGAAAAAAAAAAAAAAACCAAACAAAAAACAAAAAACAATGTCAATATTGATTTTGCCACTATTTGGCTTAGCACAACTAACTTAAAAACCAGTTCACTCGAGCTTCTAAACCTCAAGGAAGTGGTGTAGACATCTGACCCACCCCACATGGGTTCCTGACTCCAAAAAGCAGTTTGCTTTAATAACAAAATACAGCTTATTTACTCAAAGAAACTGTTTCTGTTTGCAGGAGAGAATACAGAGAAGTGAAACAGATTGTTTTTTCAATTTTTTTTTAACAAAATTTATGGTGTGTTTATCACATTCAAAAAGCATTGACCACTGGGGCTTTTTGGGAACTGTTAGAATGCCATAGTAAAGCTGGTGTATTTGGAAGCTTAATTAACAATTAATGATAGTCAGCTTGAGGACAATTTGAACAGCCTGTCACTTTAAACTTCCAATAGTTCTGTGGGCATGACAGAATAATTAAAAGGTAAAAAGCAACTAAATGCTTTGGCAAGATCAGACAGTATCATGAACGTATGAAATTAAATCCTAAAATAAAAATATTTTCAGGGTTTGATGATTAAATCCTTGCCCCCGTTTTCATGTCTGTTTAATTTCAGTCTGAGCTTAAATTTTTACATCTGCCACGATTGCCTACATGGGCAATTCTGGAAAAACCAGGATGAAAATTGCTTTGGGATGAGCACCAGGAGACTCTTCACAAGGCATTGCAAGGCTGAAGCAGGAAAGGGTTGGAGGACACAGGAATTCACATGGTCAGGTAAGGACCAAAACTCACCGAAAAAAAAAATAAAAAATCAAGTGCATTGCATGAAAATGCCCCAATAGTGAGCAAAAACCATGCAAGAAAAGCTGGAATGGCAGTGGAGAGCAGCTCTGACTGGCTCTGAGATGGAAACTGAGAACATTCCCCACTGTACAAGTGACATTATCCACAGTCTCTACTCAAATATATGGCCCAAAAGCTAATTTAGGGAGAAATTTAATCAACTTTCCAGAAAGCCCTCTACAGAGCTGGTTCTGAAACAAAAGGGACAGGTAATTGATAATATCCAAATTAAGACTGAAGTATACCAATAGTATTGACATCAAGCACTTCATCTTTAAGAATGCATGAAAAAGGACAATTTACTTTTTAAGGGTGTCCTCTAAATCCGGCATACAGATAAAATACTCTGACATCCTGGATTTGTTTCAAAGCTTTTTGAGAAACACACACAAATAATTCAGATTTAGTCAATTTTATTTACAGTTTGTTTTTTTACATTTCAGAGCATTACACAATTACATATCTCATTTTTCTGACCTGCAAACAGATACCTTAAACGGAAATATTAAAAAAAAAAAAAAAAAAAAAAAAAAAAAAAAAAAAAAAAAAAGTTAGATACATCCAAAATGCAACAATTACACATCTGACAATTCACAAAGTGTAATTTACTAGGACGTATCCTAAGAATTTAGGAACAACCAGTCAGGAGAAAATCTGACCAATTTCAGCAATTGATTATTTACACATTCAAAACAAAGCCTCTCTTAAACTAAACCTCCAGGCAAAGGGCCTGAAAGATTTCTTCAGGAAGAAAGACCAGAACGATTCACACCTATGCAGCATTAACAGCCCTTGATCCCAAACACTGAGGCCTCCTCAGCTTTGTCTTAGAGCTACAGGCATCCCTCGACTTCTCCGACCCTGAAGTGATTTACTTGTGCCCCCATGTGCATAGAAAGGTTGAGTGTTGAAGTGGTCACTACGATAAAACCCCATTTAATCTGGTCTTTAAGTCACTAAAATTCTTCTTCCTTACAACTCGGAGAGCGTCTCCAATGCCATTTAACCCGGCCCGGACCCACCCGGGCCTGGCCAGACTAAATCCATTAGAGACTGGTTAAAAATAATCTTTAAAGACCATTTAGACAAGGCTTACATTTCTACACTTCCCTGATGGGCCACCTAAGAAAACAAAAAAGTCACAGCTACTACTTTCATCCCTCGTGTCAACCCTTGGCCACACAGAACTAGTTATATACTGGGTAGAAACTACTAAAAAATTCCCTGCAAATCAGCTGCCTTCCAGCTGAGGCTATGGCTCCTATGCATCGGGTGGTTGAGGAGGTTTGGTTTGCTTTTTTTTTTTTGGGGTTTTTTTTTTTTTCTTTCTCTTTAAAAAAAATTCTCCCTTGAAAAATACCGCAGTCCTCGCTTTTAGGCTAATTTCGATCGCGCGTTCAATTGGTTTGAACCGTCAGGACCCGCTACGCACGGCACGGGCCCGGTACGAAAAGAGCAGTCAACCGAGTGCAACTCTGACTTTGCCACGTCCTTCCTGGCAGTTCTCCCTAACCTGGCTACGGATTTGGTGGAGCCTCCAGGTTTCTTGCCTACCTTACTCTCCACGTTCACGTCTCAAACTGCGTCAGCAGGGCCCGCACCTCGGGCGTGAGCTGCTTGGCAGCCTTGGCTGCCTCAGTGACGGCCTTGCGGTACAGACCCTTTCTCTTCTTATTAAAGCGCAACTGGAAGCTTTCTAAAAAGGGGGAGAGCTGTGCAAGAGCAAGGAAAGACGTGGTGGTGGAGCCAAACCATGAGATACGAGCCTCCTGGCGCACCAGCAGCCCGGTATCCTTGCGGCTCACAGTTATGGTAAGGATACGGGCCGGCCACCAAGGGAAGCCATAAATCTTGGCCCAAACAATGTCCCCTACACATACGGTCCTGCCATCTGGTGTGACACATTTAGAGACGTTTTTGGAAAAGACTTCTGTTTTCAAGGAATTACTGAGCTTTTTCTCTTCCTTCGAAGAGGAGGAGGAGGAGGAGGAGGAAGAGGAGGAGGAAGGTGCATGCATGCTGCCTGGAGGAAAATCAAAGCTTTCAGTAGAGCTACACTCAGAGTTGGTGGATTTCAAATCATCTGTGCTATCACTACTACAAACTGATGCACTGGAAGAGTCAGATTTCTTTTGATTAAGGGTCATGTAAACCGTTATATTGCTTTTGCTGCCTCTCTTGCCCAGTGTCTGCTGTTCATCCTGATCAACAGTTACATGCACTTCACTCGTGTCCTGAACCTCACTGCTGGCCTCTTCGGGGCCTTCTGAGGGGCTCTGGGTTTCTGAAGGGGCCTCACCTGCTGAGCGGGTGGAGGAGCAGCGAGACTGGGGCTTAGTTGCCATCTTGCCGCTCCGTATTTTCTCAAGTCCTGTCTTGAGGGAAGAGTCATTCTCTTCGTTGCGGTACCGCTGGGGCTTTAGGCGCAATCGGGGCGGGAGGGACCCTGAGCTGGTGTTCTGAAGACGCCGCGTGAAGTGGACCTTTGAATGTGCATTTTTGGAAGAGGAGGTTGCACTCTGCTTCTTTTGTGCCTTTTCTTTGGCCATTTTCAAGACTTCCCGAGCTTTTGCATGATCCATGTTTTTGCTCTGGAGAACTTTTTTTGTGTTTAACTGCGCTTTTGAAGTATTCGCTTGTGCGGAAACTTTAACTACTCTGCTTCTGCCGTGGGCAATATTTGAAACCTTGACCACAGCGTTCCTTTTCTGGCTTTCGTTTTGGCTTTTTCCATCCACCTTATGGTCAGTCTTAAGTTTTTTATTCACAGTAGTCACGCTCTCGTTTCTTCTCTTTTTACTATCCTCGTATTTGGAAGAGTCACTTGCATTGCCACCTTTCTTGATCTCCTTTTTCTCTGCCACCACGCTGTTTTTGCACTTGTCACACAGGACCTGCCGGGGCCGTAGTTTGATGGCGTTCATGATCGAAGTGGGTTCCTCCCTGTACATTTTCCGCTTGGGCCGCTTGATTTTCCGGGGTGGAGGCTGAGGTATTGACTGGTTATAGGTGTCCCTGATAAACAAAGGAGGAGGGTACGGAGCTCCCTCGTGAAACAGAGGAGGTGGTTTAGAAGTCCAAAGGCTTTTAGCTATGCTGGGCTCTGATGGCTGCGTGAGGGAGGAGTCGTCAGGGACTGCAGCATCGGCCTCACACTTCACCTGCGCCTCCTCTTGGAATGGTTTGCTTTGGAGCTGCATGGCTTCAGGTTTGTCCTTGTACTCCCTTTTAGGAAATATGGTCACAGGGATTCCATGGGGGCCAAACCTTAAAGAGAGAGGGGAAAAAAAATAATTCAGTGTTTTGAGGGAATTTTTGCAGCGTTTATCACAAAGCATTAGAAAACTGATCTTGCATTAGGTAGCCAGCATTTGAAAACCACAAATCCCAGAGAAATTAAAGCCTCGTATCCAGCCTAATGGGAAGCCTTGAAAATGCACGACACCAAAATAAAGTCCGTAGAGAACAAAGAATACGCAGCTTCACTGATTATCAGTTTCCCTCGTATCAACAAGATGCCCTGAAAATGTAACAAAAAAATCCCTGAGACAGCAGCAAAAGAATTAACTTTATGCTCCTAGAAAATGCTTATAAACATCCAATTCACCCCAACAACTGCCAGTCTAGCCAAGCTCATTTTCCATGCTAAGTCAACTTCATGCAAAGACATCCTCGGGAACTTTTCTTCCATTTTTAGCACAGCAGGAAAGGATGAAAGGTCCAGATTTAACAGAGACAAATCTGGGCTGCCTAAGTCCTTGCAGCGAGAGCAAACAAGATTTCAAACCTTTCCCTCCTTTTCTCCAGACTGGAATTGCTCTAGATCAGGACAAGGGAGTAACTCCCCCAAGGCCTGTCCTCAGGTTTGTGCTGCACTGTGGCTGTTCAACAGCAACATCCCCTCAGCTGATTACACTGAAGTTTATTTTTTACTTTTTTTTCTTTAAGTGCCTACATGTTGCCTTTATTTTTTCCAAACTGGATTTGAAATAAAGTCATCATGTGTTAGAAGGTTCTCAACAAAAGCCATCACTTGTTTGTCCTTTTGCTTATCACAAGCTTCTTTCTACATCTGAAGTTGTAATTGAAGCAAATGACCCACCCAAGATTAAATTATCCACCCAGTTTGTGTTTTCAGCAGCTTGTACAGATATTTTTCCAGCCTATGGTCTGGCATTAAACCACCAGGGACTCGCTTATAAAAAAAGTTTTACATTTCCTAAAGTCCCACAAGTCCATCAAGGATAAAGAAGTTGCTTTTCCACAAATACTTTTCCCTCCACAAAAAACTGTAACCAAGTCATTCAATTTCAAGTAGGGCTCTAAAAGAAATGACCAGCTGACAGTAATTAAATTAGCAATATTTTCAGTGTTATCTGCATCAAGACCTTCAGCTTCTAAAAGAAACTAAGATCCAGATCCTATCACTCACCACCTGATAAAGATTAGAGGATTTGGTAAAAAGTTAATCTATGGTAAGAGCTGAAAACAAGACAGGGCAAGATCTCTGCTGTGCAAATTCCAATCCCAAAGAGCACAAGAGCAGAACTAGACAGGAGTGGGATATCAAACCCCACACAGACAAACATCCCTCACAACTGCTCTCAGTGCCTCAGGAGCTGCATTTCCAGCCCTCACAGGCCATTCCCAGAGCCAAGCCCTTCTCCCAGAGGGCATTTATGTGACTGTGTCAGGAAATTAAGCATAATTAGCTGTCACTAGGAAGAGGTGGATGAGGAGGACTGCAAGGGTTTCCAGAAGGATCCCAGTCAAGCATTTCATCTCTCTTTTCCCAGGTTTTCATTCTACTGCCTCACCAGCAAATGTGCACGATTTGCACTCCCCAAAGGCACAAAGAAGCTGATGGAAAGCTCAGCACATGCCTGATACCAGGAAATCAAAGATTCATTCTGCACCTTCCACTCTCCTTTCCTTCAAGCACAAAACACAAGCCAGAACTGAAGAATAGGAAGCCACAAAGGGTAATTTTTATGCAAGATGCAAATCTGCTTTTGTAAGACACAAAACCAATCCAGAGTGAAGCCCTGAAGTCAGAGAATCCCTCACAGAATGTACTGTTTAAAAAATAAACCAGACTCTCCCACCTCTGTCCACCTAAAAAATCAATGAACTGGGGAAGTAAAGAACATTCATGGATACTGTGCAGTTCCATTCCTGTACAGAACCATTCCTGTAAATGAATACAAAACGTACAATTAGTCAAAACAATCCACCTGCAGAACAAAATATAATTGGCAAGCCAAGAGACTGATCACAGTGTATTGTGTCTTCTCTTGGCCTCACCCAACAGCAGACTGTATTTAGGTTTTGATTATCTCTGGTTCCTCCCTGGCTAATCAAGGTCTCCAGCAACTTGGAAGAATGACACAAAAACAAGGAAAAGAAAACAATGGTGGAAAAACTTGCAAATGAAACAGTAAAGACTACAGGAAAGAATAAAGAAGAAGAACAAGGTAAGAAAAGAGGGATTTACTTTTCCTAAGAGAAGCAGCAGAATGAAGACGTGAGCTTAAACCTCTTCAGGACAAGGCATGACACAGCATCTAATTACTTCTGCAGCAAGCACAAGTGTTTATTGCATGTACCAGAATTTCAAGCCCTATTTTCACATATCTGGTTGCTGGACCTTGAAGATAAATACTTCTCATACAACCACAGCAATTTTTGTCACACCAACTGCAAGGCTGAATTAGTTAGTTGTGTTAGTAGTTAGAAAAATTGCAAAAGCCTTTGGTTCATCTGCCACAGAGATGAAGGGGAAGTAGAATGCATCTATAGAAAACAAAACTAAAAAACTCCAAGGCACACAGCTCAGTTGTATCCTGACATTTCCTGATCCCCAGTCAGGCACTGCCTGGCACTAGATCAGCTCTGAAGAGAAACCATTTCAGTTCCCCCACAGCTCCCAACACACTCCTTTCCTCACATGCTGCATGTTTAAGTTCTACAAGGAATTACCTTGCCTTTATTCCAACAACAAAATAATTTTTTTAAATATACTGATCCCAAATATCACCTTACCCCACAAGATTTCTAGAACGGGCTTTTCTGGAGGAAAGTAAAGATACATTTTAAGCAACTACTGTTTGCTTAAAATAAAAATCCTCTGGTGCCCAAGTTCCAGCTGCTCCCTGCCCAGCCCACTCCTGACTCGTGTAACACTTCTACCCCAGACCATCACATTCCAAGGAATGGCAACATTCACTGACAGGGGATCTAAAACTGAAGTGCCAGAAAAACCAAACTCAGAAATAGGAATTTCAGCCTGAATCCAAAGCAGTGCTGGGAAACAGGGCCCTGCTGCTTCCTACCTATGGAAATCAGAGGCAGTTTTCCATGGGGTCACAGTTCCCCTCCTGCAAAGGGGTCCCAGCTCTTATTTGCCTTGAAAATGCATCTCTAAGAGAGGATGGGTATGATGTTGTATAGAAGTAATTTCTCTGAGGATTTTTCAAGTAACCAGGGCAATCAGCAGGATCTGACTGCACTTCTGGTGTAGATGCCACTGCAAAGTACATTTTCACTGGAGTCAGAAACAGCCACAGGGTATCAGGACCTGTGCTGAACTAAGAGCCTGATCAATTCTGGCAGTGCAATGATATTTACACCGAGAGGAGCTTTCAATTGACCAGGGTGTGCAGAGACAGAAATAGGATAAAAACAGGGAGGCTTCATTTCCACTTTGCCAGCTGCAAGGTAATTAATAGGCAGCCACGGCATCCAAAAGCCAGTTTGGGTACCAAACCCAAAACTCTGTCATTTAAAGCCAGAGTTTTGTATTACAGACATATAAACTTAAGTACTTAAGGAAAGTAAAACCACTTTTTTTAAAATCTAAATCCTGCAGCAGAATTACTACAATGAATGCATATTACTGTTCAATTTATATGCAAAACAGAACAATTAAAGAGTATTTTTCAGAAATAACCATGAGAGATAAGGAACAAATCCCATTTTAACTCATGACTGTATGTACATAAACAAAGTACATAAACAACACTCCCCGGGGCAAAGTGTTTTACATTGGTACCTAAAGTTTTAAGTTCACATCTTTAGCCTTCTCTATTAAAAGGGAGAGAAATGAAAAGCCAAGGAGTGAGGCTTTTGTTCTCCCAAAGGAGTGAAGCCACTGAGCAGGTTCAGAACTATTTCCAGTTTGTCTTTGGACACACTGAACTGACATCAACAGAGCAGAGAAACTTGTGTTCATGGCAAAACACTGATCAAAACCCATCTTCAGCACCAAGGCAGTGCAGAAATCTCCTGTAACCTCTTCTGCTCTTGTACCCAAGATCATCCTTGGTGTTCTGCCAAAGCCAGCACAAGCAACAACTGAAACCATTTTTGTTGCATGGATGGAAGTTCCAGGAGTATAATAATATGCTGAAAGAACCATGGATATGTATTTCATGCATCTAAACTGAGGGTTTGAATTATAACATTCCATGTAATACACAGTTAGATCATAGCTATTTGAACACAAAGTTTTGCAGAATTCCTCAAAATAACCTGCATTGAAAACACAGATTATGCAACAACCTATTTTTAATGAAGGATTTACTTGGTGTGATAAAGCACAAGATGGAATATCTTGGTTTAAGTGCAGGCACCTTCCCAAAAAAAGCATTCCCAGAAGCCAAACAATCAGCTCCATGGCTTATTCACCTCCTGAGCAATGTAACACCAGGCTAAACAGCCCAGAAAATGCACATTTCTCTGAGAGCTCTGAAGGCATGGCAAAGGACTGCAATGTGAGCGACTCTTTGGAACATAAAGACAAGACAGGATGCTTTGAGTTTTGGCTTTCCATTAACTACCATCATTTACTGGCACATCTCTAAAGCTGAAGGCCTGTTTAAAATGAAATATCTGTTAATTTTTACATCTGTTGCCATTATTAGCTGTCAGTAGCATTTTGAAGCAGACACTTGGCTGATACATTTGCTGTGATCTATTTTGAAGGATTATACCTTGAATAAACTCTTCAGGAACATCCATATGCCAGACCCAGGACTTATGGAGAGAATGATATCATTAAATAATGGATGAAGTGTCAAGATGGCCAGGATTCATCAGTCCCATAACAGAAAATAAACTGAATGCAGACTGAAAATTTCAGCCCTGCCCTGCCTCAACACCTTGAACCAAGCCAAGCATCCCTTAGAAAGCCAGGACAAGCCATGCTGCTGGAATACAGAGAATTCCATAAGGAGGGACAGATCAACCACTGTCTGTCACATCCCAGAGCAACAAAGAACAGCTGAAAGCCACAGATTCCTTCAGGAAAGGAGAGTTTGAGGCCCAATCCAGACACCAATTCTAACCCTACCCACTAAGTGAGGCTACATTGGACACTTTCAATAAAACCACAAGCAAAAAACACCTGAACTACTCCCTTAACCACACTCTGATCACACCTGAGCTTCCCATGTTCTGGGGATAATAAAAACAAAGGTTACAGAAGTGTTGGGGCTGCTCCTTAAATGCCAGAATTTCACCAAGCTCCTCTGGGCTCCTGAGAAACTCCAAAGAGGGCAGGTGATGAGGTGTGGGGACACCCTCAGAACTGAGGGCAAGCTTAAAAATAAAATAAACCAAAACATACAACCCTGAGTCACAGACACTTCTTTACTGTTGAGAATGTGCATCACAGAACACCAGGCCTCCTACCAAACCCAGTCCCTCCCCAGACAAGGATGAGCACATGCTGTCCCTGGTTATTAAATCACAGAGCAGGGAGAAATGTAACACATTTTTTCAAGTGAGGCTTCTGCTGTTTCCTTCTCACATCATTCTTTTGCAGTAGAAGCTGAATTAACAAACTGGGAAAAGCACAGGGTTTGAGTCAGTGCTGTACCTGAAAACTGCTTCTGGGATTGTAAGAATTGCAAATTGCCTATAAAAGTTTATTTTCATCATACAGCTCATGTACACCTTGGTGCTTCCTTATCTTCCATAACAAAAGCCCAATAAAGACATAAATTTCGAACATATGTCTGCTAGGAACACACTGGACATCTTCTGGATACTTAGTTAAGGCTCTTAGGTCATAAAACAACTTTTTGCTCTCACTCCCTCAAGAACTATTATGAACACACACAAGTCAGAAGGGAACTGGTTTAGAGAAGAAGACAAGACATGTGTCCTTCACATCTGCAGGATTAGAAGGAAAATTTCAATTAAATGATAAAGCAATAAAAAGGCCAAGTCTTGAGTGCTGGCAAAACAACAGAACAAAATTTAATCCCCCCTCCTCCCCTAATCTTTGGGAAGGAAAAAAAAACCCCCACACAGAAATAATTATCCTTTCTCCAGAAGAACAAACTGAAAGCACAACTTCTTAATCCTGTATTTTAAGATTTACAAATGCTGCTCTTCTGAGCTATTTCCCACCCACCTAGTTCCTCCTCCAGGTGCAGAGCAGGATTTACTCTGAGCCAGCAGGTGGGATGGACATCTCCTGTCCCCTGAGCAAACAGGGAGGGAGCAATGGCAGGGACAGGCAGCTCACAGGGACTTGAAACCCCACAGAACCAGGATGGGCTGGGCTGGAAGGGATCCTAAATCCCACCCAGTGCCACCCCTGCCATGGCAGGGACACCTCCCCCTGTCCCAGGCTGTCCCCAATGTCCAGCCTGGCCTTGGGCACTGCCAGGGATCCAGGGGCAGCCACAGCTGCTCTGGGCACCCTGTGCCAGGGCCTGCCCACCCTGCCAGGGAATAATTCCTGCCCAGAATCCCACCCAGCCCTGCCCTCTGGCACTAGGAAGCCACTCCCCCTGTCCTGCCACTCCAGCTCCTGATGAAATTCCCTCTCCAGCCTCCCTGTAGCCCCTTCAGATCCTGGAAGGTGCAGTGAATCTCCACACAACCTTCTCCTCTCCAGAATGAACATTCCCAGCTCATCTCCACAGGGAGGGTGCTCCTTCCAGTCCCCTCAGCACCTGGTGCCCCTCTGGACTCTCCAGCAGCTCCAGCTCCTCCTGTGCTGGGCCCCAGGGCTGCAGCTCTCTGCAGGTGGGGTCTCACCTGAGCAGGGAAGGATCCCTGGGCTGTGGAGTTTTTCCCCAAGCATTTCTCCTCCCTGGGTGAGGGCTGCTGCATTCCCTGTCTGTCCCTGACTCCATCAGGCACTCCCACCCCGAGGAACCCCCAGCACAACCTCACCCTGCAGCACTGAAGCACTTCAAAGGTAATGGCAGCAGCACTGATGAGGTTTAACAGCAGGAACACATCCTGAATTTGTGCAATGAGCCTTCAGAGTAACCAGAGTGGGCACATGCTCCTCTGCAGAGGAGGATTTACTGCACAACAAATGGACTTGGCACCCAGGACATCTGGGTTCCTGTTTTCTGCTGATTTTCAGAACTTCCTGGGCAGCAGGTACAGGAGGCTGCCATTGATACAGGCAGGGAAGTGTTTCCTTACCTCAAATAAATGTAGGAATAAAGCCCACTCAACAGCCAGGGGTTTGTGATATAAACTCCTCCAGGGATATCCCACTCACAGGGGGTGGGAGAGGGAATCAGGCCCTTCATACAAACATCACTGACTTCATATCAGAGTCATCAAGAATAAAATGCAAAGTCAGGGCATCATCCCCACAGTGGAAAAAGCAGTAAGATAAGACAGCCAAAAAAACCCTTCAGAATCACAAATATACAGAGATATTTTTGCTTTTCTTTCATTGTGAAGTTCAAGTAATTCTCAACATGAGTTGAGAAGACAAAAAAGAACACAGTGAACAGGTTTTTTAAAGTCACTTAAACTCACTCTTTTTAGTACTGTATGGAAGTAGCACCTTCACTGCTCTGGAGGGTGCAGAAGGGAAAGAGAAATTAAGCTCCAAAAAGGAATAGGAATTATTTCCCCCTGATCATACAATGAACACAGCATGAGCATGTGCAGTGCATGTGCAGTGAACACAGCCACTTCTGCAAGCTACCGAATGATTAAATTCTAATACAAATTGTCACTTTTACTTAGTAAGAGCTGTCAGTCTTAAAATATTGATCCCTTTGGCATTAGGAAAGTTTGTGAGATTATTCTCATGCATTTGAATGAGACAGATTTCAGCAACCACCCATCTCTCATGCTGGAAATCCCAGTGTTGTCATGTAAATGCATGGAATTTAGGTGGTTTTCATTTAACCCTGCCCTTCTTTTTTCTTTTTGGTCCAGTGGAAAAACTTATGACAAGAATCCCAGGGCCTGCCACAGATACAGAAGGAAGTTGAGGAAAAAAAATATTCATGTTCTGCAAGTCCAGGTGCTGCTACATTAAACAAAAATAAAGAGATATAAGGAAATGCTGACACCTAGACAACACCACCTGTTAGCACAGAAGTGGTAAAATGAAATTGTTGGACATACAGGCAACACTTTTTAAAAATAATGCTTCCATTTCTATGGGGTAGGAAGTTCTTGGACTATTTCTAGAGCTTGTTTTCCACTGCATTTCCTGCTCTGAGACATCAGATAAAGAGACTCCTGTTATCTACCAACGTCTTGTTGTCACCAGCCAAATATCTCAAAACTCAGTTCTTCTTGTCCAGGCCCTCTGTAGATCTTGGCCTCGAGAATCTAACTTTCCCCTCCTGGATTCCCATGTAAAAGCACCTCTGAAGGAATAAATGGCTCCACTGCCAGGAGGGCCTGGGAAGGACAGCCCCAGGCTCCCTGGATGGCTTTTCCACAGCTCCCACTGCCAAGCTCTGTCCCAGGAGCTGGGCTTGGACCCAGGGAGGCTGGAGATGCTTCCACCAAAGCTCAGCTGCAGCAGCCAAGCTGACTTCTGCTGCAAAGGGCTGCAGATCTGCTGCCTGCCAGAGGCTCCTCAGAGCTCAGCAGCCTGGGAAAGTGTGGGATGTTAGTGGCCAGGGTGTGTTTAGGAGGACAGGATCCCTTTCAGGAGAAAAGGAGAAGCTGGTGTTTTCCTGCAGAGGCTTTGTCAGCCTCCTGCCCAGGGCAGCCATGGCATCCTGCTGGGACAAGTTCAAACCTACAAAAGAATTTGTGTTACCCAGGATTACACTCTTTGTGTCACCTCCAGCCCTGCTCTGAGATGTTGTTTCACCCTACCCTAGGAGTGGCTGGAGTTCTGCTCAGCATTTCACACCTCATCAAGTGACAGACTGAAACCCTCATTCCATGAACATTATCCAAAACTTGGGGCTCAGGAAAGCCCTTTTGTGTCAAACCCCAACCACGCAGTGAGGCCCAAGTCAGAAGCGTTGGTCCCCAGAATTTTCCTTTTAGGAACCACTGACAATATTACTATTTCAGGAAGTTGCTGAACAGCTACTAACAACATAAAAGGAGTGATAAAAGACGTAGGTCCACACCCAGCTTAAAGCTAAGGGGGAAAAGTGCTGCATATTTTGCATACCGGTAATTTTAAATAATAACCTTGCTTAAATTTCCCTTTTCTCACATGAACTTGCAGAGTCCTTACATGTCTACAAAAAAACCCACTAAGACGAAAAAGTATTTTCACCTGCTGATAAAGCCTAGACTGTTTGTAAGATACAATGATTTCTGGTCTCCCAAGAGCTTCTCACTACTGAAAGACAGTGATAAAAAGCAAAGTCCGAACCGTGTTGTCTGGTAAGTTATTCAAAGATACGTGAAAATCCCCCCATCCACGAGGATATTTAAGAACCATGAAACTTCACGCCGTTCACTGCATACAAGGAGCAATCAGTACTAATTAATAACTGCAAGAGCTTAGCTGGATAACCATTATTCAGGGAAATAGCATGTACTGAAAAAGAAGGTTACCTAGGCAATGTACGAACGAACAGGGCAGTCAGATCTCTGGGGCTGTTCTGTACAAAGACAGAACAAACGCCAAGCCCTGCGCTCGGGAGCTTCTCCCGGCACTCGGGGATGCTGCTGCACGCCCTGGGAAGCCCGGCCAAGCCCAAAGGCTGTGCCCGTGTGCTCGGCCCTCTCCTGCCTCTCCCGAGCTCCCATTCCCGGGCGGGAGGGGCCCTGCCGCCCCCGGCTGCATGGGAGGAAGAGGAGGAAGAGGAGGAAGAGGATGCCCGGGAGCTGCTGCTGCGCTCCCCGAGGAGGACGCGGGGGCAGGAGCTGCTTGGCCCGGGGCGGACTGGGGCCAAGGAGGGTTGGGACGGCACGGGAAGCGATGGGATGTGAGGAAAGGGAAGCCGCAGAGCCCACGAGGGTCCCGGCGGAGCCGCCCCCATCCCGCCCCGGCGGCTCCGGGAGCGCTCCCGGGCTCGGCGCTGGGTGGTGGCTCGGGCTCGGCT
>WEIU01004880.1:566172-634864 GCA_013389925.1 Aegithalos caudatus | reverse complement strand
GGTCGGGGGGCGGGAAGCGGCGCCGGGGAGCGCGGGGGGGAAGATGGTGAGGGCGGGAGGGCGGCCATGGCAGGGACGAGTCGCCCCTCAGCGGGATCGCGTCGCTCCTCAGCGTGCTCAGGGCGCCCCTCGTGGGATCGCCCTGGAGCGGCTCCCCCGCGGGGCACAGCCCTGCGCTGTCTCCTGCGCTGTACAGTGGGGGCAGGAGAGCTGCTGGTCCCCGTGCTGGGGGAGCACTGAGGGGTGACACTGTGGAGAGGGAAGATCACAGGATATGCTGAGTTAAAAGGGACCCACAAGGATCATCCAGTCCAACTCTTGGCCCAACAATCCCAGCCTGAGCATCCCTGGCAGCGCTGTCCAAGCTCTCCTGGAGCTCTGGCAGCCTCGGGGCTGTGCCCATTCCCTGGGGAGCCTGGGCAGTGCCAGCACCCTCTGGGGGAAGAACCTTTCCCAAAATCCAACCTAAACCTGCCCTGGCACAGCCCCAGCCCTGCCCTGGCTCCTGTCTCTGGTCACCACAGATCGATGTCTGACCCTCTGTTGCACTCACCTGATGAGGGGAAGACGGAGGGACTGGCGCCTTTTGTCGGTAAATCGGGATTTTTAAGCGTTAAGCACCATGAATTAGGCACATCAGGTAAAGGTGGAAAACGTGGAGTCGGAAGGGGAGAAAATTAATTAACAAATCACTGCAGCCCGTCCAGATCGACCTTGGACCCTCCGGGGCTGGGGCCGCTCTGTGGTTCTGCACCTCAGGACATTCACAGACTTTTTGCACTTTGCAAGAGCCGAGTTCCAGCCACACTTCACCCTTCAGGGAGGGCAGAAGGGTCTTGGCTTGCGCTACAAAGCAGAGAAGTTTTATCTGGTGATGGTATTTCCGTACCGCTCAGGACACCCAGCCCGTTCCCTTCCCTGTGTGCCCTAAACCCTGAGCCTACAAGAATTTCCCGACTGACACGGAAAGAAACTAAAACTACTCAGCCCTGGAGCCGATGGGATGCTCAGATCCAACAGCTCAGCCCAGCAGGCTCTTTGTTATGTTAAACTCGGATTTATGGAAAGGATGGGCATAAAATGGAAGATTTCCTCCTGCAAGTCTTCTGCTGGAACGCACCTTTTCAGCAGGTGTTGCTTGTGGAAGACAGTGGCCATTTAAATGCAAATTGTTGTGTTTTACATCCCCTGGAGTCCCCAGCAATTCCTGTGCTCCATGGGGAACAGAGTGGGTGTATGGCTTGTTCTCTGCCTCGCCGCGGTAACAGCAGATTATGTGCTTGACCCTACTGAGCGATCAAAATAAAACATAAACGGCTCTTTTGAATGTGGAAAGGTGCTGCGTATGCTTTCAAAAAGAGGCAAATAAGGACATTTATATCCCAGAATAATTCCCCACAGCAATACCATACCATAGGTAATTCTTAGATTCAACCTCTCTAACATAGGCATGTGGATGCAGGGTGGAACTCATATATTTANGTTGGAGTCTTTTTTTTTTTTTCTATCCTGGAACCTTTAGAAACTGCCAAAATAAAACTAATTAAGTTAATGAAACAGATTGCACTACCACACTCTCTGTAAATTAAAACAAGTGTCTCTGCGTTCAGCAAGTGGCAGGAAGGACAGAAGTGGAGAGAAGAAACTATAAATTACAGAGAGGAACAGAGACAATCAGAGGGAAGAAAACAATTAAAAGGAAGGCAGGAAAGATGCCGAGCTCCATAAAGATGTGTTGCAGTAAATTGTTGGGATGGGCAGCTGAGGGTTCTGAGTTTGGGTGGAGAGAGTGAGGGGATGTGGGAAAGCAGCAGATCCGACCGGAGCTGTGTGCACGGGGAAGGAATTGTTTGTGTGGGCAAGCTGGGACATGAGATGGATCTGGGCAGAGGAACCTTTAAACTCAGCATTAATGATATTGATTTGTTCTGCCATGAAACTCCACTCTGGAAGTGTGAACAGTCCCAGCAGGTCAGAGTACTTCAGGTAATAACTGATGGGGTGGGGGGGTGGAGTTCTTAGGTGCTGGACAGTGGGAACATCACTCTCTGGGCATGATTCCCTGGAAATGCACTGCCATGAAAGAGCCAGCACCCAGTGCAAGGCTTTAAGGAGCAATATTCATAAATGGGCACGAATCAGGGGTTCCAGTGAAGCCAAATCCATGAGTGCAGCTTCCCTCAGCTTCCCTGGAGCGAGGTTGTGTTTGCAGGCTGCACAAGGAGCTGCCCCCCGGGAATTGCCCAGTGGCTGGAATTTGTGGTGCTGCTGGTATCCAAGGAGCTGGAGAGGTGCAAGTTCCCTGTGCTGTCCTTGCTGCAGCTGATGTGTCTGGGTGTGCACACAGGGCTCTGAGGGGATTTACAGGAGTTTGTCTGGGTGGGATCCAGATCCCCCTCCCCATACCTGCACTGGGGTGGAGGGACTTTGGAGAGGAGGTTCTCAGTCTGGAGTTCCAACAGCCCCGCTGAGGTTTGGGACTCCCCACACTGCAGGAGGAGGTTTTATCCTCACTGCAGCCTTTGCAGGCTCTCTGCTGCAGGAACACGGAGCTCTGCTGCTCTGCTCTATCCCAGCTGCAGTGACAGTGGCTTCCTGCGCCTGCCACAGTGACAGCGGCTTCCTGTGACCCTGGGCAGGGCCACCAAACCCTCCCCGAGTCGGGCTTAGTGTTCACAGCTTTACACAGAGCTAATAAATCCACCAGTCAGCGTTTTCAAGGCATGAGCTGCTGGTGGGGAATGTTCAAGGCTTTCTAAATTAAAAAGTGTAACCAGTGAAAACCACTGTATGTGAGCAATGCAGAGGGATACAAATAAACTGAAAGTAAATCTGGGTCTTGGTTGTGTGCTGCAAAGTCACTGCTCCTCTAACAGATTAGGAAAATAATGCTGTTACAACAGTTGTTAATTATATTTAAGATGGATTGAGATTTGTTAGTGAATTATTACAGAAAGTTAGTTTGGGGTGAGAAATTAATCAATCCTTCCTGTAATGTTGGTAACTGATTTTTGTGGCCCTATGACAACGGACCTCATTTTCCTGGGTTTAGGAATGAGCATTAAAGGATTTGGAATGAGCATTAAAGGAAACCTCACTGCAGGCACACGTGCCCCAGAATTCTGCCCTGCAATCTGAAAAGTCAATTATGTACTGCATTTCTTGTGAACATAAGATTAAGTCAATGAGTGGGGCTTTACCTAATATCCATATGGAGAATTGATTGAAATGGATTTCCATAGTTGGGGTTGCTTTAAAAAATGGTAATTGTGAGCCCTTGGGGTGAAGGACTGGCACTGTCTCACTGCTGACATCTCACTTGGTAATTGTAAGGAAATGGAGTCTGGAGGTACTTCCTGCCTTATCTCGAAATCTGTCTGGTTTCTGCCTTCCTCTGAAGCCTGTGAGCTGCAGGTGCTGGTGGCATCCCCACTGTATCTCTGTGGATTTCTCCATTCAGAGAAAATGGGCATCATCACTGGAGCCAGGACAGATTGGGGGCCAAACTCAACTGTAGTAAGGCAGCTTGGTAATTAATAGAGAATTTATCATAAAAGTCTTATGAGAAATTACAGAAGTCTCTTTAGCCTTAAACATATCAAAGCACATATTTATTGTAGAATAACCTCATTCTGAGGTTATTCTACATCTGCAGCCAAGCTCTGTTCACATCAGGGGTGTCCAACTGCTGAGGTGTGACCTCTCCTCACCTGTGGTCCCTGGAGATGAATCCTATTTCAAACAGGAATAGCAGGAAGGGTAAAACGCCTTAACCAGAGGAGTGGGAATCCTACACAGCCCGCTCTCATCGAGGTTTGTTGCTGACAGAGCTCAAGGAGACAGGACAATAGAGGAAATGGAATTGACTGGTAATCATTTGGATTCTTTGTACTTCCCGAGCTGAAGGAGCAGCTGCCAACTGCCTGTGACACTGTGTCCTTCTCTTTGGCGCTTAGGTGGAGCCTCAGCTCTGCTGGCTGTGAAAAATGGACAATAACATTTCATTCACACAAGAGTGATGTGGTTTAATTATAGTGAAGGTTTAAAAACAACTCGAGGATGGAGTGTTGTGTAAGTGCTAAATGTTATCCTTGACAATGACACAGGGACCAGAAAATTGGTCTTTCAGATCATCAAGTTATTCCATAAATTACAAAATAATTTCTCTCCTTAAATGAAGAGTTACTGAGACATTCAGCTTTCTTGCTAATTGTCTGACTTTAACAATTGGATGGATTTCAGTAAATTTACTGGTGGAGACAAATGTGTTTTCCAGCTCGACATTGTCTGACATACAACAATTAGAAATGAGCGGCTGCAGATCAGAGCCAAACACTGCAGGTGGTCCCCAAAGGAGCAGTGGGATGTTCCAGGGATATTTCCAAAGGCCTGTAACAGGCTGTCCCTCCTGGAGACAGCTTGCCTTCATGGTTTACCTGAGTAAAACCAGGTAACTCTTGTCTCACGTCCTTGTCTGCTTTTCCAGGCCACTCAGAACTTGCAGGTTTTGTACCTGGCTCTTCCTGGGAGCTCACAGTCTGTGATGGAGCCACTGCAGGGCCTGGGTCCCCCTGCCTCTCTTGTGACACTTCTGACACTGTTCCAAAGGCAGGGGTGGGACATAAAGGACAATGCAGCCAACTTTTTAAAGTCGTGCTTAAAAAGCAAAAGTATTGCAAGCTCAGCTTTGCCATGCAGTTTGTCTTTCAATCAAAACCCAAACAAACCAACCCAAAAAGTTACTCCCAGCTCTTCCTGAGGTCTGCAGCTCTCCTGGGAGGGGTGGGAGCAAAGAAGTGCTGTCATCACAGGCCAAGTATTTTCAGCTTTCTGATTTTGAAAGTAGACCTTGGACTGTGTGTCACTGGCTGCTTTGTGTATTTTTGCATTCTGGATAAAAAAAAAATGAAGGGACCCTAGTGATGAATAAAAATTACAAGTTTGTTATTACTTTAAAATATCACAGGGATTGAGGGGGAATATGTAAGGAAAATATCTCCCAGGTTGCTCTCAGTTTTACCTTTACCTTTTACCAAGGTGTTTTACCTTGTGTTCTCTTACAGACCTCTGTTCTTGTCATTGTTTCATATTCTGCTTTCTTGTGGACTTTCAATTGTGGAACACTGTGCCAAGTGTATTTCAAGCAAGAGATGTATCCCCGTATTTTATGGATATCTGGTAGGCATCTTCTCTTACCCTTTCCTAATCTAATTCCAAGTAGGATCAATTTATGGAGTGCCCAGGCTCAGCCTGAATTCCTGTCAGCTCACCTGCAAATCCCAGCATGGTCCTTTGCAAGTCACTTCCTTTGGTAAAGTCAGGTCAATTTTTAATTTCTCTTCCCAGCTAATCCTGTAAATTCCAACTCTGAGCAACACCATTTGCAAGGGGCTTGCACATCAAGAAAAAGAATTCTTCACACCAAGAACTTACTCTGTTACCTTTCTGGGATTGTTAATGGTTGGGAAATTGTGTTGCCCTCATTCAGAGACTCTCTAACTCAGGCCAAAACAGCATCCCCTCACCTCCAGAACAAAACAGGCTGTGGCTCTGACACTGGAATCAATAAAGCACAGGGATTTGTGATGGCAGGGTGAGTGATTGGCAGCTGCTCCACAAACCCACAGCACAGATGATTGACATGAGAGATTTGATAAGGACACCTGGGGATCTGTGCAAAAAGGTGGTAAATGTTCCTTGCCCAAGAGTTTTGCGTAGTGTAGAGTTGGTGATGCAGTCAGAATGGGAACTCTAAAACATCCTTTTCCTTGGTCCTGTCACAGACAAGTCCATAAAGTGACAAATGACAGGAATGAGAACATCTCTGTCAGGGGTCATCCAGCTGTGCCTCTTGCACATCTGTCTCTTAGCAACTCCAAAGGCAGAAGATGAATGTAATTAGAGCCAATCTTGATGATTTGCAAAGCATTGTTTGTGCTTTAGCTGCATTCCCTGGGATCAGGGGCTGGATCTTGCCTTTGACCCTCTTTCTAGAGCTGGCCCAGTGAAATTCTCCCCACTCACCCTTCAGCAAACAATAAAAAGAAAAATGCAAGTTTTCAATGACTGTGTCACCACCCTGATGAGGAAATGTGTTGGTTTATCCACCCTGCATTTCTCTATACTGCCCTAATCTAATCCCCCATGTGGGGCTTATCACAGAGCAGGGCCCGAGCTGCAGTGCCCAGGATGTGCTGCTGGAGCTGGATAATTCTTTATTTTAACAGTTCTTTCCCCACTGCTGCTGAAACCTCCGTGCTGAGCAGCACAAACTGTGCTGGGAAAAGATACCTTTGCCAGCTTCAATTTATTTCTGTTCACTGGAACAACTGGGTGGAACTGTGTGGTTGTTTTGGTAGTAGGCAAGGTTAGGCTTCCAAAACATCGAGAAATGCTCCAGAAAATACATTTTCAGGCACAGTTTGTACTAGTTTAGAAAATACAGAAATGAAATCACAACAGAGGTACTTGATGCTGAAAAGGAAGCACCCAGTAATGAGTGCTCTGCTGCAAGATTGTAGGCTTCCTCTATTTAGGCTCAGCCTATCTTCTGGAATAAAAAGGAATGGAAAACTGTAAGGGAAGCAAATGAACTGTACTCATGTCATTGTATTTGTTCAGAGGAAAAGATTGAGAGTTACAGCTACTGCTTTCAAGCCATCTGCCCTTCCCACAGGGCTGATCCCTTGTGTTTCTGAGTCTGCACTCTGGATAATTCCTATCAGAGCCCCCCTGGCACGTGGCACTGCTCTGATGTGGCAGTGGCAGTTGGGTGTTTACTGAGTGTTCCTTCTCCACCTCTTGTGCTTCAGTCTAGGACATATCTGGGGTGCTCTGTTCTGCTTTGGCATCCCTTGGAATGATAAAAATGTTCTGACATCTGGAATTTCATGCTGCACCCCTCCCTCGAGGGACCCATTTCTGTAGAAATTCCCTTGGTGAATCACACAAGGCAAGGTGAGGGACTGGATCCCAAAAGAATTACCAGGATTGAATCAAGTTATCCCTTAATGAGAATGGAGAAGTCTCAGTCAGGATTCTGCAAAAAAGCAGCCAAACACCTCCCCAGTGCAGGAAGGAACAGAGGAGGAAGGAGAAAAATCTCTTGTCTTCTTTGAGATGAAGAATGAAAGATGTAAAAATCAGTGCTGTTTAAAATTTGGTAAATGGGATATAATCAGTCTCCACAAAGCATCCTCTGTACTCATCTGTGCTTGCAGGCACACAACAGACTTGGCAACTGTCTCCTGCATGAAATGGGAAAGGTTTAAATGCTTGTGTAAGCTCTTCAAACAAAATAACTCTTTGCAGTTAAAGCACTGTTCAGGACATTGTATCTGGGAAATGTGAAACTTCCTCTGCTATGGGTTCATAGGCGTGTGTGTGTGTGGGGTTTGGAAATTTTGTCATTGCAAAGGGTTTTCCTCTAGGGGATAAATTTAATCTAAAAGGGATTCCTGATACTCATGATATTTTCCCCTCAGAATCAAATCAAATTGGCTGGTGGATGCGGGCTTGGACCAGTGACAGGCCAGATAAATCCTGTCCTGCCTTGCAGACTGGAGGCAGGAATACTTTGTCACACCAGTGGTTACAATTAATTTGACTTTAGTTTTGCTTTTTCTCTGCCCATCTCAATTTGATTGGAAGTTCTGAAGTCACCCAGGGTGAGTCAGATGTGGTCAGGCCAAAGGAAGCTCTTGAATCATTCCCAAATGAGGGGAAACATGAGTCAGTTCCGAGGGCTGAGCACACTGAGATACAAAGCACCACAGATCTTTCCACGGTTCAGTGGCAGAGGAGCTGCCCCAGAGAGCTCAGGAGATGTTGGATTGCAGGGCTCTGGTGGCTGCAGGACTGAGAGCTGTGCAGGTGCCGAGCCTGGGACACGTTTTCCACAGGGAGTACACAATTCCTGGCACTCATGAGCGTTCCTGCTGCAGCTGGATCAGCCTGGGTGCACAGATTGCAATTAATGCCAGAGTCCTGGGCAAATCTGTGCCCCTGGCAGGGCCCACAGGGAGCAGGCACTGCTGAGTACCAAGGGAAAACCTCTCCTGCAGAGAGCCCAGAAACAGCAGAACTTCATCCACCACAGTGACACAGCAAAAGTCCTCTTTAAATGTGCTTTGGTTTTGGCTGGTGGTGCTTCCTGTTCATCAGCACAGGCAAAACACAGGGCACTGCTGAGTCAAGAGGAGCTGCTACAGTGCAGAGCAGGCCCTGGGAGTGGGGCTACAAAATCAGATGAAAATTCCTCATATAAAGGCAGGACCTCGGTGATAATTTTAATTTCCAGTCAGGAATGTACCAAGGCAAATCCCTTTCTTTGAGCTGCTTTCTCCTGATTCGTAGCCCATTGCTGCTGCCTCATTACCCCCCTGGCCTCTGGTGGGGCAGTAAATCTGGAGACCTAATGGTGCACAGGGCCCTTGGAGGACAGCCCTGCCTTTTCAAATATTCATTTCTATGCGGATCAGGGCTGTCCCAGTCTGGCTGTAATCAGGGGAAGAGGGAAGGAGACAAATAATCACTGAAGATGACTGTTTGGGGAGCAATTCCTGTCAAAAAACAATCAGCAGCAGAGCTGGATGCGAGCTGGCCTTGCAGCCCCAAGCACAGGGAGTGATGAGGGCTTGTTTGATCCCCATAAACTCTAATTTGCTTCTTCCTTCACCCCCAGCCAGCTGCTTCCCTCGGCTGGGCTGAAATGCCAGTTGTTCTCTGGGAGCAGGGAAAGGTGCCAGGCTGGGGGAGCTGCCCTCCTTTGTGCAGAGCCTGCAGGGACACCTCAGCCCCTGGGCATTTTCTTGTTTCTCCAGGTGGTGCCAGCTGTGGCAGGGATTGCAGGGGCTGGAGCAGCAGCACAGCTCTCCTTCAGCTCAGAGCTTGGGTTATTGCAGGTGGAACAGACCTTGGGGCTACCAAATCAGTTTGCAGCCCCTGGGAGATGAGCTGATCCCAGACTGATCTCACCCAGCTTAATGAGCAGTCAGCAGGAGTCACATCCCACTCGTTCTGATTTAAATGTGAGTTAGAGCAGGGCTTGGATTCCACATCTCCAGAGTAATTCCTTGTGCCATCCAGACCTCATCCAAGTGTCCTGGGGAAGATGATTTTAATGAAGATGTTGTGCTGTGTGTTGGCACAGGAACCTGGGGCTCAGGGTAACTGAGGTGTCAGCTCCCAGAACATCACCCTGTGCTCAGTCCTGGCTTTATTCACAGGCACAGCTCCAGGCCAGGTTTTTCTATATATTATCAGGATAACAGCACTAGCAAAGGTGTGTCCATCCCTTCACTCTCAGTGGGTAAACTCCACGTTTTTCCTTGAAGAGGGATATTTAAACATTCATATGGTGATGAAGAAAATAACCAAACCATACAGAATTTATATACACTCATATCTGGCCCTGTGTGAAAAAATAATCCAGAGGCCACAGAACTGCAGGGCTGGCTCAGCCAGGCAATGTCACAGAGAGCTCTTTCTCTTTAATTTTTTATTTGGATCCTCTCTGTATGTAGGTCACAATGACTTAAAAGAGCAGGCACTGACCAGACAAAACCAAACCTCTCCGAACAAAGTCATTGTTGCAGGAGGAGGATGTTTTTCTCAAACAAGACCCTAAATCAGCACTGGAGGATTGCAGCATTCCCTGTGTCTGGCTCTGCTGGGATTCCCAGGATGGGCAGAGCTGCAGCCTCCTGTGCTCTGCTAGGCTGGGAATGCAGGAGTGGCACAGAGATGCTGCCAGACCTGTGAGCTGTGCTGACCCCCTGGAATCAATCCTGCTGGGTGCCCCCCTCAGGAACAGAGGAGGGGTGGGAACCCTCTCCCTGCAGCTCCCATCCCTGTGTCCTCCTGCTTTTTCCCAGTCCTTAAGCACAGGGCTGGACAAACCTCTCCTGCTGCTCCCACCCTTGTGAGCATCATTCCATGGCCAAGGGCCACTGCAGGGATCTATTCCCTGCCTCCCTGGGGGAATTCCTCCTTCATGCAGGGCCACACAGCCCAAACACCTTCCCTTTTTGAGGAGGGGAGGGAAAACACATCCTGGGTTGGTTTGGCCCTGGCTCAGCCCTGTGGCAGCAGAGAACAGCAGGGAGTACCAATAACCTGCAAGGTTTTATTTTGGGAGAGGAGGGGGAGGCAGCCAAAGGTTGGGGCTCAGGAGGTTCAAATGGCCCAGCCAAAGAGTCTTAGTGAGCCCTGGCTTGCAAACAATGCTGGGTGATAGCAGGGCAGATTAAAATCTACTAAAAATGGAGTATAAACAGGCCCTGAGAACAGATCACAGGTAGAAAAGCTCTGTAAAAATGCAGATTGATGGATTTGAGATCAACAAAAACCCAACAGATTCCTTTTCAGCTTCCAAATCCATATTGTGCATCCAGACTTTACATCAGGGGGCTGGAAATGGAGCATCCTTAGAGTCCTTCCAACCTAAATCAGTCAGTGATCCTGTGATCCTGCATTGACACAAAGCCCACTTCTGATGCAGGGAGAGCTGAGGTATTTTGGTTCCCTTCCTCTCCTGCCTTTTAGGACAGGAGCTGCAGCTTTGCCCCTGGAATTCCCAGGGGAGGGTTCAGCAACACGGAGCCAGCACTGGATGGTGCTGTGGCCCAGCACAGGTGAGCTCACCTGGCTGCCAGACAAATCCTGCTGCTCCTGGAACCACCAGGACAGCCACAGGGACAGCCAGGATCCTGCATTACTCCTGGATGCAAATTCTTTTCAAAAGCAGATTTTGCAAGAGTGTTTTGTGCCCGAGGAAGCAGAATTCTGGGAAGCTGGCTCCTACCCAGTCACTGAGCTTTTAAGCAGGCTGAGAATGACCTGTGCATGTTACCAGTGTGAGCCATTGCAAAGGCAAGTTTAGGTTAAAAACCAAGTTTTAAAAAATAAACACATTGCCAGATCACAGAGCGTTCTGAGTTGGAAGGGACCCACAAGGATCATCAAGTCCAGCTCTTAGGCCCATGCAGGGACTGAACCCACAAACCTGGTGTCCTCAGCCCCCTGCTCTGACCAGCTGAGCCAATCTGCCACCTTTTAGGGGCTTTTTGGCCCCTGATGCTTTCCCACTGTTTAGAAGGGAAACAGCTGTTGTTTGGTACCCTGGAGTAAAGCAGCACTTAAGTAGAAGTGTTTTCCAGATTTTTCTTCTTATTCTGGAAGGAGTCTTTAAAAGAAATGTGGCTTATTCCAGGGTTTGAGAAAATCACAGCTGTTACCAACCCGGTCCCATTTTCCCACTTTTCCATCAATGTTGTTTGATTAATAAGAGCCAACTTAGTGCTGAACAACTCAGGAATAAATCAAACTGTAGAAGAGGGACATCAGATGTAATAAAAGCAGCCCGGAACAAGGAGATGCAGAGATCTGCTTGGTGTGGAGGTGGGGAAGGAATGGCACGTGAAATGTGTGTATTTTCTCTGCCACAGAAGTATATTTTCTTCTCCTGATAAATGTATCCAAGGAAATATAAACAATTTCAAAGAGCTGAAAGTATGCAGTGAGATGTTGCTGTGAATCACGCACATCAAAGCAGAGCTGAGGCCCAGCAGAGGCTTTCTGTGCAAAGAAAACTGGCTTTTCTTGTATTTCAAGGAAAGAAATCCCTCTCTGCTTCTCAGGCTCTGTCTGTCCCTGCACACTTGACTTGGATCAGTATTTTCAGTGGGGCACTTACTAAACACTGCACCAGCATAAGAAAAATTCACTCAAATATTGGTTTCTCCTGCCTTTGAGATGATTTCAGATCAAATCCCTCTTTGGCTGCCTCCTGGGGTGGCTTCTCCCCAGCTCCAGGCAGGTGCTGCTCCACCTGAGCCTTCTCCCAGGGAAGGGAGAGCAGGAAAGGCTTCAGAGGGTGACACAGAGGGGAGGGGACTTGGGAATACCAAAAGGTCAACTGCAAACCAGATGTGCCCTCAGAGAAAGAAAAGAGCAGTGTCTGAATTGAATGTTCCCTTTGCCAGAGCTTGGGGAAGCACAGCTGAGGAAATGTTCTGGAACAGCAGGAATTCTCTGAGCATAGGTGGGAAGCCACAGCCATGTGAGGAAATCCCAGCTGGATTCCCTGGAGGATAAGCTCCATTTGGAGCTGTGTTATCTGATGTGACAGCAAGGACAATCACACAGATATTATCAAGTAATAAAATCTTTACAGCACAGCCTATGAACTGTGCAGATAAAGGGGGTTTGCTCAGAAAAGTCCAGAAGAGTTGCAATGATTCCTGTCTTTAGGGCTGTCAGTTATTAACTTTATTAGAACTTCCTATATTTCTATATAAGAAATCCATAGAGAGAGGAGCTTTAACTCAGATTTTTGACCAGAAGACTCTGCAGATAAAGTTGAAATATATCTTGCTTTTTAGCAACCTTTGAAATACTGTCTATATTAGACTAAAACCATTGGAGTTCAAAATATTCCACAGTGGCTCTTAATCCAAGGATGATACTTCAAAGGAATCTGAGCACTTTTGTGGGAGCCAAATTGAGAGCAGCCAAAATTATTCTTCCTGTGCCTTTTCAGGATACACAAATCCAAACTGGCTTAACAAAATTCAAGTCTTCTGTTGTAGTTGTTAAAAATCAAGATAGCTTCCTAGCTTCCCATTTCTGCTGTCCATCCCCATCCCATTTAACTGGATACCACTGATTACATTTACTACAGGACAACTCATTAAAGGGAAGAATCCTGGAGAAAGGAGGGAATTAAATTCCCAAGAAGTTGTGGTACCAGGTACATTTTCCCCAGGTTTAGTTTTCTGTCTGTGTAATTCCCACTCCAGAGCTCAGCAGTGCCCTGAGGTTCCACTTGGAGATCAGGAACACCAGTGGGATCCAAGCCCTTCCTACAGAGGCTCTGCCAGCCTGTGCAGCCTGGATGAGTCCTTGTTTTTCTGGAGATTTCTTTTCTGGAGATCCAGACACACTGAAGGTTCTCCTGATGGAGCGTCATCACACAAAATAATTGAATTTTCTCTTAGGGAGCCCCTAAATGTACGAGATTTTGGGGAGATCTGTGCCTTCCTCCCCTGCAGGTGTTTGTGTCTCTGAATCTCCTGTTTCTCCTGGCTTTGTTAGGCAGGTCCAGGTCCCCTCTGGGGCAGGGACAGGCTCCGTGCTGTGTCACCTGTGGAGCTTGGCAGGTGCAATAATTCAGCCCATTCTGGTAATGAATTCTCTGCTCCTCAGGCCCGGAGAGCGGCAGCACCTCGGACCAGACTAAACGGGCACTTAGCAAGGCCCAGCCTAACAGGACTCCCCTGGAATTACCCAGCACATTAACGCCAAACGAGCTCATCCTGAATTCATTAGCAATGATTACTCTGAGTACCAGAGGAATTAATAATCATTAGCATTTCCTAAGGAGGGCTGCCGAAGAACTGCCAGCTACGGCTGGTTCGGGCTTTCCCCAGCAAGTTTCATTCGGAGGGAGTCATTAACTGAACTCTGTGGTCACTGGAGACTTCCCACTGCTATTTTGAATCCGTACTCCCAGTTCAGTTGCAATCCAGCTCTAAAAGCACTTCAAAGCCCGGCACTGCCTGGTTCAGTCGCTGCTGGAATTACCTCCCTTATCCTCATTTTGTCTCCGAGTGAATCTCCCTGGCTTTCTGCAACTCTTCTGAAAGGTTAATAAACCTGGGAGGCTGCTGGGAGCCACCCAAGGGCAAGGGGACTCCACAGACAAAAGGAATGCAAAAACGTTGTGTTATTATTTTGTGCAAGCAAACTCTCAAAGTAAAGCTACCCAAGGCTTTGATTTGGCTCCTTAAAGCTCCCTCTGTTCCCAGCAGCATTTGAAGACTCGGCTGTTTTGCATATCAGAGGCAGCTGACTCCGGAGGCAGAGGGAATTCAGTGCTCACTTTGGATGACCTTTTCCTTTGGGGATGAGCTTCCATAAGAGTTTTACTTCTCTGACAACTTATTCCTGTTCAGTGTCTCCAAATGCTCCACACTTGGAATTTACATCATCCTGGTACATTCAAATACAGCACTGAGCTTTTCTGCATAACTGCTCCTTGTAGCAGCAGAATCACATCATGGGATTATGGAATATCCCATCCATGTATATATGGAGCTGTCAGCATTTTTATATCTCACTATGGGACAGCTATCAATAATACAATCTGATCTTTAGGGACAGGGAGCATAAAAGCTCAAGTACTGTTTGTATAATCTGATTATCTCCTTCCTTTTACACAGGACTTCTTTCCTTATCCAGTTTGATCTCTCTCCCAAGGTCCCTGTGGCGTTACTCTACCGGTGAATTGTCCCTGCAAGTTTTATGTGAGCAGGAGAGTTCATGGCTTGAGTTCCTGGGCCTCCTTGCCAAGGCTCTGCAGGTCCCTCTGGAATGCAGCAGTCAGGAGGGAGGCTTCCATGGCTGTGCCAGCCCTGCTCCCTGTGCTGATGCTGCTTTGCTCTTTGCAGGTGGGGCCTTAGCACTGGGGTCCAGCTGGGAGTTTCCTTTCGTTAAGTTCAGCTGTCTTGGGATTAAGCTGAAGGAGTTTTAATTAACAAACTAAGTGCCAAATATATTTTCAGGTAGTCAGAGTCATTTTACAGCCACTTTTAAATCAAAAGTGCAAAGGAAACCCTGGTGGTGACACAAGTTTCCCCAGGTCTTTCTCTGCAGAGCTGAGAACTCATGCATGGTCCATTTTTATTTCACTTTTATTCCATCCTGAATACAAAACCAGTGAAATCTTAAAAGGAAAAATACATAATTTTGTTTAAATCTGCACTAAAGGAGAGCTGAGCCTTTGGCCTTGATCCCTGCTGATCTCCAGGTTATTGGCAAGGATGTACAATTGCCTGATAACCTCAAATCTCACACAGGTTGATGGCATCGATGAGTGACTCACGGGGGCCATAAAGTTCCATTTCCAAGGGGTGTGGGCCAGGTGGGCCGAGAGCCTGGACTGGTTTATAAAGCCAGGGCTCAGCCCAGCTGCTCCATCCTGCTCTGATCCAGCTGCTCTTCCACTTCCCCAGGCTCATCCCAAGGGAACAATGGCATTCACAGGCAAATACGAGTTCGAGGGAGACGAGAACTACGATGCCTTTGTGCAGAAGATTGGTGAGTCTGGCTGGGGTCAGGCATGGGACATGGACTGGATAAAAATCCTGGGGAAAGGCTGGGAGGGCTGGGACTGTTCAGCCTGGAGAGGAGAAACTTGGGGGTGACCCAATTGTGGCCTCTCAAGTGCCTGGAGGGGCTGCAGGAGAGATGGAGAGAGACTACAAGGAATGGAGTGACAGGACTGGGGGAATGGATTCAAACTCACATGGTGTAGGTTTAGATGGGATATTGGGAAGGAATTCTTTCCTGTGAAGGTGGGCAGGCCCTGGCACAGGTGCCCAGAGAAGCTGTGGCTGCCCCTGGATCCCTGGCAGTGCCCAAGGCCATGTTGGACAGGGCTTGGAGCACCCTGGGATAGAGGAAGGTGTCCCTGCCCATGGTAGGGGGTTGGATGATCTTTAGGTCCCTTCCAACCCAAACTGTGCAAAGAGTCCGTGATTCCATGTGCATCTAGTTAAAGAGCAAGAGCAGAAATAAAAATAGGTCTATGCTGCTAAATAGCAAAGGCTCAAGGTCCCACACATGAAATTCCAAGCATTGCATGTGTAGGTTAAGGAGAAGGGAATATTTTATGTACTTAGTACATTTTTCCTGTGCATTGTATTGTTTCTTAGGGAAAATAATGCAAGATTTATTTTAGCAAATGCATTAATGTACCAATATCTTTTTTTACATCAGCAATTTCAACTCAGAGCTTTGATGTTGTAAAAAAAATTTTAAAAATAAATGAACAACAAATCAGATGCTCTGAGACCAAACACACCACTACTATCCTTCAGTTCAAATTCAGCTTAGATTTGATAAACTCTGTGGTTTTATTGTTTAAGGTCTCCCCAGTGACAAGGTTGAAATGGGAAGGAACTGCAAAATTGTGACTGAGGTGGTGCAGAATGGGAATGACTTCAAGTGGACACAGCACTTCCCAGGCGGCCACACCACCACCAACACCTTCACCGTGGGCAAGGAGGCAGACATGGAGACCATGGGAGGGAAGAAGTTCCAGGTAAATTTGTGGAGCTCTTCAGCTCCTCAGCCTCAGAAGGATTTGGATTTAGGGTGAAAAGCAAACCTGTGTCAGGCCCAGGGAAGGTGTCCCTGCCCATGGCAGGGGGTGGAACATGAGGGGCTTGAAGGGCCTTTCCAAGCCAGACCATGCTGAGATTCCCTGACTCCATCATCACTGACTCCTGGGCTGCTGCCAGCACCGTTTTCAGAGCTGTTAATGAGTGATGTGGAGATCCAGAACCCTCAGGAACTGGAACATGAACAAGTGTCTGTTTAAATTGTGAACATTCAAGAACTAAAGGCCATGGATTTCAGCCCTGTGCATGAGGCCACCTGTGCAACACACAACCTCTGTCTCAACCTCAGGTGTGCAGGGGTTACAGAATCTGGTAACAGAAATTCCAGCACCCCCAGCAACAGGAACCCTTTCTCTCTTACAGGCAACTGTCAAAATGGAAGATGGGAAACTTATAGCTGATTTCCCCAACTATCGCCACACTGCAGAGATCTCTGGGGGGAAGCTGGTGGAGGTGAGTGCTCAAAGATCCAGGGCAGTTCATAAAAATCAAATAAAATCCTCAAAATTTGAAGTTTAGAAAAAAATCTTAAGTGAAGGACAGTCCTAGGGCTGTTCCCCTGGGACTCTGATTACACTGTTCAACCAAAATTTTGATTTGTTCTTTCTTCCAGATTTCTTCTTGTTCTGGTGTAGTCTACAAAAGGACCAGCAAAAAGATTGCCTAAGGCAGCAAGTTCAGCCTCTTCCAGTGCACTGAAAGCCAACAATAAAATAAATAAAATAAAGTTCTGTCTTTGTCTGTTTCTTGGTATTACAGACATCCTCATGTTAATTCTTACCCCCTTCTTAAATAACTGACAGGGGAGGAACAAGATGAGTTTTAAGGTATTTCCCAAACCCTTCTGTGGCTCTGATTCTCTGCTCTGAGGGACACCAGTTGTGCTCAGAGCACCACTTTGTGCCCTAAGAAGAGCCCTGAACCTTAAAAATGAGACCTTTTAATCACTTCCTGTACAGACCAGATGCCTTTGCTGTTAGAACTGCCTTGATGGGGCTAGAGGGACTTTTACAACTCCAGCTGACAAATTCCTGACTCTGAACTGGCTGGCAAAACCTAATTGCATTAACAAGGATTGTGCTGGAGTGTAGGGAGGAGGCCCAGTGACACAATCTCCAGCATCAGTGGCACTTCCCAGCTCAGCTTTAGGAAATTACTGTTGGTTTCCATGCTTTATTGTAACAATGCAATAACCAAAGCATTCTGCACCAGTATTTGAGTTACATGTCCATGGCATGTTGGAATAATCGTGGAATACATAACAGGTGGCTTTGGGATGGAGAGATTCATGAGGCTGCTGAAAGTCTGGTACCCTGTGGGTTTCACGGCATCAAGGAAAAATTTAAATAGCCCATACAGGGTGCAGTCAACTGCTAATCCCATAGGCAAATGTGGAAGCATCTGATAATCCCAGACATGTCCCACGTAGGGCCACGATTTGTTGGATTGAGGCCCATATCCTGTTTTTTTCCCATAGTTTCTCATCCTACACTTCATTGAGATAATCTTGGTCAGGATAAATCAAGAATCCAGTAAATAAGCTGTCTGTCCAGTAGGGATCATAAAAGAGCCCGTTTTGCTCCGAGTAAAAGATTTGCAGCCACACCTCGTCCTCCTCCTTCAGCGCCAGCACGGTGGATCCAGAGGCCACGTCGTGGTTCCCGGTGTTGGCATCGAAGGTCTTGATCCGGTACTGGCCGTTGTGCACCAGGCCAATGGCCAAGTGCTTGTTGGCCAAAGTGATGTCGTAGGTGAAGTAGTAAATCCCTGGGATGCTGCAGATGAACTTCCCACTGGAAGCGTTGTAATGCCCTCCCTCGTTCATCAGGATCCTGTCAAACTTGATGGGCAGCCTCTCCCGGGGGTAGCTCTTGGACACTGCCACGGAGAAGGCAGACTTGGCCCTGCTGGCCCTGCAGCTGCAGGGGCCTGGCAGCCCGGGCTCCCCCTTGCTCCCTTTGGGCCCTTTCTTCCCTGGGGCCCCGTTTTTCCCGGGATTGCCCTTTAAACCCTTGGGCCCCCGGGGCCCTGCCTTGCCAATGGCTCCTGCTTTCCCCTTCGGGCCTGGCTTGCCAGGGTTTCCTGTTCTGCCCTGAGGACCTGGAAGACAAATGATACTTTCAATTTTTCTTATCACTTTTGATGGAAAGAGCTGATACAGCCAGGGAATGGAAGGGGGTTAGAGCATTGCAGCAGGGATTTCATTTAGGAGGTATTTATTGCTGGGGTGAGAGTCCTAGTAAAATCCCACCTGGGGCTGGACATCTCTCTGAACTGACCAGGCAGGGTGTTGGTGTGGTAAGTGGAACTCTGTCCTTTTTAAAGACCAAAAGGCTGATTCCATTATCTGGCTCACTTGAGAAAAAGGAGGAATTAAAGTTTTAAATGTTTGAGTTCTACAAAATGGGGCAGGTGTGTGAAGCTTTCAGAGCCTCACTTTGAGCAGGTGAGTACTTTTGATCTCATCTCTTTTTTTTTTTAAACATTTAGCATGAAACTGTTTAAGAACAAGGTAAAAGTAAATCTAGATGTGGTAAAAAGCCCAGCCCAGCCCAGCTGGGGGATGAACCAACAAACAACAGGGGCAGGGGCTGCCTTGAGATGGGAAGGGAGCTGGGCAGGCAGTGATTCTAGCTCGGTGATATCTGATATGAGCAAAATCGTGAGGATTTATGCAGTGTCTCTTGACCTGCTGTAGCAAGAGCAGATCGAAATGCAGCTGTGGTTGGAAATCTGCTCTCCAGATTGCCGGTTTGGGGAGGGAGAAGGGAGGCAGCCGCAGGCTGGGCTGGCTGGCGTTGCTGAGGCAGGAGTGCTCTCTAGTGTGGCAGAGGGAAATCACGGCTCTGCACGCTGCTCCTGCTGTCCTGACTCCGGCAGGATCCGGAGCACAGCCCCGCCTCACGCCTGTGGTTTGCTCTGGATTCGGTCCTGTGCCTGTCCCGTTGCAGTGCTCCGGGCAGCCCATCCTTCCTGCTCTCACCTGGCTCTGGTTTTCCTGGGAGCAGGGACCAGCTCCTCGCGTCCTCTAGAGAGCCCTGACCAGCGCAGGGCAAACCTCACTGTGGCACAAAATGAAGGCGACAGGAACTGCCTGCAGCTGTCAGGACATAATGTGAGCCTGGAACCCCTCTGACAAGCGGGATCCTTTGGAGAGCGGACAGTGGGAATTTCTGGGGAGTTTCCCAGGAGGCGTAGCTGGGAGAGGGCTGCTGCACCACAGCTCCCACCTTGCCATTGTTATGTTGAGCGTCTCCCTCTTACCTTCATCGCCGTGCTCGCCCTTGTCCCCGTCCTGGCCGTCCTTGCCGTCCTTGCCGGGGAAACCCATCCTGCCCACGGTGCCGGGAGTGCCTGGCAGGCCGGGGGGCCCGGGGGGTCCGGGGGGCCCGGGCAGGCTGCAGGCCAGCTGGGCACCCTCCTGCAGCTCCCGCTTGGCAAAGCCCCCCAGGATGTGGTTTGCCACGCAGGGCACAGTCCAGAGGAGCAGCACGGCAGAGATCATGGCACAGCCTGCGGGGAGGAGCAGCGTGTGGGCACCACTGGCATGGGCTGGTGTAGAAACTTGCACGAAAATGGGAGATTATTTGGCTTGTCTTGGCAGGGTGGGGGAGCTGTTGGCTCTGGTGTGATGTGGCTCCAAGGACTCAGCTCACAGAGTTTTCTAGGTCACACCAATATTTTTATCACATTTACTCTTCTCCAAGTCTGTATCCATGGCCATCCCTCATTTTGTTTTGCTTCCTGAGCCTCTTTTCCCCCCAAACACCAGCAGCAATGGCAGAGGGGTGCAGAAAGCAGCTGCTAGGGACCAGGGGAGTGGAAGAAGGAGAAGGGGTTTGGTGTGAACATCCCCAGCATGACCTGCCCATGGCTGGGTCAAAGCACAAAGCCCCTGGTGTGATGCAGGACTCAGAAGAGAGGCTGGGCAGGCTTTGGGCCAGGCCTTAGTGCCTTTTGCCTTCAGTTTGAGCTGAGCCTCATCCCCTTCCCCACTGCAGCTCAGCTTTAGCAGCTCCCCACTACTGTTACGTGCAGCTCCTGCACCGGGAATAAGATGTGCTTAAAGCACTGGCTAAATTCCATGTTGGCCTTATCTCTCATCCTGCTCTCAGCTCCTGAGGGGTGGAAATGCATATTTAGATGCTCCAAATCCAGCCAGCTGATCCTACATATTTATGCTCACTGGGAGCCCCCAGTTCTGTGATATTATAATTAAGAACATGCAGAGGAGAGGGAAATGCAAACCAGATCCAGGGCTGGATTTGGCTGCTAAGCCCTTTGGTTCTTCAGCTCTGATTTGCTGCTGCTGAAAGGCGTTGGTTTAATGGACTTGTGAGATGGAAAACACCACCCAGCGTTCATGTGGAAAGCTGAACGGAGGCTTCTGAGTTCATGCAAGAGGAAACAAAATGTTTAAATGCCTGTGGAGTAGGAGATCACAAGGAAAGCTGCATCCCTGCTTCCCAGGAACCCCTCCAAAGGGCAGAGAAGTGAGAGGTGTCTGGGAGCAGATGACACCCACAAGCTGTGGCAGGGAGAAATGTCATTGTGGAGCATAACCTGGAGAAAAGCTGGGAATGCCTCATGTGGAGAAGAAAGGTGGGAGAAGGAGCAGAGGGTGGGAGGGCATCTCCTGCTCTGTCAATTTGTTACCCTAATCACTTCTGTTATCTTGAGACAACCCAGCTCATTGACCTGATAGGATAAAAAGGGGCAAACAAAATCCCCTGTGGCTGGGAGGTCTGTAGGAACAGCACTTATAAGTGGGGAGTATCCAAGCACCTGGAGCTGTGCTCTAGCACAGAGCTGGTGCTAATGGCTCCACAAGAACGCTTCATCCCATGTCCCAGCAGTGTGTGTGGGATGCAAAGCACCACCACATCCACAAGAGCATTTATAAATAACCTCTTCAAGAAATCTTTTTGAGAGAGAACGAGCCTCATGCTGTTCCACCTTAAAAGGAAAATTGTTCTTCAATGTAGAAGGTCCCATGAGCTCCAAAAAGCAAATTGGAAGCAGAGCAGCATCTCCCCTCTCCGTGGTGTGGGCAGCCAGCCCGGCACAGGAGGCTGTGCAGCAGCAGGACTGATTTTCCAATGACATTTTAACCAAAGGCGTTGTCACCAGGGTTAGAGGCCTTTGGGCCATGACCAATGCCTGTTGTGCATTAAAGAAGTGTTTCTGTAAGAAAAGATCCTGCCTGGAAGAGTCAGGATCAGCTGCACTCTCTGCTGCTTCCAACTGCAGCTGGGCTGAAATCCCAGCAGAAAATCCCTGAGGGTTGCAAGATGCAGGGTTTGGTGGCGCTGCAGTGGTTGGATGGTGATTTTTTTGGCCAGTGAAGACACCATGTGGTGGTGGGAATAGGAAACTGAGGGAATTGCTGCTTGGAGGGAGGCAGGATCAGGATGAGGGGACACACCAGTGAGCAAACACAGTGACTTCCTTCTCTATTTCCTTTAAATATTTGAGGCTTTCTCAAACAAAACATTGATCTTTCTGCCTCACAAATTTCCTGGTGGTGTCTTAATTAATCTTCAAGATAATCATTATCTCCATAAGCCTATTTCTCAGCTCCAGAGGTTGTCCTGCAGCATCCCCAGGGTGGAAGCAAATGGACTCCTTGGGTGCGAGGCTCATTTAGGTAAAATCAGGCATGACAGCAGTGGCAGGACACCTGAAATGGGTAGATTTACCTGATAGGAGCCAAGGAAGTACTCACACCAACAGGTACAGGGTTTGATCTGTTCCCTGCTGCTGCACAAAGCGGAGGGTGCACCTTCTGTCCTGAACCTGCAGTGCTCTCTTGGCTTCAGGCACCGGGAATTGCTGTGCCAAACCTTCCCTAGCCTGGAGCAGAAACATCAGGAATTGCTGTGCCAAACCTTCCCTAGCCTGGAGCAGAAACATCAGGAATTGCTGTGCCAAACCTTCCCTAGCCCCGAGCTCAAACCCGTCTCTGGCAGCTGCCCAGTGCAGGGACAGGCTGAAGGAGGTGGCAGCTCTCAGCAAAGGCTCAGCAATGTTTCCCTCATGGTGTTATTTCTTTAACTGGCAACTGTTGCCTTTACGGATTCCTGTGCAGGCTTTGGAAACCTGAGCGCTCAGTGATTTAGACCTTATTTGGGAAGTTTTCAAAGCGAAGGTTAAGATGAGGGAGAGGCAGAAAAAGGAAAAGCGGATCTACTCACCAGCCTGATCTCCTCAGTGAGATCCTGACAGCGCTGGCAGCCCCCAGGGCTTCGGGCAGATGTTTTGCTGCAGATCCCGGCCCCGTCCTGCCACGGCAGGTCCTGGGAGGGCTGTGCAGGATTGACTTTGGTCCTTTCTATTCCTGTTTTATTCCTTCTCGTGCGTAGTTTCAGCTCCCTGCAGCAGCTCCACTTTGGCTCCACGTTGCCAAAGGCATATTTTTATTATTGTGTAATGGATCTGTGCCTCTTCCTCCGTCACGTGGCACGGGAAGAGATTTTTACACACATGTGGCTGGAAAGCTCTGGATGCTTGGGAAGCTTTTCCCTTTCTCCCTCTTCCTTGCAGTCCTGGAGGAAAGGCTCAGGGGCTGCCTGGATCACTTTTGATTGATGCTGTTCCTCTCTGCTGTAGTCACTGCCCACACAAGCAGGGAATGGGTAACACTGATCCAGCTAGGGAACAACTTTGACACTTTATCCTCGAGCATTGAAGGGAAGAAAATCTTGTCCTAGGGAAGGGAAGAAAATCTTGTCCTAGGGGTGGAAACTCACTTGAATCACTCCAGGCTTGAGTTTAAGGACAAAGTCATGAAGCAGCAGCTCTGCAAATGTAAATTTGTACCTCAGCACTTCTTCAGGCTGATGTGCACTACAAAATACAACTTGGTCATGGGGATGACAGGGCAGGAATGCTCCTGTCTTGGGAAAGGGTTGGGATTTTGTTTTAAGTTTGGAAAGTAATTACAATTCCCCAACAATTCCTTCAGGTAAGGCAGGAACAGCAGGAGCAGCAGCTGGAGCTGAATGATCTGGGATGCTGCCAGGGTTGGCATTGACCAGACTCATCTCTGGTTGTGGGTTCCTGCTCTGGCCCCACCAGGATCCCACACGGGGTGTGGGACAGGCAGGGCTCCAAACCCTGCCCTGCAGACAGTAAATCCTTTCTGCTCAGTGCAGGACATCAGCTGATCAGGAGAATGCTGGAGTTGTCTTTCCTTGCTCTGCCCAAATTCATCCTTCTCAGAGCTGTCGTGGTATATTTTTAAGCTTTCCCCTGTGCTCGCTTTTGGCACTTGGTGGGAACGGATCTGACATAGGAATGAAGTCTGTGCACAGTTGGCTTTGTGAGCTGGGGCCAGTTTAGATGCTCCTGGGAGGACTGGGAACATTTGGCTGAGGAAGCACGGGGCTGTTTTCGTGCTGTGCTGACAGTCCCACGGTGCTCCTGCAGAGCCCAGCCCCAGCTCCCTGACACTGAGCAACCTCCAGGAGAACAACCCCCCCCTTCCCAAACCCGAGCAATCAGCAGCCTTGCTTTTCCCTGGGAAAAGGGCTGCTCTAGAAAAGCTGGCTCACCTCTGGCACTGGGCTGAGCACAGCTGGGACAAACCCAGACACTGCTCTGAGGGCTGCTCTGGATATTGGTCAGAAATGCTCACTTTTTGCCTGTTTACATGAAGTTTGTAAGAGCCCAGATCTCGTACTGGGCCCCTCTGCCTGGGTGTGGGCCAAAAGGCTCAAGGCATTGCATGTGAAATAGGAAACCAGGTGAGAGCCTCCCGTGGGCTTTGCTGTGCCAGTTGCATAGGCCTGGGAAGCCACAGGGGTTTCCTCAGACACTGATGTTGTGGAAAAGAAAAGGCTCCTCTGCTTCTGCTCCTACCCCGTGGCACCTGTGCTTTGGGATGGGTGTGGCATGGGCCAGGGGTGAGAGCATGCTTGGACACAGCAATCCTGCCAGACAGCTCCAGGCAGGAGCAGGGAATTCATTCAGGTGATTTTGTGCCCAGGTCTGCAGCATGGGGAAGGCTGTGAGACCCTGACCTAGTTCAGCAGCATGGGGGAAAACTGCTGGGAGCTGCTGCCAGGCAGATGGAAAATCTGTCTGTGTTGCATGGCCAGGCCAGGCTCCACCAGGGTCCCAGTGCTGCTGAGAGCACTTGGCAGCACAACTGATTAAATAAACAAACTGCACAGAGAATCAGAGCAGCCTGAGACTCATGCTCAGTGCTTTTTATGTCAGTGAGACACTGCAGGGGACATCACAGCAGATCTTGTCCCCTCTGTGCTGCTTTTTAGAAGAAGTCCCCGTGCTGTGACTCCCATGGTGGCCCCAGGGAAGGGGCCTGGCTCAGGGACAGGGCTGGGCTGGGGCTGCAGTCCCTGCTCAGGATGCTCTGCCTGGAGTGGGGCTGCAACAACTCAAACAATGCCCTGCTTGAAAAGCTGTCAGTGAGTGGAGAAGGGGTTCACACTGCTTTTGGGGTGAATAATGCTAAAAGCAGCCTGACCCAGGATCCCAAAGTCAAACATCCTGAGGCTGAGGTGAAAATGTGGCAGATGGTGAAGTGCCTGATAAAGGAACAAACAAGTGATGCTACTGACACCTTACCCAGAGCTGCTGAGCTAGCACAGCTGGCCCAGACACTTCTGACAGCCCAGGCCCAATTTTTAACAGAGGGTTTTCTAACATACCCCTCTTGGAGAGTGTGTGGAGATTCCTCCCTGGAGTGGGGACACCCCTCATGACCATTCCTCAGGGCTGAGCCAAAGAGATTTGCCCAGAGTCATTGGTCTGGATGAGTAACACCATTCTCTAGTTAATACTTTTTGCTATCTTTAGTATATTTTAGTAAATGCTTCAATTTTGCTTCAAAATAGTGCACTGTACTATACTAGTTCTGGCTACCCATACTAGGTAGCAAATAATTCTGTTTAAGACCTTTTTAGTCTTATCATTAGCACGATAAATCATTTATTTCTATATAAATATATCTGGTTTGCCATCCTTAATCCTGCAGGACAAAGTCACCTAAAGGTTCAATCACCCTTTGCTGTTGCTGTACACGTGCAGTGGGGCAGAAGAGGGAGTGCCTAAATGTGGGTGACCAGCAGTTCCCAGGACAGGGCTGTGTCCCAGCCTGGAAGGATTTCCCCTTGTTTACCTTCTGAGCACTCACTGGTTTCATTGTTAGGTACTGACCTTGCAGCCACAACTTTGTAACCAAATAAAATGATTCAGCAAATGCCAGAAGAGCTGAAATTCACCCTGAGGCTGGAGGCAGCCTAAAAACCAGCAATAACAATGGGAGTGTGCCTCACCAAACACGAGTGTCAGTGCTTTGGGGTTTTGGGGAAATACTAATGGGAAGGAAGAAGCATTTTTCCACCCAACAGGCCTCCAGTCTTAGTGTGGGATGGTGATTTGAGTAATTTTTATTGCCCTGCATAAAAGCATGTAAGCAGCCTACAGAGAGTGATTGTCCCTCTCCAAAAGCCCCCATAAAAATGACTCAAAACCCTGTTTAAACTTAAAGGATGCCCTTGAGACCATTAGCTCTGCTTAGGAGCTACAGCCCTGACCCATTAAGATAAAAATAAATAGAGCTTATTTTGGGAAGAAGGAAGTGGGAACCAGCCCAATCACCAGTGAGCCACTGCCAGCAGTGAGCAGATGCTGTGCAAAGCTTGGGGTTTGTTGCTTTTTGTTCCACATACTCTCTACTAATAATGCAAAGTGAATTCAGCAACCTTTTTGACTCACCACAATTGGCCCCTGCCTTGATACCAAGTAACATAGTTAGACAAGAAAGGATTTCTGAAAATGCCTTGTATTTCCCAATTAAAAAAAAACCTTCAGTCCCCCTGCTCTGGAGTCTGCAGCACCGGACTTGAACCTTAACCATATCCAACAATAACATAAAATAAACAAGACACCAACAAAACCAGAAACATTTTCCCTACCTTAAAGCCACAACTGAACCCCATGGCAGAGATCCTGCAAGAAGAACAAGAACTGTTATTTTATTTAGGAGCAATAAAAAAAAAAAATCTGAAAAAATAACTCATAGCTGGTGTACAGCAGGTGACCTCAAACCTCACCTCAGGCAGCAAACAGGGCAGGTAACACCAGCAGGCTCTCCATTTTTTACAATGTTTGATTCTTCAGGGCTTTCTTTGCTCTCCAGCTTGTAAACAAGAGCTTGTCAGGCAGGAAAATACACCAGGGAAACTGAAAGAGATAGTAACGAGCTTGGCAAACTCAGCTTTCCACTGCAGCACACCAAGGCAAGAGGGAGAACATCTGATATAACCCCTAATTAAGCTACCTGTAAAATGCTCTTAAAGCATCCCCAAACCTTCTTCCTTAACAAAACCCACAACTTTATACCCAGTGGGCAGCTGGGGGCTGGGTTGTTCATCTCAGAGCTGGTGAAAACAACTCCACCAGCACATGGAGAGAGGCCAAAGGCCCAAGAGCAATAATACTTAACTGTATATATTCCTGCAAATAAACCATGATTAATTAGACCATGTAACACTAATGGGTCCCCAGCTCCCTCACTCCCAGCCTGTAATTTCCCATGTGAAAAAGATTAATTCAGAATTAGTATCTCTTTATAATAAGCTTTCAAGGCCAAGGCTTAGCCCAACTGCAATGAACCTGTGGTTTCAGGGGCCAGCTGCAGATCTTTCTCTTTGCTCCCTAATCAGAAGGAAGCCTCCCTCACATTCCACAGCTGCAACCTATATAAGAGATGGGGCTGAGGCACTCTTATTTTTCCTTGAATACTTGAGAGGAGGTATTTTTTTTCATCTGCAGCCCTCAAGAGCATGGAGACCACCTGGAGGATTTGTGTTTGTTTGTACTGCTGCTTGCCCTGGCTCTCTGCTGGCACCCAGAGCCCCTCCAGCTCCGGGGCCCGGGGGGGCTCTGAGGAGGCCCCTGGGGTTGTGGCAGCTCCAGAGGATGCTGCCAGCGAGCTCAGCACCGTCCTGCAGCAGCTGCCCCAGGGTAGGGGACCAGGCAATGGCCTCCTGCCCCCGCTGCTGAAGATCCTGCAGGACCGCGGCCCCCGGGGCTGGCACGGCGCGGCCCCGCGGCCGGACTCCAGGGCGGTTCGGTACATGAAGAGGCTGTACAGGATGTCTGCCACCAGGGAGGGCATCCCCAGGGAGCAGCGGGGCCGCCTCTACAACACCGTGCGGTTCTTCCCCCCGTGCGGGGAATGCGGGCACGGCCACGGGGCACTGGGGAAAGGTAAGCGTGCGGTGCCTGGGCTGGGAGGGTTACGCGGGGTTCTGTGTGTTCTGTGCTGGCAGCGCGAGATAAAAATACCGCCTTTCTTTAGAGCTGTTGCTATTTTAGTCCTGGAGGCTCTTCTCTTAAACGGTGGGAGGTTTTTCATAGCCTACTTCTCCCTGAATGGCATTAGGCACAGACTTCACAGGCTGGGGAACACCGCACAAGTGGTATGTACAAGATATGCCAATGTTTCGGGCTGACTCATCTCCTCATGAGTCAGAAAAAGCCACAAGCAGATCTTAGTGAAGTAAGAAAAGTGGAAAAAATGTTGAGGCATAATGGGCAGCACATTTCCTTCTACTCATCTTGGTTTTGTTTTTTTCAAAAAACCACAGCACTGGTATGAGACCTGTACCAAACTGCCAGAACCCACTGCCAGAGACTCCTCTCCTTGCCTGGTACATTTGCTAGAGGAGAATCATGACCAAAACCTGAAGGGAAGAGTAGAATTAGAGTAGAATTACTTGCAAATCAGGCTCAGAACTGGGATGGCTGGGCACCCTGTAACTTATGGTGCCTTCATGGCTTTCTTAAATGTGGGCTGATCATAATAACACCACCTAGAAATTGCTGGCTGTTATCTCCTCAGGTGACCTGAGTTCTGACTCGGATTTTTCACTAGAAAGACAGATAAACACAGGCACTGTACTGCTGCACAGGAGCAGCCCCTTGAGATGGAGTTCATGGTTTGTATCATCTGGAGTGTTTAGTTCCTGTTACCCTACACCAGCATTAAACAGACAACAGCTGACTTCCTCCTGTGCTGGTTCTTTTAAAGAAATAAATCCTAATAAGTGTAAAAATCAGTGGTTTTCTTTGGTTTGTTTTAATTTCTTGATTTTTAACTCATGTCCCTGACCAAAGTAGAAGCATCATGTAGTAAATGTAAGGGAGGGCATCTAAATTGTTTTCTTCTGCTGCTGAATAATTTTTACTTATCCACTATAACAGTATTTATGTCTAGGTGGAAAAATAAGACACGCTAACACTACAGGAATCTGTTTCCCTTCCCAGGAGATGTTCACTCGGTGGATTTAATCTTCAACTTGCATCGTGTTACTGCTCTGGAGTACTTACTCAAGTCTGTCTTGCTCTATTCCTTTGACACATCTGTTCCCGTTTCCTCTTCCATTACCTGCATAGGCCATTTATCCCTTAGGGAACATGATCTTTCCAGCCAAGTATGTCCCATTTCCCACTCTCTAGCTTTCAGCCTGCACTTTGACGTTAGGAAACGCAAACGGGTGAAGGTGGACGTGACTTCTCTCCTCCAGCCTGTGATTGCTACGAACTGGAGGAACGTCCACGTGGCTCTGAACTTCACTTGTGTGAGGGGCGACCCACAACAGAGCACGGAACCGGCAAACACTGTTAACGTGACACTGGTTTCCCCTTCCCTTCTGCTGTATCTCAACGACACCAGCAAGCAAGCTCATCGCCGGGGGGGCTCGCTCAGGCACGGGAGGAAAAACAGCAGCTCGCTCGTGGATCCTCCGAAGGGTGACAAAGGACAAGACAGCGCCCAGGGTAAAAGGGCCTCTCGCCAGCGAAGGGATGAGAATCCGAAAGCAGCCCCAGCCGCTTCTCCTCGTGACCCGACCCAGTTTGCGTTCCCTGAGCACGAGTGCCGGCTGCACGACTTCCGCCTGAGCTTCAGCCAGCTGCGCTGGGACCGCTGGATCATCGCCCCGCACAGGTACAGCCCCCAGTTCTGCCGGGGGGACTGTCCCCGCGCCCTGGGCCAGCGCTACGGCTCCCCGGTGCACAGCGTGGTGCAGACCCTCATCTACGAGCGCCTGGACCCCTCGGTGCCCCGGCCCTCGTGCGTGCCGGCCGCCTACAGCCCGCTCAGCGTGCTGACCATGGAGCCCGACGGCTCCATCGCCTACAAGGAGTACGAGAACATGATCGCCACCAGGTGCACCTGCCGCTAGCGGGGACTGCCTCGGGCTGCGTCTGCACTCAAATACAGCTTTTGTTTTCGCATTCTCAGCATCTGGAGCTGCGATGGACTGGGCAGAGCTGCTCAGTTGTTGTTGTAACTCGGGGAGCTGGGATTGAGCACAGTTAGCAGAGCGGGTTCACATCAGAGCACTGATTTTTTTGTACTCAGCTTTTCTAGGATGTGTAGTTGAATACAAATAGTGTCTTTTTATCGGGAGAATTTTGCGTTTAAAACAGGGGAAAAGTTTCAATTACTAGATGTCTATTTTTAAGCTGCTTTATTACAGAGAACCATTTATTTATCTTCTTTTTTTTCTTTTTTTTTCTTTTTTTTTTTTTCCTATCACACATACCCTGACATACAGAAACCTTGTGTGTGGCATCTCCAGCAATGACTAGGAAGAAAAAGTCTTTAACGTTAGAATTATTTCTTCAGTTTTTCATTTGCTTTCCCTTTCACACTCCAGCTCTTCCAAGCAGGATGACAAATCCCTTTCTCACAGTTCTATAGAGGTGCCAGGTTCTTTTGGCTTTTCTTGTGTTGCACTCTTTGGCCTTTCTCAGCTAAAAGGGTAAGAATTTAAGGGCAGCTGTGGGTAATTTGTGAACACTTAAATCAAGGCACTATTTGGGCAACAATGGCATCAGATGAGGTTTCCTTTGGTTCATGGGGTGAGGGCAGAGGGTTGTCCACTGGAGCCACACTGCCATTGGCTTCTGAAGTAGGAAGAATTGTTTAAAAAGCTTAATCCCCAAAAATGGCTTCTAAAAGCCTTAAATATGTTGATGTAAATGCTGTTCAATGGGTTTAATATTCTGAAATGTGGGGCCACAGCTGTTTCCTCTCACAATCAAACTGTAGGTAACAAGTGTCTCAACTCTAGATGCTTTCACACCAAATTTTTACTGTAATTGATTTCTTATAATTTATTATGATTTATTTTCTCCTAGACTTGGTTCATACACAAAACCTCTCAGCTTTAGAGGGGATTTTTCTTGTTTGTTTCTTTGTTTGTTAATTAAAGGCTGTGGAACACCACTATTTTGTAAAACTCATTCTTTAACATTGACTTGCTAATGGATTAATAAATAAATGCTGTAACTTTCTGCACTCAGCCACCCAACCAGCCCCCACCTTAGATCCTGAGCAATTTCAGAGCTGGGAATTCATCCTGAGGAGATGCTGTGTGGTGTCACTCTGACAGTTCACCTGCTCACTGAACCCTGGATGTTGGGGTGCCCGGAGAGCTCCTGGAGGTGCAACAGGCACAAATCTGCCCAAAAAGTGAGGATCCTGCTCCAGGTTTCAGTCCCTGGCTGCTGAAATCCAAGTGGTTGACATCAAAAGCTGAAAACAGGATCTTGGTGTCACACAAAACCGTCCTGGCACTGGGGGAGGTGGGATTGTATCACTCCTGCTCGTCCCTTCAAACTCGGGGAATTTGGCTTTGCTCACCTGCCAGAGAAGAAAAGAAATGGAATTGTTTCCTGAGACAAATCCTTCTCATGATGGTGAAATGTCTAATGTAGTCCAGTAATCCTAATATATTCCAATATTCTATTAATGGGGATCATATTTAATATAGTCTAATAATGCTAATGGTAATACATTAAATAGATGTAACATGTTGTAATAATTACTCTAATGTTGAACCTAATATAGTCTAATAATAATTCCAACAATGTTGAAGATGTTAAACATATTCTAACAAATCTAATATGTTGTAATATTAGTTTAAATAATGGCAAATACAGTCTAATAATTCTATAATTCAAATAATGGTGAAATGTCTAATATTCTAACCATTCTCATCTATTCTAATAATAATTCTGACAATGTTACATATGCCTAAATTCTAATATTTTCTAGTAATTTCAGTTATGTGGAAGATTAATTACATTATAATAATTCAAATAAATATCTATTAATGTGGAAGTTCATTTATTATTATTATAGTTCTAATACATTTCTAATTATAATTACAATAATGTTGAAGATCTCTAATATATTCTAATAATAATTTAAATAACTTTAATGTCAAATATATTCTATAATTCGAATAATATGGAATAGGTCCAATATAGTATAATAATTATAACAGTGTATTAATAACTTCAGTAATATAGAAGATATCTAATATAGTCTAATAGTAATTTCAGTTATGTGGTAGATGTCTCATACATTCTAATAATAATTCCAGTATTGTTTACCATGCTTATTGCGGGAGGGTGGGACGTGGTGGGATATTTAACCTTTAAAAGCCTTTTCCAGCGCAAACTATTCCATAATTCCACGATTTTCTGCTTCAGACGCTCGCGCTGTTCACGGGAACTCGACAGTCGCCACACGAGAAGTGGGTTTTTCCTCAGACTACTATTTCTTTTTTATCGGATCTCCACAATCGCCTCACAAGAGTGGTTTTATTTTCCCCGTTATTTATTTTTGGCGGGTTTCCGCGCTGAGGCGCCGCCTCCCCTCCCCTCATGGCGCAGGCGCCTCGCGTGACCCCGGCCCCCCCCCTCCCCTCAGGGCAGGGCCGGTTTATGGCGCCCATCGCTTATTTACAAATCGCTTGTTACAAACACCCTTCAGTATAGCTGGGATTGATCGCACACACATTTCATCCCCTCTGCCCTTTATTACGAACGGAAAGCGCCGCTGGCGGTGCCCCGGAAGGCGTCGCGGAGCAGTTCCGGGGCGGGCGGCGGCCATAGCGCGGTGACCATAGCGCGGTGACCGAGGGGACAGCGCGGCCATGGGGAAGCACTTCGGGAACCTGGCGCGGGTGCGCCATGTCATCACCTACAGCCTGTCGCCCTTCGAGCAGCGCGCCTTCCCCAATGTCTTGTCCCACGGCGTCCTCAACGTGGGCCGCCGCTTCACCTCCCAGGTGTTGAGGGTGGTGCCCCGTGAGTACAGGGGGGCATTCCCTCTTTTTTGTACCTCCTTTGTAGTGTGAATTTGGGGAGGGGGAGCATTAGGGGGTGGTGGGATGTTGTTTTGTCGCAGGAGGTAGGTGCTGTGCGCGGTGCGGTGTCGCCCTGACTGCGGTGTCCCCATATTGTGAATATCCCCCTATTCCCGTGTCTCTTCCCTGCAGTGTCCTTTTATCGGTGTCCCCCTCACAGCATGGTATGCTAATTTATTGTGAATGCCCCCTTAGTGCAGTGTCCCCTTACTGTGAAAGTCCCGTTATTGTGAGTGTCCCCTCCCTGCATTATCCCCTTAGAGCAGTGGTCCCCCGTTTATGGAGAGTGTCCCTTTCTGGCGGTGTCCCCTCATTGCGGTGTCCCCTCACCGTGCCTGTCCTCTGTCCCTGCCAGCCCTGGCTCTCGGTTACCTCATTTATTCCTGGGGGTCGGAAGAGTTTGAGCGGCTCAAGAGGAAGAACCCGGCTGACTACGAGCACGATCAGTGACCACGGGCAGTGACCACGTGGCTCCAGAGCTCCCGGGGACCTGCTGTGCTTGTTCCCATGGCTGGAGGGGATTAACAGCGAGATAAGCCTCGGCTAATAAACTGTAACTTTGCCCCATGACTCTGTGTGAAATCCGTGTCTTGAGCTGTTTGAGGTGAGGAGCATCAAATCCCTTGTCTGGTTCTCTCTGTACAGGCAGATAATCAGGCTGAAGTTCCATGTGCTCGGATGTTTTTATCTTAGAGCACTTCCAGCCTTCGTAATTCCTGTTTCTTTGAAATATTCCTCAATATAAAGTGCAACAAAGGCTGGTTTGAAATTGTTCCTTGTCCCCTTTATTTTTCCCATCATTGGCCACTGCTTTTCCTCCAGCCTTGAGATCTGTGAAAAACAAACACTCCCTGGTTTGCTATTGATTAAAGCTGGATGGGCTGGCTGGTGGCTTGGGATTTGGGATGGACCCTGACCTCTGGCCAGAGGCTCGCTCTTCACGGGAGCCCGGGCAGAAGATGAAGGGGAACAGGTACAGGCTGCACCAGCAGAGGTTTCATCTCTGTGTAACAAAGGAATTTTTTCCAGTGAGAACAATCAGTCCCTGGAACAGCCTGGGGGTTTCAGGAGGTGACTGGACGGGGTGCCAGGTAACCTCCTCTGGGCTCCCTTCCCACAAGCCTGCACCAGCTGATCTGCTAAGGTCCCTTCCAACCTGGGCTGTTCTCTGATCCTGTGATTCTAATTACCTAGTTACACTGATGTTAATTGGGTGTTTAACTACACTGATATCTGATCAGTGGTAAGACGCTGCATTAGAACCTCCTTGAAAACTGCTGGGAGAAGCAAGGCTATTTAATGCCTGAAGATGATTAAAAAATCAGCTGCTGGTAATAAAGTTGCTTAAAATATGTGACAAATTCACCCTGTGTCTCTGAATATAGAAACACCTTCACTGCTGGACGCTCAGAACATCTGGCTGGTTCCTTTATCCTAATTTTTTTCCTCCCAGTGTTCCACTGCCTGCCTGCAGCTCCCACACCCTATGCAGAGCAGCAGCACGTTGGTGTTCCTGCTGTGCTATTCCTGTAGCTGTCCTGGGGGTTTATCTTATCTGCAGGGCAGGAATGACGTTTCCCTGTGTGAGTTTCCCTGTGTGCTCAGGCCTGGGATGTCAGGAAGACAATGATGCTCAGGCTCTCACTTGAGGAAGCTGGGCCAATGCAATTTTTACAGCTCAATGCTGGAGTATTTTGGGGCTCACTCAGAGCACGTGAGACTGAGCTCAGCCTCTTGTGTTTCCTCCAAACACTGCCTGAGGTTGGCATAAGTGGCAATAAAATCAGTCAGCCAGTGCTTCCAAGTTGTGCCAAAAATACTCTGTGCTTAACTGCATTTTGGGTCACTGGTATTTTCTAATAAGAACTGGGGAGAAATTATTATTTTCTAATTAAACAAGTAGGGAGCAACAAAATGGCTGCTGTGGCTGTGAGCTGACAGAGATGCATGGAGGCAGATTTATCCCAGCCCACACCTCAAAGCCCATCCAGTTCCACCCCTGCCATGGGCAGGGACACCTTCCATTAGCCCACATTGCTTCAAGCCCTGTCCAACCTGGCCTTGGGCACTGCCAGGGATCCAGGGGGAGCCACAGCTGCTCTGGGCACCCTGTGCCAGGGCCTCACAGGGAACAATTCCTCCCCAATATTCCATCTAACCCTGCCCTCTGGCAGTTTGAAGCCATTCCTCCTTGTCTATCACTGTGTGCCTGTGTGAGTCCCTCTCCCTGAGGTGTTTCCTTCAGAACGTGGTGTCCTGCTCACGGTGCCTCCCAGAGCTGCAGAGGTGGTGGCCTCTGACAGCCCCTGAGCTCTGCCTTGGCAGCTCCGTCACCATGTGCTGTGCCAGCAGCTGCCCTGGGCCGGGCTGCTCCCTGCTCCTGCTCCCTGCTCCTGCTCAGAGCCAGAGCCGTACTCGGCCCAGGCTGCTCCCTGCTCCTGCTCAGAACCAGAGCTGTGCCTGGCCCAGGCTGCTCCCTGCTCCTGCTCAGAACCAGAGCCGTGCCTGGCCCAGGCTGCTCCCTGCTCCTGCTCAGAACCAGAGCCGTGCCTGGCCCAGGCTGCTCCCTGCTCCTGCTCAGAACCAGAGCTGTGCCTGGCCCAGGCTGCTCCCTGCTCCTGCTCAGAACCAGAGCCGTGCCTGGCCCAGGCTGCTCCCTTGCTCCTGGTCAGAACCAGAGCCGTGCCTGGCCCAGGCTGCTCCCTGCTCCTGGTCAGAACCAGAGCCATGTCTGGCCCAGGCTGCTCCCTGCTCTGCTTCCTGCTCTGCTCCCTGCTCCTGCTGAGAGCCGGAGCCGTGCCCGGCCCAGGGCCCAGACTAACGCAAACAGAGGGGCAGCGGCACCGCGGCCACGGGGCAGGGTCAGCCCCCGGCGGGGTCAGCACGGAGGGACAGGGTCAGCGCCGAGGGGCAGGGTCAGCCCTGAGCTGCTCCATCAGCAGCAGCCTGTTGCTACCTGCCTGGCCATCCCCTGCCACTGCCCACCCATCCCAACCCTGCCCTGCCAACCTCCACCTCGGATGCAGGTCCCATTCCCCGTGGCTCCTACCAAACCTGTGCCAGTGGGAGTTCAGCCCGTAGGCATTTCAGAATCTGAACAAGATGCTTGAAAAGTTTTCACTCATTTATTTCTGTTCTTCTTTGGGCAATTATTAGAAGTGGCAACAGAGCACCATTTTGTGTTTCCTCACATCTCTGTTGTGGATCTAACTGGCCTGTGGGAATTGTGGGCATGGAAAGGACCAGCTCAGTTATACTCTTTTTTTCCCCAGTTTTTTTGCACAGAGCAGTTTGCTGCCTGACAAGGACAATCTGATGCTGTTAGTGACCCAGAAGGAAAGACAACAATTCTGATAAATCACCACAAAGTACAGGCCTTCCCCAGCCAAAAAAGCTGAGAGATGGTGACTTACAGAGGGCTCTGCTGCTCTTCCAAATCCTGTGCTTCATGGAAGAAGTCAGGGCTCCTGCTGCTGCCTTGTCCTTTGTGTCCTGCACTAGTGCCTGATGGAAACAGCATAAATTACAACTCAGATACATGAAAAGGAAGGACTCCATGGGAAAAACAACTGAGGAATTCCCAGCCAAATATAAAATAAACTTTTTAAAGTTCAGCTACTTGTCTGCCATGATTTACTGTCCCATTTCCTTCCCTTCTTAAGATCCAGGAAGGTAAAATAATGAAAATTTTGCTTCCTCCTCCTAGAGAAGCAAAACAAATAGGGCAGAGGAAGGCGTGTAAGAATCATCCTAGGATGGGAATGATTGAATAGTGGTTGTAGACTGTGCTGGGAAGGTTTTTCTTTTAATCCCAGTGAAATTTGGGCTAAGGGGTAATAATCTGACATCACAGCATTATCTTAATCTAAGTCACTTGCCCTCCACGCTGGCACTTGTGCCTTCATATTAAGCAATCAAAGAAATGGAACCTGTGACATCCAGATCTATATTTACAATTTAGCTAAAACACAGTTCATTATACACATTACTTTCTAAACTATTTACCTGAATTAAGAGTGTGTTCCAAAACCTGCGCACAGTGACACAAGCTGGAATTCTGTGTCACTCTGCAGTCTCAGAGACCTGAGGCACACGGGACAGATGTGGGAACCAGACAGAGCCACAGCTGCTTTGGCTCTCGCAGTTCCCCCACCTTCACTAGCCCAGGCTGCTGCCAGCCCCATGCAATGAGAGCCACAAGATCCCAGGGGTGAGGAGCCACGAGACACAAACACTGGGACAAGCACAAGTGTGTAAAGAGAGGGGAGAGAGGAGAGGTACCAGCTCTGCTCACACTTTCTCTGCTGCTGCAACCTCATTCCACAGTGGAAAAACTGAAGCTTCCTCTCAATGACAAAGAGCCCCTCCACCCCCATGGGAGCTGCTGGCACTTCTGGGAGCCTGATGGGGAGGGCTTGGGGGCAGAGATGGCTCATCCAGGGAAACCACAGTCTGCACATGGAGCTCCTCAGCTCCAGACAAGCCCTGAGCAGCCTCTTCCATTATCTACCTAGAGATGATTATCTCTGACACCTTTGGATTACTGGGGGAAGGAGTTATCACACATTTTACATTCCCAAACCCAGCTGGAAAGTGTTACACCTGCTTTTTGAGCGCTATGTGCCTGGAAATAAAGGTTAAGCAACTTCCTTATGGTTCTTTCATGTACCAAGAGTGAGAAACAAATCAAAAGCACATTTCTCTGCTCCAAATCAGCTCGGCAAGACAACCCTTACCCCTGGTTGGCTAACTCAGAGCTACGGAAGTTGTTAGGCTTTTGATCTTGACCATAATAATTTGGGCCCCCCCCCTTTGCTTAAAAATAGACCACGGAGTTCTGGTAACATCTTAGGTGGGCTTTAAAAAAAGGAACAGTTGGCACAAGGGGTCAGCACAACTGACCAGACAAAGTACAAGTGGAAGGGGAGTAAATCATTAGCTCGAGACAGGCCTTGAACCAGATCACTGCAGCAGATGTAGACTTAGCAATTCCTCTTGTTCCAAAGTGAACTTTGGTCCTGTAATAACTGGCAGCTGATACAATGATAAGAGAATGAAGTCTATAAAAATGTAGCTGAAAGCCTGGGAAGTCCTGTCTGGAGCTCTTTGTGCCTCCTCTGCCCACGGCTGCACCAAGTGACAGCTCCCGCCGGAAAGATGCACTGGTGGAAAGTGATGGCAGCCCTTCTGCTCTGCTCACTGCTGCTCAGCCAGGTAAACTGAGATAATACTGCAATAAACTATTTGAAGGGCTAATTCAAAGGACAGGCAGTCATCAAAGCTGTTGTGATCTGGATGGACAAATGGCAGGAGTTAAGAGGGGGCTTTTTAGAGCATCCAGCATCATAAAAACGTAGAGTTACTGCCTAGTGAATACTGGGCTACTCTGAGCCATAGCTCAGCCAGTGATTCTGCCTCCACTCCCAAGATTAAAACCATCATTAATTTTGGTAGACATTTCTTTGGGCTTGGGCTGCAAGCAGTGCTTTACCCAGAGGGTGCTGCGATCTGAAAACCAGAAAGATCTCAAGCGCTTCACTTAAAACGAAGCCTGCGGAGCTGAGCAGCAGAACGGGCAGCGCTGCGGCCGCCACGTGTCCTGACAGCGCCCCCGCTGTGTTTCAGAGCCACGGCGGGTCCCTGTCCCTGTCCCCGTCCCCGAGGCAGCCCCGCAGCCCCCGGCAGCGGAGGATGACGCCCTTCTGGAGAGGGGTGGCCCTGAGACCCATCGGAGCCTCCTGCAGGGACAACAGCGAGTGCCTCACCATGCTCTGCAGGTAACCACGCTCGGGGGCTTCCCGCCTGCCTCATCCACACGGGATCCACAGGTCGCTCTGGGAATAAAAGGAGATACCAGGAATAGGGATGGGGCAACAGAGCCAGACTCTTTAGTAAGCAGAGCAAACAGAGCAGAGTCCAGGTCTCCCGAGTGCCAGCCACGGTCCTTTCACTGCAACCCCAAATAACCTGGCTGGGCAAAGAGAACAGAGGCCTCCAGACAGCTTTTAGGGACCACACAGACCTTCCCATTGACCCTTCCTTTTAAAGCAGGTACCACCAAAAAGTGAAAAAGCCTGTATTAATATCTTACCCTCAATTAATCACTTTAAGCTCATAGTTTAAAAAGCAACTACAATATCAAAAGCTATTTAGTTCTCATTAGCAAATTGTCCAACTATGTTTAAATTGATTAGTTAAGATTACTACTTAATGCCTGGAAGGAGATTTTGTATGGCACCTGTGGTACACATACACTACCAGAGATAGGATAAAAAATAGTAATTTTCTACTATATGTAAATAGCAGTAATGGATAAGTATATCCTATTATTAATGAAAATAGTGTAACCTATTATTAATGAATATAGTATACCCTATTATTAATGAATATAGTATATCCTATTATTAATGAGTATTATTATAAATAAGTTTGTTTTATATTATAAATTATTAGTATAAATAAGTAAATAGGACAGGGTGGTTGGGCTGATATGCTATGTTTGGAATTCTGATGGAAAGCGAAGACTGAAAAACGAATCAAGACTGAACAGCTGAGGGGAATTCAGCGTGCCTGACCCCAGCACTGCTGGCACACACAGGGGCACAAAGATGTACCTGGGCCCCCTGGCTGAGCCTGCCAGGGCAGCCCCAGCTCCCAGGGCCTCATGAAGGTTTTTTTTCCCCCCAGGAAAAATCGCTGCCTCCTCTCCACGGCCTCGGCATGAGCTGGCACCAAGCACAGCCTGCACTGTTACTGCTGACCATGCTCCACACACTTGGGATGTATTTATTGACTGCTCAGGAGCTGGAAGGGCCTCGAGCAATCAGGGTATTTAATATTTCTGTCACATGTGCTGATAAAAGGACTTCAAAGAGCTCGAGAGCATCTCCTGCCACAGCCATGCCTCAGGAGGCCTCTGGCCAAGCTCAATAAAAGGGCTCTGCATCTCCTCCTCGTTTGGTTTTTTGTAATGTTTTCTATTATTTATTTGAAGGTGTGAATTAAAATATATATTCAGCAAAGCAGCTTGGTTTTCCTTGTATCTTGAGCAAAGTGGACGGTGTGAGCACAGAGCTGGGACACAATCCCAGCCAGACTTTGGACATTTTTCCTTCCCCCTGGCAAGAGCATGAAGTGGATCAGGGCCCATCTCCTCCCAATCTAGCTCTTATCAGTCCTGAGATAAAGGCCTGTGGGAAAGAGGGAGCCAAACTGATAATACTGATAGCATTCCAGTATCCCAAATATATCCAGCGATAAGTGGAATGAGAACTATTTACTCTTAATTACTTCTAATCAAATTTACTTAAATACATGTCCTAGACTGACTTTTGCCACTGACCTTATCTCCTGTCTTAAAATGATTGATCAGAATGCTGTTCTGATGTGTTGGATATTGACTTGGAGGCTGAAAGACAAAAAAAAAAAAAAAAATCAGCAAGTCTGGACACACACACTGGACGCTACTTTTCTTTTGTTTCACAGAGCAATAGGATCAAGGAAAGAAAATTCTGCCTAAAAATGCACTTCCAGGGAGGAGAAAGCCCAACAAAACAGATACAAAAGCACAGGGGGTTGGAAGTTTAATACAGAAAATCTATTTGATATTTATTAAACTTAGTTTCTCCAGTTACAGTTTTGCATTGTACAAAGCATTTTAATGACACAGTAGTTAAAAAGATCTTTACAAATTGAAATGTGATACCCTTTTCTCCAAATATTTTAATTGCCATAAATTTGTTTAAAAATACACATTAAACGCATGTTTCAGACACTAAACTTTCTATAATCTCAATACCACAAAATACATAGAATATACTATACAGATGTGGAAAAAATCTAGTTAGTATATAATACTTTGCTCACCATTAACAGCTTTATTACGTGAAATGCACATACTGACTTAGAAATCCTAATTTTGAGCCCCAAAGTACCCTTTGAAATTTCAAATGTATTGCAACAAATAAAATCACAGTTTGTTTCTTTTTTTTTTTTTTCCGGTTTTGGTTGAAGACAGATGTCCAAATCTTTTGATAGAAAACAAAATGTAACACATGGACTCGTCATGTACAAAGCATAAAACAGAGACATCCCATTAGTTACTAATAGTACCTTTCTGTAGGATTAATCAGGGCTTCATTTATAAGTGACAGGTTAAAAGTTACCTTCCCTCCCCAGCCCTCCCCCAAAAGAAAAACCCCTTCTTCACCAAATAATAATTTCAAATAAGATAAAGGATTTTTAATAAATATATAAGCACTTTATCCTCCATATACAAAATTTTTTTAAAACAATTTAAAAGGGGGACCAGATACAAATGTCAGGAACTGTGCTTGGAAAGTCATGCCTGGTCCTTGGAGTAGTTTGGGATGTGGAATGCCAGGGCAGTGCCAGGGATGGAGACTGGAGCCAGGAATGGGCACAGTGCCACGGGGAATTTAATTCCCAGGTGGAATTAAAAGAGGGCAAGCACGGCCACATCAAGAGCCCAGCTCCCTGAGCTGCCACAGCAGCTGGAATTGCTCCCAGGTGGATGCAGGGGCTGGAGGAGAGCCTGGCCCAGGAGAGGCTCCTGGGGCACCACAGCCTCAAACACCGGCACACACCAGGGTTCCCAGCAGGAATCCCAGCAGGATCCCCAGCAGGGATCCCCAGCAGGGATCCCAGGGACAGGTCCTGCCTGGGAAACCCCCCCCTGGCACAGCCCTGCCCCTGGGTGATTGGAGAGCAAAGCTCTGGCTCCTCTCAGTCCTTCAGGACACCCAGCACTGACCTCATTGCTCGGGAGCAGGGATTTCCAGAGCACCGACACATCAGAGGGAGAAGTTTCAACCCTGACCCAAGGATTTGTTGTGAAGGTAAGAATTTGGAAGTTCTTTACTCCCCAATGGGTAATTCAAACTTGACTTGCTCAGGCCCTTGTGGATCTGCCTCAATGGAAACACTGCAGTGACAGCAAAGATCTTTTCAGAAAATGACATTAAATACAGCAAAGGTAGTTTCTCTTTCCAGCGATTTGCCTTTTGGCAAACTCCATAATTCTCCGCCTACGGCTTTATTTTACTTGCCCCAGGCAAGTGCTACATCATTCCCATAAATTCTGACTCTCTGTGTGTTGGGGCCATTCATAAATACATTTCAGGGCATTTTTTGTTACCACAGCAATCAAGCCTCAGCAATCTAAAGGAATATACATTGCACTCCTGGATAATATGCAATATTTATCACCAATAAGATGGTGACTCAGCACTCAATAAATAATATATCAATATAGTCAGTTGCACCATAATCTAAAAACAAGTATAACATATACTTTGGACAGACTGAGTCATATATATATACATATATATTAAAAGACACATACAATACAAATTGCATACTGCCATCGAAGCCAAGGAGAGCCGTCCGTCTGCTCTGCTTTATGGCTGAGATTCAAATCAAAACAAAACTCTTGGGCTGGTTTACTCTGGTGTCCTGAAGATTTGTTTGGAATTATAAATGGTTTGCACCTTTATCACCTGGAACCTGCAAGTCTGAGAGCAAAGTCAAACAGCACAGATAGCTGAGCAAGCCTAGTCTGATTGAGCCATTTTTAAGATTCACCAACTGGGGCCGTGATCAGCAAGGGAATTAAAATTACAGTTTCGATATGTATTGATACATATTCCCTGTCCAGGGAATCATTTGGGAAGCCAGGATTGGGGAGTCCCTCCTTAGTCACTCCTGTGACCTGCACTCCCCCTGTGGTGCTGGGAGCTGCCAAGGACAGGGACAGAGCCTCTGCTGGCAGAGGGATGGAAGCCTAGGACATATTTGCTTTTTTTTTGGCTATAAAATCTGATCAAGTACAGAACTTTCCTCTTGGAAACAAGGGTCAATCCCAAATTAAGATATGCTTTTGGAACTGAGAGGTCTTGAACCGATCTGTCTGCACCAGCCCCAGCTGCACGAGGCATTTCCTATCCATCCCCAAGCCCCCTGCGGGGCCCCCGCACGGACACAACACCTGGGACAGCACTCCAGAGGATCTGCCACCGTGGAGTCCACCCTTCAGCTGGGACACTTCCAACCAGCTCGGGTCCACATTTTGACATGATGCAAAAAAAGCCAATTTCTAAGATCCACTGCTCTAGGGATAAGCGATGCGTTTACAAGAGGCCAATTTCGCGTGACACCAAAAGGTATTTGTGGGACTCTAGTTAAGGAAAACAAAATTCCCCGAGATGACACCATTCCTGCTGACAGCAATGGTGACTGTGCACAAAGGAGCAAGCCAAGAACAGCCACGCTGGCTAGTGCAGCACTACACACAAACCCACCCACGAATGCAACTTCTACCAAGGGATTTCTCAGCGTCAGAGGTGTGCGAGGCACTTCAGAGGAGGAAAGGAAACACAGCTGACAGTGTCCCATGCCCACGGCGGGGAGTTTGAGGGTACAGAGTTCTGTCTCCAACAGCAAAGACTAACAGAAAGGTGACCTTGCACAGTGATTCCATAAAAAGGATGCTCCGACAGACCTGGAGAGTGGAGTCAGGGAGAGCCCCAGGTCTGTTCCCCGTTTATCAATCCGGACGTAGCAAAGCTTTTCTGGAAGTACAAAACACGCTGGGACGCAAAGGAAGCTCTACGAAGATGCAGCTACCTTGTAGTAGGTTACTATTTTGCAAAACTTCTAAACTCTTAAAGCCCATAGGACATACTGCAGTACTAAGGAGCGTAGAATTCTATTCCTTCTCTCGAGGTTGCCGTGATTTTGGCACTTAACTACACCTACACAAAAAATTTAGTGCAATAATTTTCCTGAACATGCACGTTCATATCTGGTACAGAATAAAGGGTTCGATGGGAGAGAAAACAAAGCAGCATTCCACAATCTCACTCCAAAGGATTCAGAGTTGGACTCTGGGGAAGGAGACCACCACGATGAGTCAGTTTGTGTGACAGACACCGGGACTTTGAAAAAGGAAATGGAATTTTACCCAAGTACTGCAGAAGACCACTGCATACAGTATACCTGGTCCTGCTGTAAAACATCTTGTAAACAGTTCATAAAATCTTCATCTAAAAGTAAGGCATAAGGCACACCAGACATGTTGGGGGCACTAAGCAATACTGAAAGCAGTAGCATTTGAAACCTTTAACTCAGACAAGCACCTCACGTGGAAAGGTACTTTGGTTTGCACTCGGAGAGGGGCCACCTGCAGCCGTGTGGCACACAGCACAGCTCCGTGGGCCCGGCAGCGCCCTCGGGAGCGGGCGTTACGTGACACGAACGGGACCTTCATCAGCACGGGGTAAAGCCAAGTTTGCCATCCACCCTGCACAGGACAGAGCTTCTTGCAGGAGCAGCTCTGCTCCCAGCCCACCGTGGCTGCTGCACTGCCAGCCTGTAGTGTCCATCACCCAGCAGACCCTAAGAGGACAACACGGACCTAGAGTTCTACTAAAGATTCCTGGTTTCTCAGTCAATGGAAAAGATGCAAATGACGGTTCTGGTGGGAACTGAACTACTCTTGGGTTTGGAACCACAAAGTTCCCCGATTTCCTAACTGTCAAAAAGTGACAAGCACAGAAACAAAAGGTATTTGAAATGAAGAGATGCAAAAAAGCACGAGATTGTCCTTTTCCAAAGCCTTTCCTGTTTGCATCGCACCCACTGCACTGAAGGTCATTCCTACACCATTGCCTGGACGTTACATTAAATGCAAATTACTGTAATGTTTTGTGATTGTTATAGTGTTAATCCATGGCTTGAAGCTACCTTGGAAACAATCCGAGGCAGATCCAGCTAAATATTTTTCCATATAAATTTCTTTATAATTCATTTAAATGAAGTATCTCAATACGTAGAAGAATATCTGGAACTTTTCTATTTAGTACAAATTCTGCAATAATAAATCTGTAGTTGTCATTAATTAGTCGACTCATAGGCATTAGGCATGAGAAGTATGGTGTCCCTACTCGTTAGAACCTATCAACCCTAGTTCCTTTTACAGGCTCTACCACCACAAGACATTACAGAGTAACAAAGCTCACAAAGTACTTAAATAAAGTGTCTAGGTTTAAGTTCTAAGTACTCAAAAGGGGAAATTTAGGGAAGAAGAAATAGCTAAAACCAGCCCCAAAAGGGGCTTTTCAAAATTAAAATTAAAAAAAATTAAAATAAATAGGATTTAAACTGACTATTCATGTATTGTGACTGGAATCCCAATGATCTATCCACGACAGATCAGCAAAACTACCATTTTTTACGTAGCAAATTTTCAAATATTTAAATAACTTAAACCGGGAATACTGGAGAAGTCCACGAACCAGCTGATTTGGGGTTAAACACAAAACACGAATGAGGATGGGAGACATGGGAAAGCATTCCTTGCTCTTAGTGTCAACTAAGCAATGTGTTATGGCAGTCTTCCTTATTGACATGACACAGTGTTGTGGAGAGGAATCAGAGGCAGCTGAAGAACGGGCCGGGGCTCCTCACTTGGCGTCCAGGCGCAGCCAGTGCAGGCCCTGCCGCGTGTAACGCACCAGCTCCGTCATCATGCTCGTGTTAAACACCAGGGGCCCCATCACCTTGTCCAGTTCAGCAAAGAACTCTAGAACAGCACAAACACACGTTAAAGGAGAGCGCTGGGGAAGCACGTCCAAGCCCAGCTCCCAGCCTCAATCGCTCACCAAAACCTCACCAAGGAGAGGTGGGGGAATGGGGGCAGTCAAGGACAGAGGTTCCAGCCTAATCCATTTCTTTACTCTTCTGCACAAGACAGCTTGGAAACAGCTAAACCGTCGCCAAACTTCTTGGTTTTCCTCTAGAACTTACATTTCATTACTTGAAAATAATAAACTAGTGCCAAACTTCCTTAGGAAGTCTTCACTAAAGAATTTCTGAAAGGGAAATGCACCAAGTTCCTCTTCCTACGCTGAACACTTTACAGGAAACACAACTAAGATTTTTATGCCACAACTCCAACACCACCTTGACAACCACAGCACCCAGCCTGGGGTATCCCTGCAACCCCGAGGTGTCACTTTCCCCCTGATTTTGCAGAAGTTCAGCACCCAGGGCACCATCAACAAAATCAATCAAAAGGAGTGTTCCAGCCCCCTGTGGAGGTCTCAGTCCCCCTGAGGCAGCCCTTACCTTTCTGTTCTCTCGAGAGCTGTTCTGCTTGTTCCCAGATTTCAGTGGCATAGAGGAAGTTGGAGGTGACCTGGACGTAGCTGGCAGCCATCTGATGGATGCGCTGCGGGATCGTCACCGAGGACCCGCTCCCTGAAGGGTTGGCTGCCCCGGAAGAGTAATTTCCTGAATTCCCTGGAGACAGCTTTGGAGAGACTGGAGATGGCATCCCCACAGGTTTGCTGCTCACCCACAGAGGAAGATGGAATTGGAAAGGCAGAAATGCACCAGCTTTAGACACAGCGTACTCTGAGATGCGCCCTAAGATCCCTCTGCCCGCACTCAGGGTGTGGGATGGGAAAACGCTCCCACTTTACACACCAAAAATCAGGATGTGCCCTACAACAAATGAAAATCTCCAGCTGGGAACTGCTGAGGATCATCCAACGGTTATTTATAGCTTAGAAAACCTAATTAGCAAGTCTCAGCATCTCGTTATTCAATAAAATCTTAAATTCATTGTTTAAATGAACCTTAAAGAGTAAGAAAGAAAAAATTACAGCTACCTGGTAACTCCACTGCCAGCATATTGCATTATATAACATTACTGCAGATAACACAATGGAAATCTGAAGGGCCCTCCCCTTAAACTCATTGAATAATTTATCAAAGGTCCATTATTGGGTTTAAAAGAGCAGAAGTCATTGCTAAACTATAGAACAGAGAATCCTGCAAGTGCTTGTAACCTCTGGCCTTGCAGCACAGATAAAGCTCTTGTTTGAGGGGAGCAGCATTAAATTAAACACCAAAACTCCCTGGGATAAATGACTTGTGGATCAGTGGCACTCTGTCCCTTTTTTAGCCTGACAAACCCTGCAGAGCTGCAGCTTCTCCCTCCACCATGATAATTACACAAAAAATGGATCAAAATCCACCCCTTTCAAATAATCACCCCAAAAGCTGCTCCCTGAGCCCCCCTGGCACACAGGAAATGGAGAAAACGTCCTATACGTTGAGGAATAGAGGTAAAGGTTTTACCACTGACCTTCCCATACCAGGTGAGGGTGCTTGAGAATTATTGTAGCAATTCTGTGTGGAGAAAAAGACACATTTCACTTGATTTGTGTTTATACTTTCGCTAGTTACATTTTATCTGGTTGCTTAATTGGTTCTTTTTAAGCAAGGTTTTTTGTTGGTTTTTTTTGTAGTTGTACTTTCAAGTAATGCTCTCAGTAATATCACAGTAAACTGAAATTTAGGGAAATATCCTTTTTTCTGATGGCTAAGACAAATTAAGGAGCTATTTTAGCAAAACAAACAAACATTAGGGCAGTCCATTGCCCCTCATGGGAACATTTTAGTTTTTTCAGCCCTTTAATAGAAAGAATCTGTTATCATTGACATTGAACAATTAAAGATATCTCAGATCTGAGAAACTGGGTATGTGATGAGCCTGGTTCCTCACAGCATTGAGAGCTGGAAGCTTCAGAATCAGCTGCAGAGAAATTTAGATAAATTCATGGGCAATTTACCTAAACCCAGCCAACATCCCACTGCAAACAACCTTGAAGCCTACTACATTTGTTAAAGAAGAAATTAACAAAGAGTTGCCATGCCAGGACCAGCAGGGTTATGGTTATTAAAGCTCTGCCCAGCTTTAATACACCTTCAAGTCCAGCTCTAAACAGGTGTTCACATGCAGCAGTCTGAAACTGGATTTGGGAACTTTAAGTGATGTAGAGCTTCCATACTATTAGGTTTTAATGTTCTAAGAAAATACAGATGCAATTACCTTCAGATGTTCAGTCAGGGTTTTTGAGTATTTCAATGCACTTTCCTTTTTCAGTTTGAAAAGCCTCAGGTACAGCAGAGCTTGGCACCGAAGGCTGCCCAAAGACAGGACAAATCAGTCACAATTAAAGTCAGCTTTATCTCAACTCAGTGAATTTCAAAACTCTAATAGCTGTGGTCTTGATGTTCTGTCTTGCCAACTCAGCTCTCAAGTTGTAACTCAACCAGAAAATCCACAACCACCTTGAAATTCTGAAGGGGACTGAAACAGCTCCGTGCGCCTCGAGCTGGAACTGAAACTCCCAGTGCTGCTGCTGGGCTTGGGAGACACCAGCCAGGACTTGGACAGGGGCTTCATTTATTGTTCACGTGGGCCAGGACACCCTGAGCCCCTGCCAGGGCCTTCCCTTTGCTCTCCCCTGAACCAATACACCTTCTGCAGCCACTCCCTGAGCCTCAGGGCTGCTGCCAGCCCCCACAGCCTGTCCAAGTGTGATTTATCCCTGGCACCTTCTGCTGTCACTCCTCAATGTTCCAAAGCCTTGGCCCTTGCTGGTAACATCCCCATTTACAGCAACCAGACACAGACTAATTTTGTGTACAGCCAAGTGATAGTCTCCTGTGTTTGGTTCAGGAACACCCAAGGGGGCTCAGTATAAAACCCATTTTGTGCAGATTACAGATGTGAAATGCATGAGGGCACTGCAGGAAGTCCCTGCACACTCACCAAAGCACTGCCAGCCTTTTGTCTGCAGCTGTGGCATCTGGGGCCAAGTAATTCTTCAGTTTCATAGTGTATCTGCAGAGAAAGGCAGCACATCAGCCCCAAAACAAGAAATACTTTCAGTTATCATTCACAAAACACTCATGTTCTCATGAATTTCCAGTTTCAGCTGTCTCCACTGTTTTAGGAACAGCTCTCAGCCCCCAGTAAAGCATTGACTCAGCAGTAAACAGGATAATTCTGCTCCTTGTGAGTCACTCACTGTAGAGGGGCTTGAAGCCTCAGCAGAAACCACCTCACCCTTCCTGGAAACACTTTAAACCTCAGCAACTGGGATGAACTGGTCACTGCTCCACTGTTACTGGGAATGACAACAGATCTCAAAAGCTGGGGCCAAAACCTCTGTACACCTCCAAGCTCTGATTCCCAGAGCTCCCCCCACCCAGCTGCCCCTGCAGGAGCTCTGCAAGCTTACTTGATTAATTCCACAGTTTCTGAATACATAGGGAACGGGGACTTGGATTCCTGAGCATTTTTCTCCAACGCATTCCCACACTCGATGAAGGACACCACAGCATCCAGGTAGTACACAGCCTTCTCAAACCTGTCCGACTGCAGGGGGGAGAACAGGACACAACTCAGCAACAGAACCCACAGCAGGGCAAGGAAATTCCACCACAGAGGGGCAGGAGAATGGCAAAGGCAGCAAACCAAGCCCAGGATGAGGGGCACACACTGGGTGGGGACTGCAGATCCACTCACCAAAGCATCTGCGTTATGTTTCAGCTTCTTTGCTTCCTGCAAATAATGATCAGCTGAGTAAGTCCTGCAAGAGAGGACAGGGATTTAGGGACTGGAGCCACCCATTTCCACAGCCTTTTGTAACTGGAGCTTCTTTATACTGCCACCTTGCAGGGCTTTTTCTGTTCTAACTCAAGCTACACTATGCTAGAACTGTTTAAAGGAATCTGTTAATTTAGTTAACTACTATGATAAAATTATTAAAAGTAGTTTCAAGTTAATTCTCTACTTTCAGGTAATTCCAACAGTATTTCAACCAAGTTCTTAAGCAGAAAGTTATTTTAAATTTGGAGCAAACATAATCTCATCTGTAAAGTGAATTTAAAGAACTGCTTTCAGAGCAAGCTGACATCTGAATTGGCCCAACTGAAACCTCAAGTCTGCACCAGATGGTGAAACATTTGTCTTATTTTCTTTTCAAGGTATTTTCTTTGATAAAGCTCGTGTGCAACATCTTTTGTGGAGCAAAATGGCAACTCTCCTCCGTGGGGAGCTGCCTGTGCTCGAGATCCAGAGCCCCCAGAAGGGAATTTTGTGTCCTTACCTATCATCAAAAACCAGCTTTGCTCTCCTCGACTTCACACTTTCTGTGGCCTGAGCAGAGGCAGGAGGGCAGCTGGAGGAATTGTTCAGGATCTTCTCCTGGAAGGGAAATCCATGCCAGGGTTACAAGCAGAGCATCTGTTGTATGAATTCCCCCATTCCAGCCAGGAAGGAGAGTCTGCAGGAGCACTGGGAGTAACTCAGGGTGCTCCCACAGGGCTGGGCTGGGGTTCCTCACTGCAGAGGGGAGGGAGCAGCCAAGGCTCTCCAGATACACCCAGGGTCAGGAAATCCCTCCCTCCATCTCCCCTGTCACTGTTTCTAAATCCTCTTTTTCTACTCTAACAGAGATGAGGAGGATTTTGAGGATTTCTATCAACAACACTCTCTTTGAATGCCTTTGCCTTGAAAAACCCACACGGGAGTAGTTAATCCTCTGAGAAAAACATGAGTAAGCATGAAGTATAAAAGTATAAAGTATAAAAAGTATAGACCTGAAGAATAAAACAACAAACATACCACAAATTAACAGCTGGCTTGGGGACATTTATATTTTTAAATCCCATCACATCAACCTTCCCAACCTAAATCTCTTACAACCCATTTTCTGCACCATCTCCATAACCTTATTTTCTCCCCTCCAACCACGGAGAGCTCTGTAAATTGCTGAGCTGGAGTTGAAATAATCTTTCTACAATGTCATAAAGTGAGAGCCAGAGCTTCCCATGCCAGCCCTGAGCACAGACTGAGCTCCTGCTCTCCTCTGAAACCAGGACAAGTTCTGTATCTGCTCTGAGGAGCCCAGAGCAGCCTCCCAGTCCCATTTCCAGTGTGCAGACAGCTTTCTGCTGATGTTCTTATTAATGACTTAAACAATGAACAGGCAGCACCAGACACTAGGGATGACTAAAGCTATTCCTCTATTAACAAAGGAATTTGGCAGGATAAGGATTTGTATTCCATGATGTCTCCAAGCTGTTTTCTCAGTTATGGCCTTCCAAGGCACTTGAGCTCTATGACAGGAAACAAAGCACATCTCAAACTAAGGATGTTTTAAACTGAACTGGAAATGGTTGTTTAAATCAAACTAAAAAAAAGAAAAATGTAAGAGGCAGGGACAGAACCAGCCTTTACCTTGGCTTCCTTGGCACTGCTGGACCCCTTCCCCTCTGTCTTCTTCTGCTTGGAAGAGGAGCTGCTCTTGCTGCCACTGCTCTCCTTGCCCGGGTTGCTGCTGGATTTTAGGGATGAGGACTGACTGACTGTTCTCTTCCTGGAGCTGTGTTCCTGCTTGGAATCCTTCTGCAGGGCTGGGGCAGCAGGGGAGGGCAGCAAATCCTTCTCTTTAACAGCACTTGGCTTTGAAGACCTGGAAAAGAACAGATTCAGGGTTTGGTTTTCTGCCTTAACAAACAAAACCAAAACAAACAAAAAGCAAAAAAACCCCCAACCCCACAACACACAAAAATTTGATTTTTAAATCTTAAACTAAACACCTTCCCCCCCACCCAGGATTTCTACTGTCAGAGCCAGCTTTGGAGAAAAGCAGAATAATCCTCAGTGAGTAGGTTTTTCCAAAGCCAGATTGAACTTGTTTTCACCATTTTATTTGTTCTGACCTGAAAACACAGGCAAAACCAGACAAGTTGTAACCATAAAACCACACCCCTGCACCAGTTGTGTACAAAAGCCACCCCAAACCCTCCCAATGTCAGCAGTGGGAGCCAGTGCCAGCGCCAGGCTGTCTGTGCACCCCAGCCAGCCAACAGCTCCAGGGAAAGATGCTCCAGATAAACCTCTGCAAGCCAGGGAATGGGAAACTTCCCCAGCACAGCCTTCTAGGACACTCTCACCTGGCTGCTGAGGGATGCTCTTGGCTATTCCTGCCTTCCCACCATTATTATTTCTACACATTATTTCGAGAAAATCATAATTTCATTTAATTGAATGTCCTTCAGAGAACTGCACTGGCAATCAAGCAAACACCAGAAAAAAAGCAAATATCAGGTAAAAGATCAAACTGGAAATGTATCCATGCTTTTTACAGCTGTTCCCTAACAAACAGTAAAACAGTGTTTAATCCAGAAAGGGGCAAACAGAAGTTGTAGCATCCAAACTGCTGCAGCTTCTCACATCTTTGTAATTTGGCAATTACTCACTGGGGACAGGAATATTTTCCATGACACAATCACACCAGTTTTCAGTTGCTTGAACTGAAACAGAAGTTTCAAAATGCACGGAAAAAAACTTTATCTCTCCTGTGGATTAACACTGACCAAGAAATCAATCAAATAAAGGCATAACAGGTGTTGCAAAAAGCATGGGGGATCCAGAAATAACATAGTAAATAATGGCACTGATCTGCTAATTCTGAATTAGTTTGCTTTGGTATCACTCACAATTTTCTTGCACTAACAAATCAAGGAGATGGGAGGCTAAATCCATGGATCCAAAGCTCAATGCCATCAGCTTCCCAAAGAAAGCCAGTTCAGGTGTTTATTCCCAGTTTAAAACTTACTAGACAGAGAATTACCAGATGGGGTTAATTTAAAAGCACAGATTTGGATTTCTAGACCAAGCCCAAGCCCCACTGTGTATCAGAGAAAACCAGGAAGGAAATATTCCCTTCACAGGAGGGGTCACATCACTTTGTTAAGGAGCACAATTGTCCTTGGCCAGTGTTTTTGGGGATGGAAATTCATTTCCACCAATTGCTTGTAGAAGCTCTGAAGTAAATTTGATGAAGGGTAAGAAAAAAAATGAAATGTTATCAATTATTTGAGGAAAAGTTGGGGTGGGAGAGAGAAGAAGGGGGGGAAGATGAGCACCATTCTCTCCATGGCACCCTGACCCTGAGTGCAGGGAAAAGCAGATACTCACTCCCTGCTGCTGGAATTCTTGTGTCCTGAGGGAGCTTTTTCTTCCAGTTTCGTTTTCTTGCTTTCACTGGCTCTGTTTTCATCCTCGTTCTGAGCAAAGCAAATGAGAAAAACATCCAGCAAAGATGCACATTTACACATCACAGAGTGGCAGCATTTCACAATGAGAGGTGTTCCACAGTTAAACACAGACCCCAAACCCATGGCCTACAGCACCTCATCCTCAGCAAATCCTTACCAGAGCCTGATATTGGAACAAAATGAAAATTCCAGTCTGGCTACTAAATTACAACCTGATAAAAGCAGCAACAGCCAAGCTGTTCATTTCAGCACAGATAAACTACAACCATGAAATCACAGGAAAATCTGCCAAAGGCTCTGGCAAGCTCAGGAGACAGATTTGATGTTATGGGGTCTAAAGAGGTGTCTGATGAATGCCAGGAAAGGGTAACAATCTAATCAGTGCATTAAAGTCAGCTCAGAGATGTTGAGGACTAGATATTTATATTAATTTAATCCTCAATTCACAGGGTCTTGAAGGTAAATTTCTAAGATGTCTTCAGTGAGCACTGGAGGGATCAATATAGTGAATAAGAGGGAAAATGGGGCCTCACAGAATAAATCATCTGGTAACACACCCCAGATTGAAACCCCAAAGGTTTTGGTTTTGTTACTGTTGCTGCAACCTGAGAATTGTCATCAAGGAAATCCAGGAAATGCAGAAAATCAAGTGGTGCCACCTGGGTTTGGAGCACAAACTTAAAACTGCAGGGGTGGGGCAAGGGAGTCCTGCCCTTGCCTCACACAGGTTTCCATCCTCTCAGGAAGCATCAGTGATCTGAGGCTTCACAACATTTAACCACCACCATTTCCTGGGATAAAGCCTAAAGCTAACTGCTCTCACCAAAGCTTTGTGGTTTGGATGTGAGAGCACAGATCTTCAGTACTGTAATCCAAAAGTGTGGTTCAAGGCAGAACTGGCTAAAGAGAGAGAAGTCAGGGAATTCAGACCCACTGCAACATGTGAGTGCATTCCCAGGAACATCAGGAGTTATCCAGTAACACCTGCAAAAACTAATTGCTCACTGTACTGGTCAGAGTTACTCCCTTTTTACAAAAGCAGCTCATTCTCTCACTTCATTTCCTCAGCCAGAGAAAACAGGAATCTTAGTCAGGAGCAGTACAGGATAAATCTGCAGTCCCATGTCAGGGCTCCTGCATGACTTCAGCAAGTGCTCAAGTTTCCTTTGGTTGCTCAGTAGGAACTGGTGTAACTGAAATGATCCATGTGGGGATGATCTCCCAGAATCCTGGGATTGCAGATGTCAGTGAAGTCTCCAGCCCCTGTCAGATCCCTTTGACATTGTAAAATGGAATCTTCAGAGTGACATCCAGAGCAGCACAGGGATTTTTGTCTCCCTGCCCCAGGGCCTCAGAGCCCTACACTCAGGGAAACCAGACTCCCTGGATCACTGAGCCCATCTGACAGCCCCAGCTTTGCCCTTTATACAGAGTGTCCCTGTGCTGAGCTTTCAAAAAGCAGTTTAAAATTACACCAGCATTGACTTCTCACGTTCCCCCCTCCAAGAGGATCCCTTCTATTCAGTTCCCCACTGACTCCTGCCCACTTTACTGCCCCCAGCCACTCCTGCCTTTTACTTCTGGCTGGAAAGATGAAAATGCTTTTGAAAAAGATTCAGTATTGTTATGGAGAGATTCCCCTGCTCCCAGTAAAGCAGCACCTGAAATGTTTTCTGCTGCTGCCATGCCCCAGGCCCAGTCCTGCCCCATCCCTTATCCTGGCAATGGGCAATTCCATGGCTCAGGGAGCTGATCCAGCTCAAAGCTGACTTTTGGGGTTTTTTTTGCCCAGGTGGATTTCCCACTGGATCAGCTGCCTGAGCTGGCCTGCAGAGCACCAGGGGCTGTTTCCAGGAGGCAGCAGAGGGCTGGGTGCAGAGCTCAGAGGCACAGGGTCTGTGACTGCAGGGCTGACACTCCTACAGGTGTTTCTGTAAGAAAATCCCAACAGCCTCCTGTAACAGCACAGGGATGGTCCAGGAGTTCTACCCAAGGCAGCAAAGCCACTCCTGCACAGCTCAGTCCCTACCCTGAGGTGTCACCTGAACTCTGGGGTACCCAATGCCTTAACTTTCAGCTTTCTTGTTTTCCAGATTCTGTGCTGCCTAGGGGTGTAGTTCTGAGCCTCATATTAAGTGCTAGTAAGCACTCTTCACAGAGTAGGTAGAAAAATCCATTTCCTGCTGGAGACCATGGACAACTTTCAGGCCCAAAAGCACAAACAGGGGTGGCTGGAGGGAGGAACAAGAAGGATGGGACCTCACAACCTGAAGCTGGAATTGGACAAATAAACCCCAATACGCAAATGGTCCAAAACATAAAATTGTAATATTTCATGACCAGTTATCCATTTTGTGTGCATTTTGGGTGCAACTTTGGGTGCAGCCCTGCTCAGGCCCTGTCCTGCCCAAGGTAGATCCTAGAGCCCTTTCAATAAATATTTACTTTATTCTCCAGCTCTGTCCAGTCTCTGTTGCAGAGAGGCATCACAGGCAGTGCTCTGAGGGCTGAGAGAACAGGGCCACCCCCCAGAGCCCTCCCTCCCTCACCTGTTTGTGTTTCCTTTTGCCTTTGGTGGAGCTCTTGTCCGAGGGCTGTTTCTGGCAGTCCCGCGCGTGTTTCTCCGGAGCGCTCTTCTTCTCCGCCTTGGCAGCATCAGCATCCTTGTAAGGCTTCCCTGGGATCCTGGATAAGAGGCTCAGGTCAATCTTCACAATGAGTGGGTACCTTTCATCAGGATCACTCAGTGGGGACAGAAGCTCTTTCTCTTCCATAGGAGAGAACATTCTTTGCCGAAAAAAGCTGTCATCCTCCTCCATGGAAGATTTAACAGGAGTCCTATTGCTCTCAGAGTATTTGGGTGTTTGTGAGGAAGGAGGCAGACTCTCATTTTCATCTGAATCAGAGGATGAGGTATCTGTTTCGATGAATTCCCTGGATTTCTGGGCAGATTTGCTTGAAGCCTTGTATTTCTTTTTCTCTGTTGTAGGTCGAGGGGAAGACTTGGGCTCCTTCTTTATGTTGGGTTTCCTGGAGCCTTTGGTGGCTGCCTTGTGCCTGTTTGAAGGGATATTTGTTGCCATGTCTACTGGGGTTTCACTTTCTATTTTAAGACCTCCTCTGGGCTCTTCCACAGATGTCTTTTCCGCTTTCTTGGGCTGTTTTTTCCCTACAGTCCTCCTCTGAGTCGAGCTGTCGCTCTGGGCAGGTGATTTCTGCCTCCCACGACCGCTCTCCGAGCCCTTCTGGGTGGGTTTGGAATCTCTCCCTGGCGTAGAAGAAATGGAGTCCTTGGATCCACCTTGATCAGTGTACCCACTCCCTGTACCCTGATCCCGTCCCTCTTTCTTGTAGCCTTGGGAAGAAGGGATATTGCTGTCCACGGAAGAAGCTGGTGACACTTTATGGGAATTAACTTTGTTCAACCAGTTATCCAGTTGCCACTTGTTTGTGGGTGGTGGCTCTGGCTAAAAACAAAGTAAAAAAACAGAGTCAGACAAAATATTTCCCATTTCTCCCATCTTTCCCATGTGGCAGCTATATGATGCTGCACCCAAAACCTGAGATAAATAAATGAAATACAGGCCCAAATAACACAAATGTTCCCTTTGCCTGCTACCAACAGGCAATATTTATGCCATGGCTTTTCAGGGTTCTGACACCATATCTAACTCTGCTCTCCAACACACAACTGGTGATAAAAACCACCTCAAATCAAACATCAAATGTGGGCTTATCTAGAGAATTGTCCCATCCACCACAGGAACTGCAGCAGAACAGCTCAGCCTGCCAGCCAGCCCAGTGGGTCGGTTGTTTTTTCTCTAACAGTCTGTCATTTATTGGACTTTAGTGCTGCTCAGTGTGAGGACTGGAGGCCAGGAGCAGCAGGCAGGCCCTGGCAGCCCTACCTCAGGGGATGCACTCTGGGAGGGCTCGTTGGCCTCGCTGTCACTGGAGCTGCTCTCGCTCTCCGAGTCGGAGCCGGAGCTGCTCTCGGAGCCGCTGTGGCTGCTCGAGTCATCCCTGGAGTTATCTGCTCCTTCACTGTTGTGCTGGGAAGGCTCAGAATTACTGCAACAAAAAGGAGGGAAACCAAGCATTGCAAGAGGCACAAATGCAGCCTTCAAATCCTTTCATTAGAAGCAACAAAATCTAACATTTTAATCAACATTCAGGAGAAAATCAGCGGGAGTGAACACAGCCTGGAAACAAACAGCCTTTGGGTGTTGCCCCTTCCCTAAGTGGTCAGTCTCATTAGCAGGAAATATTTAATATTATATTTAGTGCTATTTAATCACTGATTAAACTCTCATCACCTTTTTCTTTAGTACAAGCCAAAGGACAAAGCTGAATTTTGGAAACGAGACCAAGCCAGGAGTGCTGACTGGGCTGAGCATGCTGCAATCCCCCAGGAATTCCTACCTTCCAGGTGTGCTCCTTGGCACTGTCTTATCACAGTCCTGCAATTAAAAAAAAAAGAGCATGAAGTTTCTAGAAGCTATTTTAGGCTTGTATATACAATTTAATTGCAAAACATCGGTTTAGAGCCTTTCATTTTTTAAAAATTTATTTTTTGCAGTAGTTCAAATTGATCTGCATTTTCCTTATACAGAAAGTTATTTTCCCCAAGTTTTCAGCACACATCTCTACATTCTGACTCCAGTTGTGAGAGTTCCCATTTCTACCACTAATTAATGTCCTTCTTGAATCAGATGATTCAGCATTTCACAATGATTTCCCTGAGATGCCCAGGGTAAGTGGAGTTCACCAACTCCAAGTTTCCCACTTGAAGAAAATCAAGTGCCAGAACTGGGAACAGGAACAGAAGAAGCCCCAGAGCAGTGGGGGTTTCTGGGCAGCACAGATAAATGTTTTATTTTTATTTAGCATGTTATGTGCCAGCCTGGCAGAAGCTGCACAAAGTTAATCCTGAAAACAGTAAAAAATGAGACTTTTTGATAAAAATAAGGATGCAGCTGTACTCCCAGGGACAGATACAGCCCATTGTCAGCCCCAAACATCCCAGGGCACCAATGCACACAGATGTTCACACCATGAGCTCTGTAGCTGGAATGCTAGAACATAAAAAGGGGTTTATTTTTAATTAAGGAGCCATTATATAAATTTTAAAGTGCGCTGCTGTCATTTGATGTTCAGAGAAGGCCCATGTGAAATCAGACAATAAGAATTTCTAGATAAAAGCAAGCTGTTTCCACAAAACACATAATTTCAATTTGTTTGCACAGTTTTTTTTTCCCCCAAGGCTCCATTTAGGGGTACCTGAGGATTGTCTAAAAACATTCCATGAGATTTTAGGTTCACAGACCTCCTGCTAAGCTGCCCAGTTTGCTGCAGGGCCACTGACCCTGCCCAGGGCTGCCCCATGGATGAGTGCAGTGGGTTTTGGGAACTCATTTCAGGAACATACCTGCTCTCCATCGCTGTCTTCACTGCTGCTAAGTTTTAAGTCATCTTTCAACATACTAAGGGAAAAGGGAGAAAGTGAGACAAGTTTTTCCACGTACTTCAATTACTTCCAAAGCATTCTGCTAGATTTCAGCACAGCACTGTTTATGCTGCAGAGGCTGCGTGGGTGAGAGCAGACACCACTCACACAGTGCATGGCTAAGAATGGTGAGTTGAGTCATTCTTCAGAGAAGAATGAGGATTCAGGTACTTTGGCTCCTGAGTCCATTCTGTGAAATTTAGGAAAGGAAATCTGACACAATTTACTGGTGTGGGAGGAGGTAATTTGTGTATGTTCAATTTCTTACACACAATGGCCAAGAATTGTGTTTGAAATGGAGGAAAGAAAGGCAACCCCAGTGGCTGCTTCCTGTCTCGTGGCAGCAGTGCAACTGTCCTGAGCCATCATTAATTACTGTTATTCAAAGCCATAATTACTTCTGGTAGTCACACACACACAGTTTCACATACTGAGAATACATGAGCACTATGAAAACACACAGCAAGGCCTTTGTGATTATTGGAAACATTTGATTATAAAAATAAAACATCTTACTCTGTCTGGTTTGATTCACATCTGTGGAGAAAAAATGAGAAAGAATTAAAAGTCTGACTCTTGAGTTTCACAGTGAGCTGCTCTACTGATGATCTGAACAGGAATATCAACTTCAGGGAGCTCATTCCTGAACTATTGGTCATTGCTATCACTTTACAAATGATGCATTTATCTCCTTTTAAAGGGTTTTCTTTACCAGATCATAACCACTTAAAAATACATATATTTAAAGTTGTATTGTCACAGTAAAAATCATTTAAACTTCCTTCTCCTGCATCCCAGCTCAGCAGGTGTCCAATGCTGCCTCTTGTTCTCAGGGGTTCCCCATTTCCCAGCTTTGGGAACAGCACAGTTCCCTCTCCTCACCTGCCTACGTTGGGACACTGGCTGTGGATTTGTATGAACTGAGAGGGGTTATTTTGTTTTATTTCTTGCCCATAGGTCAGCTGCTTTTTCATCTTGTGGCAGAAGCACCAGGCTGCATCCTGTGAGTGCATCCCAACAAAAGTCAACAGAGGAACATCACTAACCCAGACTCAGCTTTCAGAGTCCACAACCTTCATTAACACACAAGCAGCTGGTAAATATTTTTTTATGGGCATATTTCTTTGGAAACCACCTTTTAACTGTATATCATTGATTTTTAAGTCTGAGAAAGGTGGACTACAGCCATGCAGAACATTCCAGTTGCCTCAGAGTTTTTCTGTGTTGCTGGGTCTGTATAAAACATTTGTCAGGGACTTAAAGGCTGAGCAGAGCAAACCTCACAAGATCCCAGACCCAGTTTTCTGTCTCCTCCAATCCAAAACCTTTCCTCATCCTGAATTTGTGCCAGCTCCAGCTGCCAGCTCTGCAAGGCCTGTTAGGTCCCATCCCATGTTGATGTCCTTTCTGATTCCCAAGCCAATTCCAAGGTCCAAACTCCTGCTCCTCTCCTGGCAGCTGACAGCAAAACAAAGGAGCAGAAAGGCAGCTCGGGGGTTTTTTTACTCACTCCAGTGAGCAATATTTGATTTATTGCCCCCAAACCTGCTGGGATATGATCCCCTTTTCCTGCCAGCCAAGGAGAAGGGTGCTGGAGTGTCCCTCACTGTTTCCTAAGTCTCTTAAAACACAACTCTTGTCTGTGAAATGTTTTCTCAGCAGCCACTTACGATTTGGATTGATGACCATTGGATGTTTTGGATGAGGGATTGTATCGCTCTGGGAGAAGAAAAGAAGAAAAGAACAGCTGAAAACTCAGGCACAGCACAAGAAGTCACCCCAGAGCTGCCACGAGGACACAGTGAGGGATAAAGAGAGGCCATGGGAGGGGACAGAAGGGAGCAACACCCAGGTGACACCAGGTACAGCCTCCCCAGGCTGAGGCAGGGAGGAATGCAGAGGCAAAACACCAAATACAGAAAATAATTTAACCAAGAAAATAGAGAAAATCATTTAAATCACTGCTGTGTAAACCAATACACACTTAATTTGTTATTAATGGTGTGGAGAACCGTTCTGCTCCTACCAAGATGAAACTCTTGCCTTTTACATGCAGGATTTGGGATACAGATCCATCTGCTGAACTCTGACTGCTCCAGCATCCCCAGACAGCTTCTGATGGATGAGAACCTCCACATCCCCAAATCCAGCCCACACACTAATTCTGACAGGAATACACCCTGATAAAATCTGCCCCTTAGTCTGGGGTTTCTTCCCTTTCCTTTTCTTTAATTCTGGTAAATAACTGAGTGCAGCTCAACAAAAACAAGAGCTGAGGCTGTTAAAAGCTCTCCAGAAAATCCAAACAGGCACAGGAAACTGGCTCTGTGTTTAATTAACCTTGGCTCTTCTTTTTCACACCTAAAGATCAGCTGCTCCTCTAACGTGAGCCTACGGTTTGGCACTATGGAATTAAGCTTGAATTTGTTTCCTTAATTCCCCACTGTATCAGATGTTCAGATTAAGCAGCTTGTGAATATCTAAGAATAAACCATTCTTCTTTTACTATTTAAGCTGTTTAATCACTTCAAGAGGGAGTGGAAGGTAATAGCACAAATTTAATTCAATTTTACCTGGTAATATTTACCTGAGTTTTGTGTTCATTTCAGTAATATTCAAAATAATGACAGTTAAAAGAAATAAAAGCTACTTTTTTCTAAACTCCAAAAGTGCAAGAAACTCAAAGATAATAGCATGTGATGCAAGTTCTTGACCAGTTCTCTCTTGACTTTAAAATGTCAAAGTAAAAATGAGCAGTGAAACTGCCATGTGCCTTTTCTAATGAAATAAAAGCAAAAGCACTCTTTTAGTTTCTACTATGTCCCTAAGAAGGGAGTTAGGTTTTTTAAGGTGTTTTGGTTTAGTACTCAGATATTTTCAAATCAATCAACCATAAAGGCATTTTGTAAAGAATTGGATCAATTAAAAATATCTTTTTCCTCAAACACAGCACCCTTCCACTCAGTGGTAACTTTCAAGACCTGAACAAAAAATGTAAAAGAAAATCAAGCAACTGTTTTAACAGCTTAAAACTTGGGAAAGCAGAGAAAATCTGAATTCAGACTCCATCCTGTGAGCAGTCTGGAAAACCTCATTTCCTAAAACCCCTGACATCTTAGGAGATGCTGAGAACACCAAATGACAACAAAAACACATTCCAGGAAGTTTCGTGTACTCACTCTGTTCTCCAGTGCCAAAACTGGACTGCTGAGACTCCTGGGGGAATAAAAGATCACAAGTGGGTTTTTTTGCAGTGGGAATTTTAAGGTACTAAAAACCAGGCTATAAGGAATTCTTTCTACCTAATGGATGACAAAATCTCTGGGAACTGGGGAAAAAATAACAACAAGCAAAAAAAAAAAAAAGGATTCTTCTTCTGTGCCCCCAGGTGAGACCTTCACACTCCTCTTCCTCACCCACTTCCTGCTGTTCCCAAGGGCACATCAGGGCTGAAACTCCCAAATCCCTGTGAGACTTCCCTAAATCCCCTCCTCCTCTGTGTTTAGGATGGAGAGGAACCATTCAGGATGTTTGTTTATGCTCCTCATACACACACAAACTTTGCTGCTGTTGGAAGTGTTTTCCTTCCAACTCTTTTCTCCTCAGTTTCCTTCTCCAGGCACACAGAGCAGTGGGAACAGGGAAAACCAAGGAGCCTTAGGGACAAGGAGAGGTTTCAGATGTGATCAGCTCTGCACACTCTGCCCCAAAGGCTCCACCTGGGTCCCTGCTAAACCCAGCCTGGGTGGGCAGCACAGCATTGGAGCAGCCAGATCTGCTCCAAAAGCCACTAAAATGGTGTTAGAGATGCACAGGGTGGGCTGGAAGGGACCACAAATCCCACCCCTGCCATGGCAGGGACACCTCCCACTGTCCCAGGCTGTCCCCAGTGCCCAGCCTGGCCTTGGGCACTGCCAGGGATCCAGGGGCACCCACAGCTGCTCTGTGCCAGGGCCTCCCACCCTGCCAGGGAACAATTCCTGCCCAAAATCCTATAAAAGCAGCCAGGAAAGATGAAGCCTTGCAAATTTTAGCACTTGTATCATCCTCAGTATTCCCATTTCAGGAACTCCAATGCTGACTCCCAAGACACAGCAGATTATGAACTTTTTTGACCTAAACCATTGTTTTAACAAATACACAGAGGCTACAGAGCCACTGCAAATTCCCTTCCAGGCTCAAGTGCCTTTTTAAAATAGGGCCTTCCTGACCTCATTTCAAAATGAGGACAACTGATGGCCCCAGAAAAATAAATCGAGTGCAATAATCTCAATTTCTAGTTCTGTACACACAGTTTACTTCCATGCTCTGGCAATGGCAAACCAGAACTACCATTCAACAATGAATTCCATTTTCCCTGGTACACCTGTGACCTGGTTTTCCCTCACACCAAGCCAGTGCCAGGCAGTGGTTACAGAGGCAATTTACAGAAAGAAGTTTTTAAACACACAAAAGCTTTACACAGCAAAGCACCCTGGAGATGTTTTCAATTTCCCTCAGCTTTGTATTTCAAAAAGAGAACAATGCATTGAACAAGAATTTTGTGGATGGAGAATTTCGTAAGGAAGAACTTCACCTTGGGAGGTGTTTCAAATACCTCTGATCTTTATTAACTGAAAGGAAGGGACAATAAAAACAATAATAAAAAAATTAAGAAAGAATTCAAGAGCAGACCAAAGTCTGGAGAGAAGTGTTAGGAACAGCCACATTTCTTTCAAAATAAATCCATTTCTTCTCATTTGCACAGGTAGGAGGAGGCAGGTGTGAATCCCTGGTTACCTTTTGCCACTGGCAGCTTAGCTAAGCCAACAAACTGAGTGAAAAAAGAAATAAAGACCACAAACTCCACATTTCCAAAGCCCCAGCACTGGGGGAGCACGGGATGGGGAACTGGCACCCCTTCCAGCAGCACATGGACTGGGAATTCTGCAGAGCACACCTGCCTAATCCCTCACTTGAGTCAACTTCCTATTTCAGAGGCAGAGCACTGGCTCTCAGCTAAGTGCACTTTAATGAGGTGTTATGGTTCAATGTGCAACTTTTTCCAACTCCCTTGCCATCTACTGCATACACAGTTCTTTAAGGAACTCAGGGAAAAAAAAAAAAAAAAAAGCAAGCTCTACTTTCAACTCCCAGGTTATTTAGAGCAGCAGCTTCTAAAGGTCTGCTTCAGAAAGAAATTGCAAACAACTGAAAGGAAGGAAACCCTTTAAAGCAAAGTATAATGGACTGAGGTTACACAGGGAAGACACTGGAGCAGGAAACAAAAACCCTGACACAAAAACCTGGAGAGGAATTCTCCAGCTGGACAGGAGGCAGCAGGGCCAGATTCCCTGGCCCATTGCCAGGTAACACCTGAAAGCTCAGGTCAGGTCTCATTTCTGGTTCTCAGGAAGAAGTGTGTGTATCCATGGATGGCTGCAGGGATCCTGCACACAGAACCACCTCTGCAGAGCTACCAGCACAGCCAGGCCTGCCCTGGAACCCAACCCTTCCCTCCCAGCCAGCAGCTGGGCTGCTCAATGCATTTTATAAACATTGCCAGGATTTCTGAGTGTGTCTGACTGTGAGCCCATGGATAAAATTATAGAGTGTTAGGTCACAGGATAACATTTTTTTATCAAGACACAAGAATCTGCATTTTTCCATAGCATCCATAAAACTTTCCCTGACCTATTTTCATGGAGTTTTCTCATCCAAAGACTTCCTGGGAACTATTAGATATATTTATAGTAATCAGAGAGGCCCCAGTCAGGAGGTTGGGCTCCTTCGAGTCACTCACTCCCTACACACAGGGAAAGTGATCCCACCCCAAGAGTCTGACAAATAAAATCAAGTGGTGCACCAAGGGCAGCTTCATTTTGTGTGAGCAGGAGGAACACACCAAGCTCTGCCCACAGGGCAGTGCTGTGAAACACTTCAGCAGATGAAGGGCAATAAATGGAGCACAGTATTAAAGAGAAGGAGCTTTCCTCCAGCAGAACTGCTTGATTAAAGTAAACCACTGTTGTGTTTTGTTTGGTGGATTCTGCTCTGGGCCCAGACTGCACAAGCCTATGGCTCACTAACTCCCTGGAATTCTGCAGAGCTGCTGCTGCCAAGAATGACAGAGGGGAGAAGGCAGAGGAAATTATAGGCTTTGGATGCAGAGAGAGAATTTGACAGAGTTCCATGGCTAAGATGTGCAGCCACAAAATAAAAAAAGCTGGCAAGAAGTCAAAAGACTCGGAGCAGCCATAAATGGAATTTTTTGCAAACTGGGTGAAGAGACACAATCCAGGTTGAGAGGTTCAAAAAGCCCCACAAGGCAATTTTTTTGTTCAAACATTACCAGAGCTGTGCTGTGTTACCTGGCCTCTGTGTCACAGCCACATGGATTTCTGCACACCTTCCTCTTCCCAAACTCAGTCAAATGCCAGGGAAACTAAAACCAAGCAGCCCCACAGCCAAGTGTGCTCAAAATGCAAATGGAAAATATCTCCCTAAAGGCTCAGGAATGAGTACTCAAATTGGTGGAATAAGGATCTTTGTTGATGAGAAAAGGTGTGGAATTTCTTTCCTTATAAGAAAAGGCAGGAATTATTTCCAGGCTGACAGTTTTATATAACACACAAATAAACCCTGACTAAAAGTAATATTTGCAAGATTAATATTGATCTAATGCTAGGAAAACAGAAAACAGGATTTATTTCTAGGTATGCCTTCCAAAATAAAGCTGAGAACTGAATGGTAAATTCTGCATTTTTTGATACTGAAGAGAAGCAAAATGCAGTGAGCCAGGGCCAGGTCACACAGAGCAGGAACTGCCCCTGGCCCTGGAATACCCAGCCAGGATGAGAACCTGAACCTGGACCAGGCCAGGGGAGCTTTGTGGATGTGCCCCTCCAACAGGGACTGGAACTCTGGCTGAAAGAACATCATGTCAAAGCATTCAAATAAAAGGATGGGATTAGAGAGACGACAGCAGAAACCTCAGGGAGAAAGTCTTCTTAAAATTCTTCCCTCAGATGTTCTGTTTTGGGGAGCAATTTGGATCAAACAGGAAATTAAGAGCAATTAAGTGGTGTCTAGAACAGCAGCTGGTCAGAGAGCACGGTCTGAATTATTCCATAGGTAACTTTTAAAAGACAAACAGTGCAATTTCTTCACTCTGAAGCTCTGCCAAGTTAGGGGTGGAGCACCCCAATTCATCCCAGAGAGATGTTGAGTCTGGAGAAAAATCACGTTGTTGAGTTGAATCTTTTAGTGGTAATGAGCAGATCCAGGAACCAGACCCTGAATTCCTGGGTGAGTCAGCTCCCCATGCTGGGTTTTACCCACAGCTGCCTCCCCTGCCTGTCCTGGGTTTCCAGGATCCTGCAGAGCTGCTCTTCAAGGCAAACAACTCCCAGTGCCAGTGGCCCTGGAAGCCCAGAGCTGCCAGCCCAGCCCCAGGGGAGGCAGAGGAGAATTCCTCCCTCGGAGGTGTCAGCTCCTGCAGCTCCCCTGGACACGTGCCCTGGGCTGTCAGCAGCAGCAGAGGTGGATTTCTCTCTGGAATTAATTGCTTAAACCCCTCAGCAGTTCTTAGGAACACAGGAGGTAGGGAAGAGGATCTTTTGGAACGAGTGATTTCTTCAACAAAACGTGATTCTTAAACTGCCTTAAATTTTTGTAATTGAAAATGCAAAATAATCTCATACAACGATTAATGGACTTCAAACTGAGAGGAAAATTCAGTTTATGCAGAAAAGCCCATTTAAATTTCTCAGCATTAACCATTCAGCCTCTCTTTTGCTATATGAAGGGAAACTCACTTGGCTCTACACAAAGTGGAGCAAAGCATTTCCCAGCTAGGGAAAGGGCTCAAAGGCATCTTCAAGCTTCAGAAGTTTGAATTTATCCAACAAAAATTAAAAAGCTAAGCTGTATTATAGATAACTTTGCAGACTGACTGTGCAAAGCAGAAGAAAACCGAGGACATTTTTCATAAGGCCACTGCTGACAGATGATGTGAAGAAAAATAAAGAAGGACAAAGCACTGAAACAACCCCAGATTATACAGAACTGAATGTAGGAGTTCCAAAATCCTGATCTTTAACAGGAGTTACATTTTCAACAGCATCCACTGTTTGATTCAGCACTGACCTTTGTGGGAAAGGGGAATTTGGAGGGTTCAGTTTTGCAGGGGGTGTGGATGGCAGTGAGTGGAGGAGGCCAGGAGTGGGTCATCTCCTAAAACACAACAAAAAGGAAAGTTATTATCAAAATAAATCAGATTTCAACGTGCAATCTAGATTCTCTCCATTTTCAGTTCATTGTTCACCCTTCACTAAGCTTTCTATTCAAATCTTAATTTCCCAAATGTGCAACAAAGATTTTGCATGTAAACCTGAATGTTAAATTGCTACCCACCAGAAGAGAGTTATGACATAATAACAAGCAAGGCATAAATCAATCAACTTGCTTGGCCTGAAGATAACCTGCAGTGCAAGTCAGAGTCTGATCCTTTCAGAGTGTGTGGGAAGCAGAATCCTAGGAAAGTGAAGCCTGTAGAGTTTGAGGAAAAGGGGGAAATCGAAAGCCTGCAGCTGCAAAGTGCCTCCTATTCTCTCAGGGCATCTCCAAGGCCCCTGGAGTACTGGAAGTCACAGGAAATAATAAGCCATGGAAATGTTCCAGAGGGACCTTTTGATCCTTATGTGAGAGCAGACAGGACAGGGGATCACAGGAGGGGTAAAAGGATTTGGGAAAAGAACCCAGGTAAGAGAGAGGGGAAGTGCTGCCATGGGGCAGCAGAGCATTTACTATCATCTAAAATATCAGGATTAAAACCTGTATTTTGTTGGGAGAAATGCAGTTCTGGTTATCAGGGAGGAGGAATGCAGGGAGGATCTCCAGGAGAGGGTGTGCACACCACAACAGCCAGCTCTGCTCCCAGTTTGGCCCAGTCTCCTGTGCTGGAGGAGCACCTGGAGAGCCCTCCTGTAACCACCTGCACTTGGGCAGGCTCTGAGAACTGCAAGTCCTTCCCCCTCCTTGGGAATGGCTGTATTTTCAACAAAGATGGGGAAAAGAACACAAAGAACTTACTTTGAGAATTTCATCCACGCAGCTCACCTCACCAGAGGCTGATGCCTACAAATGAAAACTCAAAATTAACATCTCCCAAAGTTTCCAGGGGCTGCAAACAGTTACAAACAAACTTCAATCCTTATTGTGACTCACATGGACTCTACATAGACACAAACAGCCCTTGCTAACCCTTTTCATCAATTTTAATATCAGATAGATCCATGTTTTTATGGCATGAGTCACAGTTATGAAAAGCAAATACATGACATCCATAAAACTGTGATAATAATCTCTCACTTTTCACTTGACAGTTGAAGTGATCACAGGCAGGCAGTGATATTAAAAACTTGTAGAGAGGGGAAAGAGAATCACAGCTTTCAATCATTTCCTGGAAGCAGCCCAGGATAACATCTGAATTCAAGTGCAGGACCGTGAATGCACAGGAATGACAAACTGCATTCCCAAGTAAAACACTCATCACAGAGAGATCCCAGGAACAGCAATAATTACCAAACTATGAATCTTCTGCATCCCTGGCTGCCACAAGCAGAAAGAAGCAAAGCTACTAAAGGATTCACTGCATCAGCACTGCTGTGGCAAGTCTTCACAAATAAAGCAATTTCTGATTTCCTTACCTGTGTGCTGGATCTCACTTTGCTATCTCTTGCAATCCCAGGAACGAGAGCTTTTCTCTGGCTACCATGATTCAAGCAGTCAGACAGGAGATGAAATGAGACTTTACTACTAGGAAAGGCTCCTTCTAAGTGAGCTGGAGTCAGAGTCTGTGTCTTAATGATTCGGGAATTACCAAACTCCTCGAAGTTGTTAACCCGATAGTATTTTATATCCAGCACTACTGATAAAAGTTCTGCACCCTGTTCAATTTGGTGAAGGTATAATAATCACATCTAGTAATTGCTACTCACTTCAAAAGAAAATCTGATACAGGCAGATTGTATCAACAACTCTAAGTCAATTCGGCTCCCAGGAACAACAATGTATTTACCCAGCTTGTCAAAATATTTGTGGATATCCTACAATATCCCTAACCCCTGAGTACAGAAATGCTCCGTGAAAATCGGCCTCTTGGGGTTAAGTAAGCCTTTCTGAACGTCTCAGCCTTTATTTAATAAAACTCCCAGTATCTAAATTGAAGAAGCAGAAGACAAAAATAATTACTTTTGCGTGCTCCCCACTGAAAATACAGCTTGGGTGAAGGCGCTTTGAGTAACAAAAACACAGTGTTTACTAAAAACTCCGTTTGGGTTGGGCAAATTGGGATTCTGGAGACGCCGGGAAATCCCAGCCCGAGCGGATTTTACATTTAAGAAGGCAGCACACAGCCAACAACTTACATCCAGCGGCTGAGAAGGAATTTTCAGCTTGGTCAGGTGCGCTTTGCTGCTGGGCTTCAGCTCGTTGACGCCGCTGCCGTGGCTCTGGGCGCCGTAGTGTTCCGAGGATAGCTTTGGTTCCATGGATTCCTGCCCGTCCATCGGCCTGACGTAGGCGGTGGGTTTCTGCAGCATCGAGCCCGACTTGGACATCAGCGAGGGAGGGAAGGACTGGTTCGAGTGCTGCCCGCTGGCGAACGAGGGCACGCGGGAGGGAGAGTCCCAGCTGGGCTCGGGGTCCCGGGGCGACTTGGAGCGCTGATGGTCTTTGCCGTGGTGGTCGCCGCCGTGGGCTCTGGAGTGGCCCGAGGCCAGCGAGGACACGGCCGGCGGCTTCCCGGGGCTGCCGGAGCGGCCCTTGGAGTGCTCCGAGCCGTGCTGGCCCTTCTTGCGGCCCCCGCCGCCGTAGGAATC
>WEIU01004880.1:546853-566163 GCA_013389925.1 Aegithalos caudatus | reverse complement strand
CTTTGTCGTCGGGAGCCGCGGGGACCGAGGGCTTGGGGATGGCGACGATCTTCTGGAGAGGCCGGTCCCCGATGAGATCCGTCATCTCGTCATAGTTCCCCAGCATGCTCTGGATGCGGCTGGACAGCTTGTCTTCTTTGCTGGTCTGGGACAACGAGCCACAAAAATCGGGATTTAGAGCCCACGGCAACGCCACGCGCACTTAAATGATCTGAGAGCTACAGCACCTGAGTTTCACCTAGAATACACCTCTTTCTTTGCCAGCGTTCCCCATTCTGAATTTTAGTCCTTTAAAACAGCAATTTGGTTCCCTAAAACGGATTCAAAATATGTAATAATGCATATTTAACTCCCTAAAGCATACTAAAAATTGGGCAGCGGGAACAGCTGAACCAGCAATAATCGAATAATGCACTGCTGAGCTGGATGCAAGCTGCAAAGGTGCTGATGCCTCCTGTCACCTTACAGACTGTAATTTCTCTAATACAGAATGCATCGGTCCTGAAAGGCTTTAATTAGCAGTAAAATAAAATCAACTTAACCTCACCCCCGTAAGTCATTTTTAATTGGTATTTATATTGGCACAATGTTTGTTGCACACAGTTAAAAGGGTTCTTTCTTCTATAACCATTTTGTTTTCCAAATCTGGGATCCTGAATCATTCCCCCATGCATCCCAGCCAGTTCCAGTTAACTCCATACATGTAGAATTTGGTTATCGAGCACAAGAAAGTGATGGGAGGAGAGGAATAAAAAAACCACCAGATATTTCTCAACTTTCCTCTTGCAGGAAAGGTTTTCAGTCACGTTTTACTTCTTGCAAACCAGCTGAAATTGCAGCAAGGGAAGGGTTTGCTTTCAAAGTGAGTTTTGAACTACGTAATTAACACATTAAATAATATTTTATTAGTTATTCCAGAATTAGGTTATTTTTTCCAGTTCTGTTCAGCAAAGCAACCTGGAAGGAGACCCAGCACAGGCTTAAAGCTGTGCAAGACCAGAAACAGAATCAACTCCTCCAAAACCAACTCAAACATCAGATCCTGTCAGTTAGAGCTGATAATGCTGTCGTATCAAACATTCCAGCATTTAAAATTAACCTCCCATTTAAACATTCTCTTCCTGAACTTATCCAGGTCTGGATTACGTTGATGAAAGGTTGGAAAGTTTAGCAAAAGGCTAAAGCACCCCAAAGATGGCAATTTGGCATCACACAATGGACAGTTTCATTGTTTTGAGGCACTGTAGAGAAGGTGAAGGCAGGAAAAAGTTCTGATGGTTTTATTTTCCTTTTTCTCACTCCCTATAGAGGTTCCTCCCCTTCCCAAGCATTTTAAATCTGCCACTGGAGCTGTGACTGTCCAGCTTTTTTTTCGAGCCCTGCTTAAACACTTGGCTGCCGTTAAGAGCTCTCCATCTAACGAGAACACAGATAACAACAAAACACGAGTTTGCAGGTGATTTCTGTGATAAAAGCTGCACTTTTCTGAGGTGCAGGAACTCACCACTTTGTATGGTTCAGCAAAGAGAGGAGAGTTGGGTGGGAAGGCTTCGTCACCCTGCTGAATTTCTTGATTTCGCCTTTCCCTTTCTTTCATACGCAGCACATTCCGGTCTTCACGGTTCATGTTGCTACGAGCAAAAAGATCAGTGCTGATCACAGAGGGAAGCAGGAGGGATGTGAGGGCCCAGGGGAGGGATGAGAGTGCCCAAAGGAAGGATCTAAGTGCCCCCAGGCAGCTTCTGGCCCCGTTTGGCCACGGAATGATCTCTGTTAAGGACCCTCCGAGGGCCACAATTCCTCAAACCTGTCCAATTTCAGCCCCCCCCCAACCCACAGCTGGCTTCTAAAGGGAAACTTTATGCAGCAATAAAAAAAGAAAAAAAAAATTGAAAAAAAATCCACCAAGTCCTCAGGCAAGTAACAATTTCAAACCACTTCACCCGCTCGAATCATCTCGGTTCCAGCCCACGCCAAACATCTCCATTCATTTCTAAAATACCTTTTCTCCCCCACATCCCCCAGATGTTCTGCCATCCCCCCAGTTCAGTGCTTGACTTCTCCTGTAGATTAGGGTTATTTTTGGTGCTGACATACCTTTTTTTGGCACCCATTCTCCAATATATTCTAACCTCAAGCTTTGATGTGGTTTCCAGGTCTCTCTCCCTCCCTGATTCCCAAAAGGCATTTCAACTCAAAGCAGTAATTTCAGGGAAGTTCTGGCAATAATGCACCTTTTGCCTTGGACCATATCCTCCTACTGCAAAAATGCAGATTAAAAACCTGCCAATCCCCCTTCTTAACAAACTTTCCTTTGCAGTTTGGTCTCGCTGCTTGTGTTAACAAAAATACATCAAATTCTTGCAAAACGCACACAAAAGTTGGAGAAGATTCCTCCTGAGCTTGACACAGCATTGGGAGATAAGGACTAAACAAAATGAGATGATAAATAAGGTGCCACTAATGCCTTTAACATTGAATCCCAGAATGGTTTGGGTTGGAAGGAGCCTTACAGCCCCTCCAGTGCCAACCCTGCCATGGCAGGAACCCTTCCCACTGTTCCAGGCTGCTCCCAGCCCTGTCCAGCCTGGCCTGGGACACTGCCAGGGATGGAGCAGCCACAGTATGNTGCAAGACCAGAAACAGAATCAACTCCTCCAAAACCAACTCAAACATCAGATCCTGTCAGTTAGAGCTGATAATGCTGTCGTATCAAACATTCCAGCATTTAAAATTAACCTCCCATTTAAACATTCTCTTCCTGAACTTATCCAGGTCTGGATTACGTTGATGAAAGGTTGGAAAGTTTAGCAAAAGGCTAAAGCACCCCAAAGATGGCAATTTGGCATCACACAATGGACAGTTTCATTGTTTTGAGGCACTGTAGAGAAGGTGAAGGCAGGAAAAAGTTCTGATGGTTTTATTTTCCTTTTTCTCACTCCCTATAGAGGTTCCTCCCCTTCCCAAGCATTTTAAATCTGCCACTGGAGCTGTGACTGTCCAGCTTTTTTTTCGAGCCCTGCTTAAACACTTGGCTGCCGTTAAGAGCTCTCCATCTAACGAGAACACAGATAACAACAAAACACGAGTTTGCAGGTGATTTCTGTGATAAAAGCTGCACTTTTCTGAGGTGCAGGAACTCACCACTTTGTATGGTTCAGCAAAGAGAGGAGAGTTGGGTGGGAAGGCTTCGTCACCCTGCTGAATTTCTTGATTTCGCCTTTCCCTTTCTTTCATACGCAGCACATTCCGGTCTTCACGGTTCATGTTGCTACGAGCAAAAAGATCAGTGCTGATCACAGAGGGAAGCAGGAGGGATGTGAGGGCCCAGGGGAGGGATGAGAGTGCCCAAAGGAAGGATCTAAGTGCCCCCAGGCAGCTTCTGGCCCCGTTTGGCCACGGAATGATCTCTGTTAAGGACCCTCCGAGGGCCACAATTCCTCAAACCTGTCCAATTCCAGCCCCCTGCAAAGGGCTGCAACCCCCAACCCACAGCTGGCTTCTAAAGGGAAACTTTATGCAGCAATAAAAAAAGAAAAAAAAAATTGAAAAAAAATCCACCAAGTCCTCAGGCAAGTAACAATTTCAAACCACTTCACCCGCTCGAATCATCTCGGTTCCAGCCCACGCCAAACATCTCCATTCATTTCTAAAATACCTTTTCTCCCCCACATCCCCCAGATGTTCTGCCATCCCCCCAGTTCAGTGCTTGACTTCTCCTGTAGATTAGGGTTATTTTTGGTGCTGACATACCTTTTTTTGGCACCCATTCTCCAATATATTCTAACCTCAAGCTTTGATGTGGTTTCCAGGTCTCTCTCCCTCCCTGATTCCCAAAAGGCATTTCAACTCAAAGCAGTAATTTCAGGGAAGTTCTGGCAATAATGCACCTTTTGCCTTGGACCATATCCTCCTACTGCAAAAATGCAGATTAAAAACCTGCCAATCCCCCTTCTTAACAAACTTTCCTTTGCAGTTTGGTCTCGCTGTTTGTGTTAACAAAAATACATTAAATTCTTGCAAAACGCACACAAAAGTTGGAGAAGATTCCTCCTGAGCTTGACACAGCATTGGGAGATAAGGAGTAAACAAAATGAGATGATAAATAAGGTGCCACTAACACCTTTAACATCGAATCCCAGAATGGTTTGGGTTGGAAGGAGCCTTACAGCTCCTCCAGTGCCAACCCTGCCATGGCAGGGACCCCTCCCACTGTCCCAGGCTGCTCCCAGCCCTGTCCAGCCTGGCCTGGGACACTGCCAGGGATGGAGCAGCCACAGTATGTGCTCAACTCTGCCCCAAGAGATTTAGAAATGTTCTTTACTGATCTGCACAAAGTACAGTAGGTGCATCTGGGAAAGAAACTGATGTTCCACCACATAATTTGCAGTCTAAAATGAAAATGTTTGCTGCTTAGAAAATCATTATTTCATGTCTTTAGACAGCTGTCTGATTATTAAGAAATAATAAATGACTTGCTAGAGCATGACTCTGAAAGCTGTGCAAACCCACTTATTGCATTCTCAATGAGAAAACTTCAACCCATCATTCAGTTTTTAAAACAAGAATCTTTTCACCTCAGTAACATCTCAACCTCTTACATTTCTTCCCCATTTGGCCTCACTTTGTCTATGGCTCTGAAAGCAGTGAAATCTCAGAGGCTGCCCAAAGCAGACTAAAGCCAGGGCTAAGTTGAGATCTTGGATGCTTTCTAAGGCACCAGGTTTGTTCTATTTCCCTGCCTTGCAAACAAGGTACAAACACTGGCATAACCCAACTCTGTGCTGATATCAAACCCATGAATACAACTTAGATTTTATGTGAAAAATCCCTTTTTTCTCCAGTTCTCCTGTAAGCTGCTGAACTTACACAGCACACCACAGGTAGCCATCAAGGCAAAGAGGGGCCTGTGCACTGAATGTGGCCAGCAAACTCCTGGCATCATCCTGGCACTGATGACAAACTTGTTTTAGAAGTTTGAGGCTTAAAAAGCTCATTCTTGAGACAGCAGGCCAATTTGTTACATATGTAGGATTTCAACACAGATAAATATCAGATTTAATTATAGACACTGATCAGTTAAAGCCAACTGGAACAGTCTGAGTCCGTGGCATTTATTATTAAAGGCAGATTTTGAGGCAGGGAATAGGAATGCTCTGGTTCTGGGTGGTTCATTCCCAGCAATACACTAAGATCAGGAATTATATACAGCCACATATCCAGAATATTTTAATCTTAACAAAGAATTTTACACCTCTGTTTTCCAAACAGAGGGTTAAATATTTACAAAGACCTTCACTTTTTTTTTACAGAGACAAGCATCATCTTTTAAAATTGCATCATCATTTCCTGTGACTCTTAGAGCTGAGGCAAAACCATCATTTGTACCAACACTGCCACACAAAAGGAACATTTACAGCAAAGATTTACTTGAGATCTGAGCTGGTGCAAACCCAGAGATGATTTGGCTGTACCTGCCCAGGTCAATGTCAAATTAGTCATAAGAAAGACACCAGTTAATGACATTTTAACCACTCCTCCCCAGCCTTTTGTAATGCAGTAAATGATAAATACCCTCGTGGGGAGTCACATTGACTGTATGGGGATTTAGTTTAGGGTTTAGTTTTTTAACTCTTTTACATTTCTTATTAGAGCAAACAGTTTGACTGTGATACAAGTTAGACTTGTTGGTATCTAATCATCCAATCTCCACACAGACCTATTTTAAGTGCCTATAATGTGTACAAGGCCATTAAAATCACACCAGGATTAAATGTGTAAATAAAGGAAGTTTGTGGGGCTTCCTTAGCTCTGTACTTCAGACAACTTCTCACTCAAACCCACATCTTCCACAGCCAGGAGCCTACAGCAGGGGAATGTTCCCATGCTCAGGAGAAGCAAGGAGAGCTCCTTTGAAAGGCAGATGTCCAAGGGCTGTGCTGATCAGCACTGCTGGCAATTAACTCCAGCAGGTAGGAAACGGCAGCAGCTCAGTTTTCAGAGCACTTGAAGTTGTAACAAACCTTTAATACCCACTAAAATGTACTCCTACCCCTTCCCCTGGGAACAACAGCAGCTTTGTTCCTTCCCTGCACAGGCCTGGAAGTGGAAGATGAAGAAGCTTTTGCCTTGTACCTGATGCTACCAAGATGATCTTGCTAAAATTCTTCTTTTCCCAGGTGGCCTGAGCTAAAGTGTGAAGGAGGAGCAGAGCCAGGCTGAGAGAGCCAGAACAATGCCCTGCAGCAAGGGCCAAAGTCATCTTAGTTTCCACACCTGGGAAAAGAGAAGTTCAAAAATTTTTTAAAAATCAGAAAACAGGCCTAAAGCACAGCAGAGTATTTCCATTTTTAGGAAGTTGAACCTTACACGGTTTGAGTCACTCCTCCTGCAGTGTGTCCCAATGTACTTTGATCATTCCCTGTGTCTGATACCTGCAGAACCAACCCTTCACATCTCACATCTCTGCTCCAGCTCAACAGGAAGAATCGAAAGCAAGCAGGAAATCCAGCAGGGAATCCACAGAAACTCCTGAGGCAGCCTCCCCCTGTGTGTATTCCTGAAGCACCATCCTCTGCTGCAGGCAGCAGCACATCAATCTCTGAGCATCCCCACATCCCCCAGACCACACACACACCTGGCACTTCTCCTTCCAACCCCTTCCCAAACCCCATTGGGTATTTCTGTCCATCCCTACTGCACCAGGGCCATGGCTTTGGCTTGAGAGATCATCACCTTGGATGTGTAACCTCTGGGGTGACATGGCAGTGGTGGTGCTTCCCTCCTCCCACTCCCTCAGCTCCGGCCAGGGGGCACATCCCAGCTCTGGGACTTCTGAACCACAACTCCAGACTAAAGATAAACCCCAACCAGCACACCCACGCTGCCTGAGTTTTCCTGGCAAAGCTGTTAAAAGCAAGAGGTCCTTGGCCAAACCCTTCTCACCCCCCTGAACCACATCAGGCAGCCAAGTCCTGGCTCCAGCCCAGCAGCAGCAGCATCTCCTCATCTCCCCAGACACTGAGGCAAAACCATCAAAGGTGAAGGTTGGCCCAAGGAACCTCCACACGGAGCCCATCCAAAGGGATCTGACCCCAGCACACCTCACCCAGCCATTAGTGCACCTTCAAAGCCTGCTTGCAACACCTCCACTTCCTTCCAGACATCCTCATTTAACTCCAGGCTTTCCTTCAATCTCAATTGGTTTCATGAACAAGAGGAATCAAACAGTTAATTGGTTAATTGGCTGCGATGAAACCCCAATTTTGTTTGACAACATTTGGCCAGGAAGGATAAACAGGCTGAGAGGGAACGTGCAGGATCCCAGCTCCGTGTGGGGCACACCCAGCTGCAGGGGCACACCCAGCTCCCATGATTTCATCCTTTTTTCTTAAAAGGAAGAGAAAAAGAGCTGGGGAGCCTGCCTGTAACAAGGAATGATGTTTTCAGGCATTTAAAAATACCTGAAGCTGCCTTAATGCTGCATCCAAAGACACCTGTTGATTATTTCAAATAATTCTTTTTATCATGGGCAAGGGGCATCTCAGGAGCTGGCCCAGAACCCTTCTCCCAGCTTGTGTATCAAGTAGGGCATCACTACAAATCCTGCCCTGAAATCATGTGCATGAGCCTAAAATGCTATTCTGTCAGCTTTTAATACAAATGCACTCCCAGAGGAGCTGTTTAAAAAGGGAGATATTGAAAAACAACTGCCCTGCAACAACAAAAACTGATGGTGTAAACAGAGAAGCAGCAGAGTCATCTTCAGAGTTTTATAACTGAAATAAGGAACACAACTAAAAACAAGAGTTTACACAGAATTCAAGTAGTTTTTGTATGTCCAGACAGAGTAAAAAACCAACTTCTCAAAAGCATGAAGTTTTCTGCCCCTCACCTTCTGACACAAAGGCTCCATGCCAAGGGAGGGGGATTTGGTTTGGGATGGCTCCTGGTGCACGTGGGATCTGCTCTGACAAAGGAAAGGCTGTGATACTCCCAGTATCCCCAAATTCTATCCCATAACAGTATCACAGCGTGAGGCTGCACAGGTGAACACAGGAAACCAGGAGCCATCATCTTGCTCAGCTATTTTGATGAGAATCAACTTTTCCACAGCTCCATCTCCCTCTTTCCAAGGTTTCATTGGAGCTCTTGGGAATACAACTCAAATACAATTGTACTGGTAATATGATACAAACATAAGTCAGATTCACCACTAACTGAAACAAACGTTTCTCATTCCTACAATACAAACACAAATGCTTCTATCCCACCCTTCCCACCAGGAATTCCTACTGCACACACAAAAGGGAGAATATCATAAAGTGCTCCAAGAGCTGTCTGGGAACACCTTGGTACGTACCGAGGGTGGGAGAGCTTTAAATAAAAATAATAAAAAAGTGACTTGGCCAAGGTCTGGTTAATGTTTGACAAGAACTCCCAGGGAGGGCAGAGCCAGCAGTTTGCTGCAGGCACTTCTCCTTCCCACTCAGCTCTGGAGCACCCAGAAATCCCCAGCAAGCACGATGTGCCTGGACTTGTGCTGCTCCCCAGACAAAGCAGCACAAATCCTTCACCACCGTTAGCTGAGAGAAATTCCACAGCACTTTCTGTGGGAGCATGGCCTTAATTCCAGTGTCTCAGTCAAGTAATTACATCCTGCTTTTGAGTTTTAGCTGCCAGAGTCCCCTTCGTAACTCAAATATCAGGTTCCCTGAGGATCAGTCAGCATCTTCCACCTGAGAAGCCAACACACAGCCATGGTGGATAAAAGAATTACAATGATCATTTATAACTCAACACTAACCACTGGAAAAGGATTTGGGGATCCTTTAGAAAGAGGCTCTGCAAATGTAACGTTTCATTTAACAAGTCCAGATGAGAACTGGGTGCATCATTCATCACGTGTGAGATTCAGCACACAGAAGGCAAGGGAGAAATGGAGTTTGGGTTGGAAGAGACTTTAGAAATCATCCAGTTCCAGTGCTCCTGCCAAGGTAAGGTAAAAGGACTAACTAAGGTAAAAGTGAACCGCCAGCAACTGGATTTTAGAAGCCAAGTCAAGGAGGACATTTCTAAATTCAGCACATGCAGTGCAGCTCATTTAAAACCATTTTAAGTCCATTTTTAAATCATACTACTCAACAGCTTAAAATTGTTTATATCCAAGAATTTGCAAGACTGATGTAATTCACTCAAGGGACCTTAAAAAAGCACAACCAGACATCTTAAATGTCTCATTTTTGTGCAGAAGTACTACCCAGGAGGGAAAACGTCTGGTCCCCCCTCCCTGATGAACAAAGAAATTAATTCCCAACTCTTTTCCTTCACAGGGAGCAGAGCTGCTCCAAGGAGATCAGTCCCTCCTTTCTGCCCTGTCTCTTCAGGAATGGGAGAGGAGCAGGAAAGCCCAGGAGGTGACAGCACAGATCCCTGCTCCCTCCTCCTCTCCCCAAGGACGGGGTCCGTCCATCCCTGTCCCTCTGTCCCCAGGCTCCATCCTGGCAGACAGCACAGAGCCATCCCTGACTCAGAGGAGAGCCTCAGGGATGGACACCACGAGACCACAAAGCCACTAAAATTGTCCTTTTCTGCACCTGCCCCAAGGCCAGGCCAGGATTCCAGGTCAGATAAGACACAGGAGCCTCAATGAACTCCTGCCACAAGAACCAGCCCGAGCCAGGAGAGGGAAGTGAAGCTGCAGCTGCCCAGCAAAGCTGAATTTCAACTTTGCCTTCTCAAACCTCTGCATTTCTATTTGCTTCATCCTGCAGTATCTGCTCTGAGGAACAGAGGACTTTCTTAACCAGGCAGTGGAATTCCTTGCCTTGAGAAGCCACAGCTGAGGAGATCACCAAAGCAGCAGCCCAGCAGTGCAGACCTCGAGCTCAGCCATGCACCAGCAACATTCTCTTCTCTTCTCTTCTCTCTCAGTTAAATCTCTTCTCAGCCAGCTTCAGCCCAATTCCATCTCCCACTCAGCCATGGACATCCTCCCCATCCTTTCCACTCTCCATCACTGGGAGTCTTTAATTCCCCCAGTGCAAAGATGGACCATCACAAATTCAGCATTTTTACATGCAATCCTTTCATGTCCACACAGGCTAACCAAAGCATATTCCAACACAGTTTCCCAAGAAATTTCTGCCCTTTAATTGGGCAGAAACTTAATAACCTAATTCCTGTGCCTACATGTTCATATGCTTAAACTTTGAAGCCAAGACAATTGGCATTTAGATTTTATTAAGCAATAGTTATTCAGACATCTAACATTAATCTGGCTATTATCATTCTGACTTCCTCCCAATAATTTACTTTCATAAAAGACATCATTACATTTGAGTGCTATGAACTCTGGCATTAGGATTAAGAAAGGATTCACTTGACAGAAATTCTCTGATAAATCTGCTCTCTGTAAGATTTGAAACAGCAGACAAGGCTTTAATGAGCTGCCATCTAAACCAGGAGTGAAAAGGCAAAAGGGAAAAATCACATTTGAGGTTCACAACCTTCTCCCATCTCAACTACAGGAAAAGAAAGGAGAGAAAAGTTTATCAGACACTTTACCCTGGTTTAACTGCCACTTCCTCCAGCCTCAGTGTAAGATCTGTCTGCACTGTCTCACAAGACACTGACCTTGGACTTCCCAGCGTGACCAAGGCTCAGGCACTGAGCTGCATCCCTGACTGAACTGAACACCAGGGTCTGAGATAACAATTCTGCAATGTGGCTGTGAGGGGTGGAGGAAGAGCAGGAGGATGCTGGGGAGCAGGTCAGCAGAGCAACCAGAATTAAAAACTTCATTGTTTAATGATCTAAGTCTCCCCAGAACTCAGGGGGAGCCACTGGACAACTGAGAGGCCTAAAGGAAAATCCATGTCCAGGCTGTTCCCAGAACAACTGCAGGGGAAGCTCCAAACCCACTGGGGTGCATCCATGTCAGCATCAATGCATTTTCTAAATTATCATCACTGTATTACTATCAATATTATCAATGCATTTTCTAAATTATCATCACTGTTTTACTATCAATGTTATCAATGTATTTTCTAAATTATCATCACTGTTTTACTATCAATGTTATCAATGTATTTTCTAAATTATCATCATTGTATTATTATTAGTATCTGTTCAAAAGTGGTGGCTTGGACTCTCACGTGGCCAGTGCTCCCCACTGGCAGCTGCAGCACTTCCAGCACTGCTTTGTAGCTCGAAGATCTCACAAAATCCACAATTCTGAGTACCAGAAAAGTGAGAATACAACTTTTCCCTGCCAGTTTTCAGCCCTAACTTGTATGCAAAGGGTTTACCAAGCTCAGCATCATATTCTAATTGTCTAAAATCTGCTGTCAGAATATGACAGCTTTGAGACCTGGGATGCTTCCTGGTACCTTCAAACTTTCTTTTTAAATTTAAACACGCTGAAGATGAGAGCACAGAGTAGTTAAAACTCTGGAAAAACCTAGGGAAGAGGAGCATTTAAGATGTGCAGGCTGAGCAAAAAAATTTGGAAGCGAGAGGAAGGGCCCAGAACTGTCTACAGAGGGAAGCTGAAATGCAGCAGGAAAGCCACAGCTTTGATGTGCTGTGCTTCCAAACAAACACTGCTTAAAAAGTTGGAAAGATTTCACTTGTCATCCTACCTACTAAATGCCACCTGTACTTTATAATCCCTCTGAGCAGATTGAGAAAAACATTCATATTTCTGCCCCCACTGAGTAACAGGGCATTTAGTGCAGCATCTTTTATCTCAGGGAAACAGTTGATAAATGTTAATTTAGCTGTACAAACTCTTTTAATATAAATGACATAATATTTTCCTATAATAATGATATTTGTTTGGTTTTTTTTCCCCAAAATTTACTTCTTGCACTTTTCTGGATGTGGCCTTAAACCAAAAGACATGAAAGTACAAAACACAGAATTCTACCAGCACATTTCACTTCCAGCCACTGAGACTCAGTGAGTTTTACCACCAGAAAGAGAAGTTCAGCTTTTCGTGGCACCAAGTTAAGGACAAACACAAGAACCATTGCAAAAGCCCTGTCAAAATTCAGTTGGGTTTCAAAACCCTTCATGCAAGAGGCCACTTCCCAGCGAGCTGGGTCAGAGCTGGAGCCTGGAAACGTCTCTGGAAGAGCCAAATCTGCTTCCAAGTGCCACAGAAATTCCATGGTGAGAGCTGCTAAAGCTCCCAGGCTGTGCTGGGCAAAGCAGCTGCAGCTGAGCATCCCTAGCTGGGGTTCCATTAATGGAATTCTTCTCAGCACAACTTCAAATTAATTTTTTTTTAAGGTATGACTCACTATTTATAGTGAGAGTCGCACATAATAATTTTTAAAAAATTGAATAATGCTTTGAAATAAATTGTATAGCAAGGAATCAGCCCATTAGAGCAGCTAATGAACAGCAAATTTCATACTCTGAAATAGCAATGAAGATTAAACCACACCCATTTCTGACCATCTTGAGCTTCAAGTTTGTCAGCAAATCACGACTGGACGGATTTGAACATTCCTCTGAATAAATAAGAAAAAACAAACAGAAACATTTTTGAATGCCAGTTCAGCATGGACCTTGCTTCACGTGGCCAGGAAATAATGCAACATTTTCCACTAAAAAAAAAAAAAAGAGAAAGCTGAAGAAAAAACCTGAAGAAAGTATTTTTTTAGGAGGTTATTAGTGATTAACAAATTTAAGCTGAAGACTACTTGTTAAAACTCTGTCCTATTAAAACATATTTCTGGTAATTATTGGCTAAGAATGTGTCACAGTGCAAAGTCCTTACTTGTGTTTTTTGCTCATTAAATATAATTAGTGGAGCTCTTTCAGCACGAGCAATTGCTCCAGGAAAAACCTTTTCACCCTTTATCTTTTAAAGGCTGGTTTACACCAAACACCAGCTTCCACCATGGCAAATCAATGCTATAAGATAATGCTAATTTATCCTATCGACATCAGACGGCTAAATTAAATCTAAATTAATTCATTTAAAAATAAATTAATTAACTAGAAATCCCAACCTTCACCAGTCAATTTGAACCAATCTTCCATGTGGCCACAGTGCTTTTCACCCACAGCCAGGGGATCCCAGGAGCTCCACAAGAATCAGAGGAGAACTGGAAGCTTTCATGGGAGATGCCAAACAAACACAGCACCTCACTCCAAAACACAAAAACCTCCTCAAACACACACACACAAACTCTCAGGAAGATCTGTTCCAGAGGACAACTCAGAAAATAAAAATAACCCAAGAGAGAGGGAAAATATCAGTACATCCACCCATTTCATCTCCTTTGGCCAATCTTTGTGCTTCAAGGCCTCTTGAAGTTACCAAAATACAATAATCTTTGTAAAATCAGGCACTTCTCACTCAGCAGTTTCCATTAAGTTCATTTTATTTATGCCAAAGCACAGGATAACTTGCTGAAGTTACAACATGTTCCTTTAAGTTCCTCAACCTGTTTCCCATATTCAGTTTTCTGAAATTTCCATCTTGAAGTTTTCAAATCTGGATTTTGTCCGGACAACTTGAAAATTATCTTTCAATAAGGAAACGCTTATGTTAATTGTCATGCAACACTGGAAAGTTACGTTGACAGATCTCTCAAATTATTTTTATTTTCCACAGAAACTCTGCTTATTCCTCTGCCCACGAAATGCACGACATGACACAAACTAAATTCCCGTTTTGACGTAGCTTTTTTTTGTTTCCTGCTCCGTTTCACTGTGGGAAAAACAGAATTATAGGATTGTTTAGGCTGGAAAAACCCTCTCAGTTCCTGAGCCCAGCCACTGCCACTGGGCCAAGCCCCCAGGTGCCACCTGCAGCCTTTAACCCTGCAGGGATGGGGACTGCAGGACTCCTGTGGAAGGCTGACAACCTTGCCATGAAGGAATTTCCCCAATTTCCAGCCTGAACCTCCCCTGGCACAGCTTGAGGCCCTTGTCCCTTGTCCTGTGGCTGCTGCTGTGCCTTTGGGATTTCCTGAACGCTTCCTCCTCCCTGGTTCCTCTGCAGCCCAGCCACACAAAGGGAATTGTGCACTCTTATCTCTTCATCCTCCTCGCTTTAATGATTTGTGCACATCAAAGCCTGATTAAAATCATTTAAGCACTTCCATCACTGAAATCTCTTTAACGTCTTTTGGAAATTAAATTAAATACAGAAACAAAAAAAATCCAAAAACCTCCATGTGAATGCAAAAAGCTGGACAATTGTGATCAGGTTTGAGCTTTTATAGTCATGTCAGCAGGAATGGGGAAATACATGGGAGCACACAGTTTTTGAAGCCTAATTTATATAAAAATATAGCAGACAACCAATATAAAGATCCAATACTCATTTAAAGTCAGGCACCTTCAACAGGATCACACCAAGGAAAGTGAACATCAGGAATTTCACAGGAAAATGAAGTGAAAAACTGAATGTTCAGTGGCACGAAATTTCCACAGGAACCAACTGTTGAGGGAAATATCTACTGTGGAATAATTTACCTCGGTGAAATCTTACAATCCCAGCTAAGGACAAGTGGAAAGAGTTTCCTCTGTCTCAGGAGTTTAAACTTGTCACTGATCACAAACACTGTGTCTGGTTCTGCAAATTAAACATTCTTTATTCTCTTCTTAGACTGGAAAATGTCTGTCAATAAAGTGATGTATGACCCAGCTACAGCGAGGCACCAAAGCCTCGCCCCCACTCCCAGGAGATGACAAAGTGGCACCAAAAAACCTGGCTGCCCTCTCATTTCAACACCACACACAGCAAAGGTTACAGAGTTGGAAAAGCTCAAAGTTTTGGGATCTGCTTTGGTTTGAGACCTTTTGTGATGCTTCCCAACCCCAGCCAGCCCAGGAGCTGCAGGAGGAGCACAACCACCCCAGGGCTCACCCTCCATGAGGAACCCACTGAGGGAACTTTCCAGCCCAAAGGACAAACAGCTTAAAGCTGCTCTTGGAAACTGTAAATAACGTGGGAACATCAATCCTCCAGAAGCAAACACACTGAAGAGAAGCACCCCATCATCCTGCCTCTTTATTCTCCCAGTGCAGAACTGGGAATAGTGAGAAAGTGCTGTGGGGCTGCAGAGGAGCACACCCACCCACAGGGAGAGATATGGAATGATAAAACAGCCTCTCCTGGAAAACATCATCACTACAGGATTACACATTAGTAAAAGCACACTCTATTTGTTTAATTATAAAACATAAAAGCAGCACACGTTCAAGTAATTTATCAATAAATGTTGTGACGTGAATAAAAACTAAGATGAACTGTAAAAAAAAAATTCAGTAAAAGAGAGCTCTCAGCTGCTTCATGAGGTGTTGTTTTCCATAAAAAGATGAGCAGGAAGATTTCTCTTAATGAGCTGTTAACAGAAGAAAATTAGTTCAAGACTTCAGGGCAAGAACTTCCCTTATTCCACATTTGTACAGTATGGAGTATAAGGAGATTTTTTTCCTGCTGGTACCTGGTGCTACTGGCAGTTAATAACCCAGGTTTTACACTCATCAGCAAGAATTAATGAACCAAGTAAGAACAAGAGGCAAGACAACCTGAGGAACTCCAAGCAGTGGGGAGAAAAGCCAGAGTTAGGGAAAAGAGAGGGGTTTGAAACGCAGAGCTGCAGAAAGAAACTTGGAAAGCTGTACAAGTCTGAGAGCTGGGGGGATGGCAGACAGAGAAGGAGACTGGAGTGTAAACAAGCTCCCAGCTGAGGGAAGTTGGAATTTTGGCCAGCACAGCTGGGGCTGGCCCTGCCCAGGGAGCTGAGCTGGGGGCACACGCTCACCCCAGGGAGCACCAGCACTGCCCAGCCTGGGAGCTGCTCCTTCAGCTGGAATACTGCAGCAGTGCAGGCAGCCAAAGAGAGAATAAACCTGAATTCCTGCAGGAGAGAGGCAGGGAACAGCACAGCTCCAGCACTGGGTGACAGCAAGGAGCAGGGGCTGTGAGCTTGGATTTCCCAAGCAGTGACAGCAGCCCTGTCATTTCACAAGCTGCAGAGCATCTCCTTAGTCATTAGTGACTGCAGAGAAGGAACCATCCTGCAAGAGAAGAATAACTGCCACACAAGTTCTTTCATCTCGAGTTTTGCAATTCTATGAACTTGATTGCTTATTTTCTTAGTTTAACACAGTTAGCAAGATATTTTACATACATCTAACCCTGCTCTAGCTAAATGTAATCTGTTAAAGTTTCTTGACTCGTTTCCAGACACTCCCTCTTCATCCTACAGCCCCTCCATCTCCCCACAGCTCGGGGTGTTCTGTTCTCCCAATTTAGAGGAGGTGACACCAACCTCATTTTGGTTTTGGTACATACATTTGGTTTTGGTACATATATTTGGTTTTGGTACATACTCTGAGGTACACACTGAAGGTGAGGGAGGACAGGGGATTCTTCGTGGGAAGGGACCCCCAAGCCCATCCCATTCCACACCTCCCACTGTCCCAGGCTGCTCCAAGCCCTGTCCAGCCTGGCCTTGGGCACTGCCAGGGATCCAGGGGCAGCCACAGCTGCTCTGGGCACCTGTGCCAGGGTCTGCCCACCCCCACAGGGAAGGATTACTTCTGTGGATCAAATCTAAACTGAAATTTCAGTACCTAATCTAATTCAGTTATTTCTGAGCCTCTGCCGAAGATAACTGTGACATCACAGTAGTGAGAGAAAGGAAACAGGCCTGTAGAACAAACCACAGGTGAGTAACAAACTGAAATTATGTGGCCAAGAACAATTATTGCCACAGAAAAGAAACCTCAGTCACCAAAAACTCCAGACTATCCCAACATCCTCACGCAGGGGGACTCCAAACACGACACTGCAACTCACTGCTCCCAGCTCAGCACACGCAGTGCTGAGGCCTCTTGGAAGCTGCTCAAGCTCTGTCCACGTGCCCAAATCTGCCCATGGCAGAGGTGCTGCTTTCCTGGCTCAGCTCTCAAGGCTCCACTCTCGGCATTTCCGCCCTCAAAGCTGCAAATTTCTGATGATCTGGAGCAAAGAGTACGAGCAGGGATGATTACAGAACTCCCAAACCAAGAGGATGAGCAGGAAGGGGAGGGAGGGAGGCGGCAGCAACAGCCACCAGCAGCTTTGGCACCTGTCCTAAGCACTGAAAATGCAGTGAGGGACACAGTGACAGCAGTTCCAGCATCACCTGGTCACAGAGGTGACCACAGAGCCCCTCTGCCAGGCCTCAGAGGGTGCAGGAGCCACAGTCTCAGTAAGGCACAGGTCACCAATGTCCTGAGTCACATCCGACACGGGAGCACCCACGCTGGAAAACTCTGGGGCAGAACACACCTCCAGCAGCCACAGGAAGAACTGTGAGCAAATGCCAGCCTGCCATGGGCCAGCTGCAACCCCAGGAGAGATTTCTGCTGCAGCTCTTTACCTACAGAGCCCCCAAGAAGTAAACTCTATGGCTTGTGCAGACACAAATGTGGAATCTGCTCGGTAAAGAACTGGGTTGTAACCATGCAAAAGCATCTGCACATTCCAGCTTCCTAAAAAAAAAAAAAAATCCTAGAAATCTAAGTCATATTTCACTGGGGTTTTATCATGTTTTATCAAGTTCGGGTCACTAGGACTGGCAAGAATGCTAAGCACATAAATATGATTTTTTGGGGGGTTGCTATGTGGCTTCTCACACAAAAAGTGACCCCAGAAGTTCAGACTCATTCACTCAATGTTTGAGACAAGGAGAAAAGTCATAAAAAAAAGAACTGCAAAGGTGTTTAGAGGAAATACCAGAGACTTGAGACAGCTCTTGAGATCAGAATTGAAATTCACTGTTTTCCTTCATTGCTATTAAACTGTACAGGAGTCCTGGGGGCACTTTTGGGTGCCACAATATAAGAAAGGTAAAAAGCTGATGGCAGCCAAAGAAAGGCCATGGGGATGAGGAAGGGTGTGGAAGCACCATGAAGGAGCTGCTGAGGGCACTGGGATTGCTCTGCTGGAGAAGAGAAGCCTGAGGCCAGAGCTCAGTGGGGGCTACAGGGACAGCACCCAGGGCAGGGCTGGAGCTGTGCCAGGGCAGGTTTAGGTTGGATTTTGGGAAAGGTTCTTCCCCCAGAGGGTGCTGGCACTGCCCAGGCTCCCCAGGGAATGGGCACAGCCCCAAGGCTGCCAGAACTCCAGGAGAGCTTGGACAGCGCTGCCAGGGATGCTCAGGGTGGGATTTTGGGGCTGTGCAGGGCCAGGAGCTGGGCTGGATGATCCTGTGAGTCCCTTCCAGCTCAGGATATGCCAGGATTGTCTCATTCCTGAACAGCTCTCACACAGAGCTGTCAAACACACTCTACAGCAGGCAGCAAATGACAAAAATTGACACTGATATGTTAATAAAACCAAGATATTAATGATGCCAAAGGAGAAATTCTCCCTTTTGTTCCTGACCAACAAGACCTGCCCCAGTCCCAGTACAACCACTGAGTAACTCCAGTGTGACACTGGGGCTGTCTCACAGACACACAGCAGCAGCACCAGGAGTTTAATCACGTTTCCCTCATTAGAGGAGACATGAAATGACCAATCAGGAGCACAACCACTCCTGCACAGCACCTCACTAGATCCTGTTTTGCAATAACCCCCCCAGGCTGCAAATCCCCATTTGCCAGGGACCCAAGAATTCAGTAGTTTTAAAGGAATGTCAGGTGAAATACACCTGAGAGATCAGCAGCTGGGAGGGAGTCCAGGTGACAAACACACACACAGACCTGAGCAGCACCAGCTCATCCCAAAGGGGGACACTGAGGAAAGGCCTGTTCAGTTCCACAGGGGCAGGTGGGGGCCTGGCTGCCATCACTGGGAACATGGGAATGTTTAAAACCACCAGAATTCCTGGGAAAATGATGAAACAAGGCTGTAATAAGGCAAGAGAGAAGCTGGGGGAACAGCAGGTCCCACACCTGCCCCTTTTCAGGCTCCTTTTCCATTGTACAGCATCCACCCAGGCTGTGAGTGAGGCTTGGGCACAAGCACTCAGTTCTCCCCCAAAATCCAGTTAACCACTTGCTCGTTTCCATCAGAGAACCAGACACAGCACTGAATGCATGGATACCCGGGTTACACATCTCAACACTTCCTCGCTTTGTTTTGTTCATTGGAAAAGGGGAAAAAACGGAAGAAAGTCAGCCCAGAGCTCAGGAATGTTGAGCGAGCGCTGTTTTACAAAGTCCAATTGAACCCCCACCAGGGCTGAGGCTTTACATAACAGCCACCCACTCACTCCGGGACGGGATTGTGTCCGGAACCCCGGCTCTCGTTCCCTGACCTTCCCCGGCACCTGCCCGGAGCCGGTTCC
>WEIU01004880.1:533626-546047 GCA_013389925.1 Aegithalos caudatus | reverse complement strand
ATCACCCCGGGATCGCCCCAGGCCCGGAAAAGGCTGGGAGAGCTGGGATTGTTCAGCCTGGGGAGGAGAAGCTTCGGGGCCACCCAACTGTGGCCTCCCGGTGCCTGAAGAGGCTTCAGGAAAAGATGAAGAGAGAGGATTTCCAAGGGATGGAGGGAGGGGACACAGGGAATGGCTTCCCACTACCAGAGGGCAGGGGTAGATAGGATATTGGGATGGAATTCCTGGCTGGGAGTGTGGGGAGGCCCTGGCAGAGTTCACCTAGAGCAGCTGTGGCTGCCCCTGGATCCCTGGCAGTGCCCAAGGCCAGGTTGGACATTGGGGCTGGAGCAGCCCGGGACAGTGGGAGGTGTCCCTGCCATGGCAGGGGTGGGGCTGGGTGGGATTTGGGGTCCTCCCAACCCAAACCATCCCGGGATTCTGGGATTCTCTGCTGTTCTGGTGTCGAGGTTTGCAGCAAAGTTTGCACAAAGGCCGTGCAGATCCTCCTCAGACAGGACCCATTGTCCCGTGTGTCACCACAGACAGGACAATGACAGCACAGGCTTAAAGACACAGCTCGGACAAACAGAATTTCACAAAGCAAATCCATTCGCTGGAGAACCTCCTATTTATTAAGGACTCCTCCCTAAGAAAATAGATTAATGCACTAATCCACAGAGAGTGTACAACGCAACTGCATCCAGGGCACCCCAAACCTGTTTCTGAGTGGCAGCTGCTGGGGCTAACAAAGGCCTGCACTCAGAAACGGGCTCGTCTCTCCCTTTCCCTGCTCTCCCCTCTGTTCCCGGCCGTTCTCCTTGAAAGGTGAGGCTCTGCCCGAGGCTGTTTTCCTTACCAGGCTGCATCAATTGCTCCCCCGCAATGAGCAGTGGCAGCTTTGCTCGGAGTGGGAGGGATTAAACAGTGCAGGCCCTGGGACAATTCCTGGTTAACAGGGGTTTTATAAAATTCCTAATCCAGGAGAGCAGGGAGTCAGGCAGTGGCAGATGAAGGAGGGTAAGGCTCTGGCCAGGCTGGGGGGGGTTAATCTGTAAAATAAAAACATGTACACACAAAGTAACTAGAAAAGGCAAGGAAAAAAAAAAAAAAAGCCAATACAAACTTTGTATTCGAAACCAAAGGTTTTTTGTTTTTTGGTGTTTTTTTTAATCTGTATTTTTAAAAAAATACAGAGGGACTTCGGGCTGAAGAACTTCCTGAGGAGCAATCCTGCCCCTCTGTGATGGAATGCCAGGGCAAATCCAGCTGAAACCTGCACACAAACTCCACAAATATTTTAGATATTTGCAGTAAGCATCAACGTAGCAACTACTGTTTAATAATTTATTCACTTTCCCATTAAATGGTACATTCACTCCACAAGGCTTAAACTTCTTTCTGGTAGTTTTATTTACAGTCTGCAGCGTGTTCTGTAAAACACAGGAGTGGTCACAGACAGACACACAACACAGGTATTTTCAGACATTTAAATAAGTACAGTTTATTCCAAAGTAAGTCTACACACTACTTTTTCCATAAAAATATAAAAAATAGTTTAGTTACTGTATTTAACCTAAACCAAGATACTTGAGAATTCTTCCACAAGTGATGCCCCCTCCCCTAAAAGGGCACTCCAACAATAAGAAATTCAGGAGACTGCATCACCAAATAAAATACTAATGGCAACTGCTTCAATCCACCAGAAAAACAAATAATTCCCAGTCTGCATCCAGCAATCCCTGTTCTGCAGCGTGTTTGGATCTGCTTTTGTTGGGTTTGTGGGGGTTTTGCACTCATTTGCTGCTCCAGGGCCATTCCCACAACCAAAGAATGACTGAATTCCTGCAGACTGTCAGCACGTGCCACCAACACAGCCTGGCAATCCTGCATTTCACACATTCCCTGGGAAACACATCCAAAGGGAACACTGTCCTTTGAGGCCTTTATTTCAAGGAGTCTCTTTTTTACTGAGCATCCAGTGAAAACAGTGCCCAGTCTGTTGGTTATTATTTCTCTGGTTTTGCTGACCATATTTAGGATGGGAATATTCTGATGAGTTCTGCAGAACACCCACTCCAGCCCTTGTCTCACTGGGTACACTGAATTTACAGAAGTGTCTTGGGTTGCAATGCAAGGTGCAACCCAAAGTATTGATTACCAACTGCTGAAACTGGCTGGGAGGTGTTTTACTTATCTCTTCTGTAACCCATCCCTCCTAACTCAGAAGGAAAGGAGCATGTGCCTTCTGTTCATGGGCAGCTGTTAAACCAGCTGGGGCAGTGCTCTTGTCCCTTCCAGGACCTGTCCCCCATAATTCTGGGGGATATCTGCTGTTAAATCAGGTGGAGCAGTGTTCTTTATCCCTTCCAGGACCCCTTCTCCCTGCAGGGATCTCTGCTGTTCATGGCCCATCCAGGCTCACTGCAGGCCTGAGACAATTCCATCATCCCAGGGGGAAAGGCTCCACCCAAGGGGAGGAGCCCAGCATTCCCACCTGGATAAAAGCTGGGATTCAGAACAGCAGGAAAAAACATTTTAAAATTAAATCTTTAATTTATTTAACAGAAAACAAGGAATTCCCACTGGGATAAATACCATGGGAGATTTAGAGACCATTTGTTTGGGGCATGGAAAAAACTCCCAGGATATACTGGGATGGGGCCCAGCTGGTTTTAACAGCTGCCCATTAATAGAAGATCCCCCCTGGAGCTATGAGGGATGGGTCATACAAGAGATAAACACTTCCCCAACCAGTTCCAACAGCTGGCAATACAATACAAACTTCTGGTCACATCTGGCAGTGCAACCCAAGACAAAAAGAAAGGCACAAAGATGAAAACTCCTAGAGCAGCACCAGCCCTGACTCACTGAGCTGCTGCTCTCCAACACCAACACTCAGACACCTCCAACACACCAAGGACAAGGGGAGTGAACAGCCCAGAGCCTGTGGGCAGGACAAGCCCTACATTGATCAGTAGCAAATCCACACAGCTCAACTGGACTGTGCAGTTAAGACTCGGCCTGGAAGCATCAGGAAAAGCCATTGGAACACAAGTTCAGCAGCACAGAATCCATTTGTCACCAGTGGGGTGGGAGGCTCTGTGTGGGACACGTTCTGCATTCAGGTTCAACAATGCCAGAGCTCCACAGCAGCACTGAAAAACTTCTGCTTTTAACAGTTTAGAGGATTTTTTTCTCAGTGGAAGTGAAGCTGTCATTAACAGAGGAACAGCACATGATGCACAGCATAATCTGCAATAAAAAGCTTTTGTCTTCCAGCATGTAAACATCCAGGTTACTGGACTTTAGCTCATATAAACAAATCTGATGATAGAATTTTTTTTTTCCAAACTAAAAAAGTAAAATCTTCCATAAAGGCATAAGCCACAAAAATACTCTCTCAGTAAGTCTCACGTGCCATTTAATACCTTCCATGTCCTATGAACACCTACACAAAACACTTGGGAATCTGAGCAGTAGAAATGTTGAGCATTGAACATTTGGCAGCCGTGTGCTCCAGGTGCCTCTCACTCCACACCAGTCCTGCACCTCCCCAGCTATTTCTTCTTCTTCTTCTTTGGGGGCTCATCCTCAGAGCACCTGTCTGTGCTGCTGCTGCTGCTGCTGGAGGAGCTGGAGTCTGACTCAAAGGAGGAGGAGGAGGAGGAAGAGCTGCTGGAGGAGGGGGAGGAGGAGGAGGAGGAGTTGCTGTCGTCACTGTCACTGTCTGAGGAGGAGGAGGAGGTAGAGGAGTCCTCGCTGTCAGAGGAGGAGTCACTGGCTGAGCTGTCACTGCTGCTGGAACTGGTCACACTCTTGGACCTGGGAGAGAACAAAGAGCTGAGCACACCCTGCCAGAGCCCATCACGCCGTGCTCCCTCTGCTCTGTCGTAATAATCCAAAGATCAATTATTTGCCTTGAAAATTTCCACGCCTCACCATCGAAATTTCCAGGCCTCACCATCCATCTAAGATGAATTCCTGTGCCCTCCCCTCCCTTCTCCACTCCTGGATGAATGAATTTTGGCCCCAGGGCATGACATAACCCAGCAGGGCTGCAGAGAGAGGCAGGGAGGGAAAGCTGGCCAGGATCTCGTTCCTAGCCCTGAGCAGGGGCTTTTTGCTGGCCTCACTGCCCTCTACCCAGCCCTGGGGAAAATGACCCAGGCTCAGTCCCTGCCTCACCACTGCAACAGTGAAATTCTGCCACTGCAAGAGTCAGGGAGGTTTCAGCAGTGATTTCACCAAGGTCAAAGCTGTTCCTACCAAAAACTGTTCTTAGATTACTCCTGGCAAAAGATCCCAAAGTACCTGCCACTACAGGATGCTGGTGTTTTCCAGGTGGAAGAGAAGGATGGAAATCCAAGATTAAGACAGAATAAACAGAGCAAAGAGGATTTCTGTATGCTCTGCAGGTTTCTTTCGTGTTCAGCCCTTCCTGGGGCCACTGTTCTCAAGATGAACATCTCTGATTAAGGGAGGTGATATGAGTTCCAAGAAAGTACAATTCAGTTCTTCCAGAGATCTTTCCCCGAAGTACAAGACACTGATTCACCTCCCTTCCCACCAAAGTCAATCAAAGAGCATCCAAAAATGTAAATTATGATAATGCAGAATCTTGTTTCCATTAGAAAATGAATGCAGTATTTTTATCAGAGGGTTTGGTTAAATGTAACAACTCAGGAAGTGCCTGTGTTAAGGTTATTGAAGAGTGTGAGGTTTTTTCACCATATCAGCCCTGTCAGCTGACAAACGTGGGTGTGGATTAAGCCACAAAGCACTGAAGTTTTTATAACACATCTGCTATCTCTGTGTGCAGACACAACAACTGTTCATTACAGATAAATCCATAAGGACTGCTTAAACACTGAGTGTTCTGGGGAAAAACCAGCACAAAGACAAGGAAAATAAAAAATATGCGAGTAGTAGCTTGAATCTGAGCAGTTCCATGAGATGGGCAGGAACCAGAGGATTCCCTGAGTAACTCTGAACTTGCTTTTCCTGATCACCTTTCACAGAATCCATAGCAGCAATCCATGGACACCCAGTGTTTAGGTTTATTCCAAAACCCACTCCCAGAAAACATCAGGATATTGCACTTAAAGCTGCCTCTCCCAGAGGGAAGCAAGAGCTGGGGCTGGGAGAGGAAACAGTAATTTGTTTTCAGGAGAGGCAACGTGGGCTGCTGGTACTGACAGCAGGGGGATGGAGATGGAACAGGTAAAACCCCAACACAAAATACAGTGTGGGGACGTGACTGCAGAGGCTGCAGCTGCTAATCTAAGGTTTAGGGTTTGTCACACCTCTGTGACAGCATAGAAGTTTTAAAGCAGGAGCCATTCATCCTCCTCAGGAGAAATTTCTGAGAGTTCATCTCGGATTCTGCCCCCTGTGTGGGCCAGGTGCTGCTGGAGCCCTGCCTGTCCCCCCAGGCTGTCCCCCAGGCTGTCCCCCTGCTTTGCTCTGTCCCCCCAGGCTGTCCCCCTGCTTTGCCCTGTCCCCCCAGGGGTTTCCAAGGTGCCACTGACACCCAACCCACAATTGTGGGCACAGCCACAGCTGAGGCCTGAGGAAAGGAGGGAATGAGGAGGGAATGAGGACACAATCCTGCCCTTCAGCCAGGCACATTTACCTGTGCTCCAGTATCAAGTGGGCTCTCAGTGAGGAACTGAAGCATTGCAGGTGGGACACTGAGGCCAAGGAGCAGCTGAAGGTGGCTCTGTCACCTGAGGTCACAGGGCTCTGCAGCAGCTGCTCTGCCTCAGCCTGTTTTTCTGGTTAGGCCTGAGCTCCCTTATTAGTGTTTATATCAAAGCAAACACACTGTGGAAAAGGTTCATGCTCCTCCTGCCAGAACCCAAACTTTATAGAGTTTTAATTTAAATTTGGAACTTATGAATTTGCTGCATTCTCCACATTTAACTTTTCCCATATTATAATAAAAATCTAAATAGGAAACTGACTGGAAAGGAATTTGTATTGATGGATTCTCTGCTTGCATAGAGGCAGGAGAATAACTCAAATTTACAAGAGTTTTAAAATTTCTATGAAAAGCTGCCCAAACCACTCCCTTCCCCACAAACCCTCTTGCTCTGTCCATTTTTTGCACTGGTTTGGCTCAAACATTCTGTAAATAATTATGCCAGCAAAGGCTGCAGTGCCTGGGGAAGCTGAGGCAGGAAGAGGCCTGAGCTGCCCAGCTCAAAACCAGTTAAATCAAGATTTCACCAGTCCTGAGTAACTCCAGCAATAAACTGGCACTTCTAGGAAAGCAGCCTTTGGTAAAACACACTGAGACAGCCCAGCATTCCAATAAACCACATTCCACAGGACAGTCTGGAATAAAGGAACACTTTAAAGATCTGCTCTGCCTTATTTACTGCCTGCCATACACAGCAAAGGCCTGGCCTTTCAACACCTCCTGAAAACTGGCTTAGATCAGACTGAGACAGAGGAGTGACAATAAAGGGGAAGAGATGCTGGGGCTGTCACTGCACAGACATTCCCTGGTGTAAAACTCCCAACACCATCCCAGGAGTGTTACAGCCACAGCTCTGGCTGTTCCTCCTTTCCGTTTGTTAAGAAACTAAATTCCCAAGTAAACACTAATGCAAAGTAAAGTGCAAACAATGTCAAAAGAGTTCTTGGCCCCAGCCAGGACTTGGAGACAGGCAGGGTCATTTCCTGGGTTTTGGTTTAGTTTGGGATCAAGGGGGTTTGGTTTGGTTTTGGAGTTGGGTTTTTTAAGATGTTTTATTTCATCCTCTAGACAAAACTTGAGAGAGAGAGAACTGGCAGGAGAAGGGAATGAAAACAGCAGAAGTCAGAGCAGGATGGGCAGTGGAGCAATGAGAGACCAGAAACCCCTGTGCCAGTCTTGTTTCACAGACTCCTGGTGGGCTCTGAGGCAGAAATAGGAAGACTTTTACTACTACAGTAGGATCATGCAGGGCAAGGAAAATCAGCAGGGAGAAAAACAGAGAATAAAATTTTGAGAGTTTTTGGACAGGGAGAAGTAGAAAATCACCAGCTGTCTGTCAGACAAAAGCTGGTCACAGCTTTTAAAAGCTAAAAAGCAGTAAAGACAAAGCAGTACAAGCAAAACTTATGTGCAAAGCTGACTTTTGGCACCCCCCTCCCAGAGTCCAGCAGTACCAGTCCCCACATACCTTTTTTTCTTGGTCTTCTTTTCTGCAGCACTTTCACCAGCACTAATTAAGGGGGGAAAATAATGGCTTTGATTAATGCAATAGGAAAATTCAATAAATAGCAGCACACTGAGGCTGAGTTTAATATTCAAAGGGCACTGGGCAGCTCAGTCCTGTGCAAAGCAGAGCAAAGCCCACCTATGAGCCAGGGGAGGAAAATCCAGCAATTCACCTCTGATTTTCTGTGCTATTTATGCTCTACTCCCCCCTTTGCCTCATTTTGTATGGACAGCAGCAGCTGGGGTGTGAAAGGAACAGCAGAAAAGGATATAAAGAAGCTGTGTGTAACTATATTTAGCAAAATTGATTGAAATCAAGGGTAAAAGCTTGACTTAGCCTGAAGCTTTCACATTTCTTTCAAGTGCAAAAAGAAACAGAAAAGTCCATTTCTATTGATACTTTCCAGCTGTCCAAGTGTTCATGCCTCACACGGTTTTAGTGGTGCCACAGAAGAAAGTTCTTTGTCTGCCACCAGAAAAATGAGATTTCTCCAATCTTTTATTTTCACACATAATAAAAACATTATAATCACACAAGAATTTACCACACTCCCCTCCTGTGGGCAAGGGGAAGATTCACTGATATTCAGACTCCAACCCCTCCCATCCATATTTACATTCCTAAGGCCTCAGAGCCTCTGCAGGTAAGAGGAGTCACTGTGAGAACAAAATTAAACCCCAAAGCACCCCTGAGCAGACAGGGCCTAACTCAGGGAGTGCCTCCCTCTCCTGGGTAAGGTGTGGGTCACTCAGGAGTTCCTCCTGTGCTCTGGACACTCCCTTGCCCTCAGAGCCATAAACCCAGCTCAGGGCTGGGCTCAGAGCTCCAAGAGCACCAGGAATGAGCATTCCCTCAGCTCCCAGCCCTGCTCCAGGCTGGGCAGGCTCTGAGGGGCTCATTGACACCTCCAGAGTGGCCACCAGAACCATGGGGCCAACAGCAGGGAGCACAGGGAGCCTGGAACTACTGGGAAAGGAGTTCATGCTGAAAGAGCCTGCATGAGGTTGTCAGAGGTAAATATTGACCTTTCTAGGCTGGGTTTGCCTTCTGGTTAATGATTCCTGTGTGGCTCTTTAAAGGTGGTGACACGGGCTCTCCAAAGCAGACCTGTGGGAGATCCAACCTCTCCAAAAGCAAGGAAGAACATCCCCAAGCAAGGGACACAAAAAGCACAAGTGTGACCCAGGAAGTTGTTTTTCCACAAAGCAAAAGCTTCATCCTTGGAAGTGTAGCACTGGCAGCTAAGGAACAGGATCCCTCCTGGCACAGCTGAGGAGTTTATGATGACAACCCCTGGGAATCCAGCCCCATTTGCCAGGATTAACACTGCTCCCACCTAGGGATTACTCAGCCTTCCTTTCACAAGATGGTTTGTCCCAGCACCTGCCTCTCACTGTAAGAGCACCAAACCTCCTTTTGTGCCAGACTGGCCACCCCTGGAACACCCACAGAAAACAATCCCACACTTAGATTCAAGCCCAAGGACAGGAATTTTACCCTCATTTCACCATTCTCCAGTGGTAACCTGCAGAATCCACCAGAAAAGCAGCAAGGAAATAAACTGGGCTTTAAACTCAAACTCAGCCTAAAAATCTTGAGTCTCTGAAGAGACTCTGCCTCCAAATGGAGCCAAGTGTCACAGTCCAAGAACTCCTGGTCTATCTACAGCTCTGGCTGTCTCCAATTACTTCACAATTACTCACTGGATTAAAATTAATTTCAAAATCAATCACTTGACATCACTCTCCTCACAAGCTAATGAGTCTCCACTCAGGGCAGGGGTTCAGCCCAGTGACTCAGAACTGCTGCTGAGCTGGGGCAGCTGAGGAGGCCCAAGAGCTCTGCCTGCCTGAGCTCCCAGCCCTCCCTGCCCCATCAGGAGGCAGCAAAGGCTGGGAATGCCATCCCCACCTCTCATCCTGGCACTGGCATGAGCTGCAAGTGGCAGTGACTGAGGACACGTGGCCAAACCCTCAGGAATTCCAGGTGCAAGGAGTGGCACTGGGAGTGACCCTGTCCCTTTCCAGCTCCAGAAACCAAACTGGAGTGGGAGAAATGACCCTGACACAAAGGAATTTCATGGAGAACTGACGTGCTGCGTTACTTCTGCCTCTGCTTGTTAAAACAATTATTAACCTGGGGAGAAGCATTAAAATGTATTCCCAGGGCAAAGAGGAAAGGAAATCAGGTGCCACAGGCAGAGCTCTGTTTGGGTTTCTCTGTCCCTTCCACTTCCTTGGCTGTCACAAGAGGAAAGAATCGTGCAATTCAGTGAGGTGGTTTTGCTTCATGCTTGAGTTAAAGCTGAAAACCCAACTCTCCCTCACCTGTGTGACCCCTGCAGCTCCCAGGGAGCAGCAGGAGCAGGGCTGGGCCAGGGTAACTGCAGCAAACCTGGACACGGGGCAGGAATTGCTGCTTTGCATAAATACATTTACAGCTTTCACAGCACATAAACATGAAATCAAACAGCCAAAGAATTCAGGAAACTACTCCACTACCAAAAAGGCTCCAAGTAATTTAACTTTGGCTCAGTGCATGGTTTTTGTTTCAGACAGGCCAAAACAGTTTTAAGTGTATTTCAGATGAGCAGGTGTTAATGAAATTAACATGTTGATGCTAATTCTCTGGGACCTGAGTGTACATATTTCACCTAGCACACAAATCAGCTCTAACATTAAGCACACACCCCAGAGTCTGGAGGAAAAGATCACAGAAAATGGTTTGGGACAACATATCTTCTTTTATTTCAAATTCATCCTGCCAGTCTTACCTCTGTTGCAGGAGGAGTTGCTTTTCTTTCTCCTTGAGGATTTTGGCCAGCTGAGCTGTCCTTGAAGGCCTGTGCAGGTATTTTCTCTTCCCTTTACATTCATACGTCCAGTGGCCAAACTCTAAACACTTCTGACACCTCACATGCTGCTTGTTTGCCTCCCTAGAAAAACACAGAATTGCTTAAGTAACTCATTCCAGGTCTGTTCTACCCCCTGAAAAAAATATTTAGTTTATCATGCAGCTTTAATCAAGCTATGACTAAACCAGCTGTTCACAGGTGCTGCAGGTTTCCTTTTGAATCAGGACATGGGCAGTAACACCAAGCAGACACAGAATTCAGGCAAACAGATCTTTGTTTATTACAACATTTTCACATGGGAACAATCACACTGCTCAGTTTGCTGCTAGCCAACAGCTGCAGGTGGTGCTGGCTTCACACAAACCACTGAAATTCTCTTTTAGGACGAAGAGCAGCAGCTTCATTTCCAGTCCCTGAAATTTAGCACCCAAGTCCCAAACTGCCCAATTCTCACTCACAGCCCAGGACTCTCTGAGAGGCTCCCAGTAAATCCAGTTAAGCTCCACCCAGGAGCTGCTAAAGCCTGGCTCAAGGTTTATCTTTGGGACAATCAGATCCCTGCTCACTCTGTGCAGAATGAATGGGGCAGACCCCCCTGGCTGCCAAACACCTGCAGCACCAGGGGCATTTCACACTCAACTTCAGTTCTCACTCTGCTAAAATCCCATGGGAGTTTTCAGAAATCAGGGAAGGAAAGATACTCCTATTTTCATGCTGGAGCTCTTAAGCTGTTCTTCTGAAGCTCTGCAAAGCTGTTTTCCCTTCTCTCCCAGCTGCTCTGCTCCTTTACAAACAAGGGAACTCACCCAACCCAGAGACTGCTCAAGGTCACAACCAAAATTAGTTCTGAGCTCAGGGCCGTCCCTCCAGTTCCCTGCCACTGCTGCCTCTTCCTGCCACCTTCAGTTTTTGTCCCAAGCACCAAAACAAGAATTTTTCAAGGCCAGCCCATCTAAACCATCTGAAATTGCAGCCTGGCTGATGTAGGAAGCTCCCAGATTCACGTGTGAGGATGAAGTGACAGACCAGCAGTGAGCATTTTCCCCTTCTCCAACCAAGCTGTCAATTGCTTCTCCCTCAGCTTCAGCCACCACTTCTTGTGCCAGTTCCTGAAGGGAATCTTGTGCTGAACATTCCTCACTTTTTCAATGCAGAGCATTTGGCTTCATCCTCAAGCCTTAAAAATACTCAGTTAACAGGCACAAAAACCTGATTAAACTCCCAGCCTGCAGAGCACAATGAACTTGGATGTGGGCAGGAACCAGAATATCTGGGCATGAACAGAACCCAGCAGCTCAGAGGGGTTTGCTTTGCCTTTGTCTCCTTGCCACAGCAGTTACAATCAGCAGAGTGGTGACTCCCCCTGCTCCTCACCAAAATAAACCCCAAAATTCAGTGTTTGTCTCCCTCAGACCCACAGGAACAGGGGGGATATTTAAATCCACACCCCAGAACTCAGTGTTTGCAGGGCTGCAGAGCTGATCACAGCAGACAATCCCATGGAAGCTGAAAGGGTGAGGACTGAGCCCCAAAGCCGAGGCAATTCCCAGGAGAACACGGGCCCTGCTCAGCAGCTGCAGACCACAAACAGCACATCAGCACTAACGAGCCTGCCACTAATGAAAAGCACCAAACTGAAGGGAAGTTTTAGCAGGGATCAGTGACCCCTGGAGCAAAGGCTGACAGAGGGACAGCTCAGCACAGACCCAGCAAGCACAAAGACATCAAATAAAAAAATGGGTCCTTGAAATAGCAGCACAAAAGAACAAGTATCTCAGGAATACTTTGAAATTCCAAGTTACTTTCCACTGGAAACCAGAAATTACTAAACCAGGAAGAAATTGGCCACATTCTGTACATTGATTGTGCAAAAAACCCACAGTCAAAATACTGACATAAGAGAAATAATTTAAGGAAGAAAACTACACCCAAACCAACAAAGAGCTGAAAAACCAATGTCAGCACTCCAGGGGAGTGGGACACACATCTGCTGCACTTCACAAACAAATTAAAATTTGGTTTCCTCGTTCCAGGGCTCTGCAATCAGATCCCATCGGTGCTGAGGGAAACTCGATCGCAACATCCCCGTGTGAGCAACAGTGGCTCCCTTGGCTTTTCTCTGCCTTCTTGACAGCTCCGCAAACTTATCACACAACACGACCCTGAGCGTTATTTTCCCATTTCCGAGCTGTGGAGTGTGCCAGGAGGAGCAGTGCGGTGACGCCGTGTCCCGAGAGCTCCTCCCCGAGCCCCGAGCTCCGCGCTCCCGCTGGCACCGAGCGCCAAAGGCCAGCAGCTCCCTCAGCCCCTGCATAGCCGCGCTCGCGGAACGCCCTGAGCAGGGAAGGACCCGCCGCCACCCTCGAGGCCGAGCCCC
>WEIU01004880.1:514745-530707 GCA_013389925.1 Aegithalos caudatus | reverse complement strand
GATGGGGGCTTCGGGAGACCCGCTCAGCTGCGTTTCTTAGAATCACAGAATCATAGGATGTTAAGGGGTTGGAAGGGACCGTAAAGATCATCTGGTTTACCTCTCTGCCATGGGCAGGGACACCTTCCACTATCCCAGGTTGTTCCAAACCCCGTCCAACCTGGCCTCGAACGCTTCCAGGGATGGGGCAGCCACAGTATCTGTGGGCAATTGGTGCCAGCGCCTCCTCACTCTCACACGGGAAAATTTCTGCCCTGTATCTAACTTAACTTTCCCTTCTTTCAATCTGAAGCCATTCCCCCTTGTCAGTCCAGCTCCTGATGCAGAGTCCCTCTCCTGCTTCCTTGTAGCCCCTTCAGACGCTGGAAGACGCTCTGGGGTGTCCGCACAAGCTCCTCATTTCCCGGCTGAGCAGCCGCGGCTCTCTCGGTGCGGTACGGCCGGTTTGTCCCCCCCGAGGCGGGCTGCGCTCGGGATTAGAAGGACGGGGGCTGTGAGTGTAGAGAAAAGCATCCCTGGCTGCGGGAAGTGCCAGAGCTTCATTCCCCGTGTGTTCGTACGCCGTGTTCTGGCAGCACGGCTGTCCCTGCCCTGCGGTCCCAGTACGGCACGACCGGGGAGGGCAGGGCTGGTGCCGGGCTTGCTGTGAGACCCACGGCTTGTCCTGGGATCAGAGTTTGGAAAGCTGCTCAGCAGCCTGCACTGCCAGGACAAGGAATGGCTTCAAAACTGACAGAGGAGGTGTATACCAATTGGATATTGTGAAAAAGTCCTTCCCTGTGAGGGTGGCCCTGGCACAGGGTGCCCAGAGAAGCTGTGGCTGCCCCTGGATCCCTGGCAGTGCCCAAGGCCAGGTTATGTGAGGCTTGGAGCAGCCTGGGAACAGTGCAAGGTGTCCCTGCCATGGCTGGAGTGGCACTGGATGAGCTTTAAGGTCCCTCTCAACTCAAGTCATTCTCAGAATCCACAATTCCACAATGTGATCAGTATACTCTAGCCCTGCTCATTTAATGATCTATCCTAACACATTCTCAAGAGGAGTGTGCATTGCCTCTGTTTATTAAAGACCTCCTAAGAAGGAGAGAGAGAACGGGGATAAAACTCTTCGAATGAGTTGCCAAATGGAAGTGGAAAAGGAATTTGCATCCAGAATTGGGCATCAGACCCAGAGAGGAACTGTGGGGAAAGCTGTTTCTGGAGCTTCCCCTCTGCTGCAGTGTGGCTTTATTTAAGCAGACCCTGAAGTAGCTGTTTTGGTGAGATAATTGCACCATCTCAATGTTTGGGGTGTTCTGGATCCCTCGCATCACTTCAGAAAGCCCAGAGAGGCCTTGCTTCTCATTAGACAATGCAGCACTGTTTGCTTGCTCCTGTCTCTGAGCAATGAATAAATGGAGAAGGAAATTTGGAATTCAGCGTGTGTACTCGAGTATCTGGAGATCTCTTCAGTGTTCTCAATAACGTGGAAATGTAAAGGTTAGATGGACTGGGAAAATATTGAAAGTAGAGAATATCAGAGTTGTGCTGTAGTAGCTGTAGGTATTTGGCCCTCAGGGAGTTAAGTTCTGCTGATAAATATATCTATATATTTGAGATGTGAGCACAAATCTCCCTTGTTGGAGGAGATGTGCTAAATAAAATATGACACGGTGCATCTCTTGGGAAATAATTCAGTTATGGGAGCCTGAAGTGAAATTGCAAGAAATGAACATAATGAAAATGAGAGGGTTTGAACAGGACTTTAATTTCCAGGTGCTGTTCCGAGGGAATGCAGAAAACCATTCTGCAAGTAGACCCTTCTATTAAAAGAACTTCTGCGTGGTTTTTAGGTGACTTGGAATCAGAAGCCTGGTTCAAAAAGTCAGTGCTGAGCAGTTGTTACAGTGGGGGAGTCATGTAAGGTGTTGTGACAGGTTTCCTCAGGCACTGGCTCATGGTCAGGGCTAAACACTGTGTTTTGTATGTGTTACAATAATCTATATTATTAAAATAAACCCCACTGAGTGCACTGAGTTTAGTGACACTCCCACAGAATCTGCTTTCAGCTCTGGCACTTGGATTCTTCTGGAATGCTGTAAAATTTGAACTTGCACATCCCAAAGCTGTGCACGCTGTGTTTGTCTTTGGCCATGGAAAAGTGGTAGAGAGAAAGGCAGTGGAAACTGAGAGGAAAAAACAAGCTAGTTTAATTATTTCTGTTGGGATGAAGGGCCTTGAGTTGAATGAAATCATTGTGATTGACCTTCTGGAGCTGGTGCTGCTGATGAGCACAGAGGACAGGAACTGTCAGGGGCCAGGGAATCTTCCCAGGGAGTGGCTGTGACTGGGAGGCTCAGGAGGTGCCTCCAGGTGTGTGAAGCAGAGATTTGAACTTTCTAGAGTTGTTTCATTAGACCTCTGATCACCTCCACTCTGAATGTTTCTACTTAAAATGCACCAGTTAGTTATCCAGCTTCCAGAAGTTGTGCAATAGTGTCATTTGTGTTTCATGAGCTTACTGCTTCTTGAGAACTGATTTGGGGAATGAGAATGGTTCAAAATTCTTCCTTCTCTCCCTTCTCACTTCTGTGCTGGGTCCCTGCCAAGGCTCTCATCTAAATTAGTGCATTTGTGGTGGTGAGGTGATCTTGGTTTGTGAATTCAGCAGTGAAGCAGCTGGCTATTTTTTTTTTTGTCCAAAAGAAGGGCAACAATTCATGTCTTCATTCCTTTCAGGAGATCATTGTAAATTAATAACCAGCTCCCTGCTCTGGGCTCGTTAGATTTTTACCTCCTGTTCCTGGTGTGGGCCTGCAGAGCACAAACTGACCTGAATAGTTGTTTCAAACAACTGCAGATTTATTCAGAAATGGAAATTCTGTTGCAGCACATACTTGAGGGTAGGCCTTGTTGCATTTGTGGAGTTGTTAATAAATTGGAAGAAGATACAAACCCAATGCAATTCTATCACCCCAGCCTTCGGGTCTGGTTTTGACAGTTTCTGCTTGGAATACCCAGTTCCAAACCCCAGGCTGAGCTGGAATGTTTCCTGTGGTAGCCCTATGGCATCACCCTGCTGTAAAGCAGATTCTTAACCTGCTGCATGGAGAGCAGCTTAATTAGACTGTTTCATGTTGTGTGAGCAGTAAAGGTCTGCTTGCCTAATGGCAGGCTTCCCCCCACCAAGTTTACCTCCTCAGTGGTATGAGCAGCTTGGATTATGGGGCTGGATTTTGTTTTGTTAGGGCTCCTACAGCTTGTTAAATATGTAAATCAAGAGGCTTAATTAGCCTAGGAATTTCTCCAAAAAGGAGGGTTTCTCTATTCACAACTGCAGGCTGTCACAAAGCGGGGGGAGTAAAACACAATTTCTCTTTTTGTGCTCCATGTTATTTCAGCGGGTACAGCTGACACTCTGAAGGACCAATCTTTCTCTGCAGGTAGTTTCTCCCTGCCCTGGGAGGGTTTGCCTTAGCTCAGTTAGCATCTGCTCCAGCCGTGGAGGAACATTTCCTTCATGTTGGATTTGCCTGTGTCTGTCTGCTGGGGAATGTCTCCTGTGTTGTTAGCAAGCATCTTATCCCTGAGTGCATCACATCCACGGGCAACTGCTGGGATAAGGCTGTGCCTGTCAGTGCTTAGGTGGGAGGCTCGAGGGGCATGGATGAGTTGGGGTTAGTGCTGCTCTGCAGGGAGGGCTGTTGCTGTTTCAAGTGCAGTTATAGTGCCAGCTTTTCCCAGAATCCACAGAACATTCCATGCACACGTTGCAGCAAGTCACCAACTTTGTAATGGACCAAACCACATTAATGGAGCAGCGATCCTCTAGACAGTACCAGTGCCTCGTACCCCAAAGCTGTGCAGTGCAGCTGTGGAGTCACTGACTGAACTCTTTTCCTTGCAGAGCCTGCATATCCTTTGGGCCCAAGAATCGCTCCATTGGGGCTGCAGCTAAAAGCCAGGTGAGCCTGGGGTTTGGGTGGAACAACTTGAGAGCAGCAGAGTGTGGGGCTTCTCACTGCAGGTAACAACACCCCTGAGCTGCCCTCAGCTCTTCACCATGGCCTGCTGCTTTGTCACCTGGCACAGAAATCTCAGGGCTGATCCTTGCACGTAATGAATTGTACAAAATAAAGCTGTGCCTCTTAAGAAATTCTGATAACTACTAATTCTTTTTTCAAGTTGCAAATGTAAATTCTAAAGCTAAGCAGTGGTGCTTCACCCTGCCTTAGCTTGTTCCAGTTTCTGTGCTGTATGATGGCTTTTAATTATATGACTCTGTTCTATAGAATTCCATTAAATGCATGCTTTTGGCAGAAAGGGGGCATATTTGAGTGTAAATAAATAGAGCTTCTTGACCCCTTGTGGCTGAATTACAACCTGAATATCTCTCTTGGGTGTCCTTGCCCATAGTCTGGGTTTCTGTTGCTGTAGGGAGGTAAATGCGATTTAAGGACTGAGAAGAAGTTAAGCTGATTTGTCCTACTCATGGTATTTGGGTCCTGCTGTATCAGATTTTATGTTGCTGTGTAAGTAACCCCTGTAAAAGATGATTTATTTTTTTCAAGTCTTCTCCAGGAAGTGACTAGTCAAACAGCTGTTTTTTCTTAGCCTAAACAGCCTAGAGATGTGTGAAGATTCTTTATCTAAAATACAAAAATCCCTGGACACAGCCACGTTACTCAAGAACAGCACAATTGTACTAGAACCAAAGACAGCTGTTTTTTTCTGGAATTGAGTGTGTGCTTAGCTTAACAAAATCCATTGGTGCAGGGCCCTGTAGAGATGAGTATGTCCTGCACAGACTAAACCTAGAGACCATGCAGCCCAAGTTACTTAGGAAGCAGACCCCTGCCTGAGCCCAGATCCCAGGTAATGCTCTGTGGAACAGTGCCCGTCTGCCTCAGTGCCTGTGGTTTTCAGTTGTGCCTCGCTCTGCTGTCAGTGACACAGCTCCCTTCCCCTGTGCTGCCTGCAGCCAGCTGGGATGGGCTTTCACTTCTCTGTGCTGATCTCTGCTGGTAATGAAAGTCACTCGACCTCTTGTCAGTTAACTCAAGGTGGCAGTATCATCTTAGGGGACCTCCTGGCCTTTTAAAGCTTCGTGAGCAGGTCCCTGAGCTGTTCTGTGAGAATATCTGTGTGTTGAATGTCCTGTGCATGTGATGAACCTGAGCTGGAGTTTACATCCATGTGCTTGTTATGTTTGGGCAGTAACTGATTGTAGAAAGGTAGAACAGGTGAGTGGGAAAGAGGGTTTGCTAAAGAGTTTCCTACACGTACACTATGAAATTTGAGTGCCGTAATCAATATTTGATAGACTTGGCTCAGTTTTTAGTGTACATTTTATTTTCCATCTCAAATTCCTGTAGGTTCCCTGAGCAACCAGAGGGAAGTTGCCTCCCAGCACCTGCCCAGATACTGTTAAGATACAAATGACAAAAATACCTGGTGGGAGAAGCATGAGAACAAAACTCTGTCTTCTGTTTGAAATTCAGATGGTCCCCTGCCACGTTGTATTAAAGATTTCTTTTCCTCTAGGTTATTTCAAATGCAAAGAATACAGTACAAAGTTTTAAAAGATTTCATGGTCGTGCATTCTCAGATCCCTTTGTTCAAGCTGAAAAAGCAAGCCTTGCCTATGAACTTGTCCAGCTGCCAACAGGCTCAACTGGCATCAAGGTAAGTCTGGCAAGTTTGAGAAAGAGCCAGAGGAGGAAACTGATAAAGTTTCCTTTTATTCTCTGCTTTGAATCTGCTCGCTGTAGTTTGTGTTCTCTTTTGAATGGAAAGCCTTAATGGGGAGGGGAATAAAAGGCTGATAATGGGGATGGTGCATGGGTTCCACTGCAGTGTAATGAGTGTGCACAATTTTTATTTGAAGGCCATGTATATGGAAGAAGAAAGAAACTTTACAATTGAGCAGGTGACAGGAATGCTTCTGACCAAATTAAAGGAGACTGCTGAGAATGCTCTTAAGAAGCCTGTGGTTGACTGTGTTGTTTCTGTAAGTATGGAATCCAACAAAACACACAGAACTCAGTTACTGTCTGCACTCAAATGGCTGCAGTGTTAAATTACACCTGATTAAATTGGCCAGTAAACTGGAATGTCCAGGTACCTTTCTTTTCTGTTTAAACTGAATCTTACACCTCTTGGAAACTAGACTTATATCATTAATGGTCATAAATTAGTGCTAACTGGAAGCATAAATAATATTCTGATTACGTGCTCCAAAAATGACTGGCTTGTGATGTGGAATGGAAAAGAACTTTGTCTTTATGTAAATTTTCTCTTTGCTTTTTTTCTGTTGCAACTGAAATGAGCACTGCATTTGAAAGAGGGCTTCAGCTGTGCTCCAGGAGCTCACTGTCCACCCTTGTAACTGTTTCCTGAAGGTTGAAATGTAAATGTTAATACTGGCTCTCTGACCTCCTTGCAGGTTCCTTGTTTCTACACAGATGCAGAAAGGAGATCTGTGATGGATGCTACCCAGATTGCTGGTCTCAACTGTCTGAAACTAATCAATGAAACGACTGCAGGTAATTCCTTCCTCTCCCTCACTGACTGTTGCAGTTTCACTACATCAAAGGGCTTTTATTCTGCCAGCGAGCCTTGCTTTCTGGAATTACAGCTGGTTTTATACACTTGAAATAGATGAGGTGATCAGAAAGTCTCTTAAATCCTGGTCTGTTTCTGCATTGCTTTACAAATGCATAAAGATATTTGGTGAATTTCTGTTTTAATGCAGCTGAGGGAAGGGCTGGTGCTGTTTAATGTTCTTCCATGATTCTTTAGCATTGGGAATATGGGTTATTCAATGTCTGTAGCTTGAGAAGCACAATGGAATGCTAATGCTGATTCCTGATTATCACTTATTTCTTGATAATTGCCAACCTCTCTGTCCTAACCATACTTTTATTTCTGTAGTTGCCCTTGCATATGGGATCTATAAGCAAGACCTGCCTGCCTTTGAAGAAAAGCCACGGAACGTTGTTTTTGTGGACATGGGGCATTCTGCATATCAAGTTTCTGTTTGTGCATTCAACAAAGGCAAACTGAAAGTAAACAAGCTGTTACACATCCATTTAAATTCTCTGTAGGACATTCATCAGCACATCCATGGACTGGGGCAGGCAAGCCTGCCTGGCTTCACAGAGGGGCATCCACAGCTCTGTTCATGCTCTTAAAATTGCACTTTGTCTGGAGCAAAAAGTAGGGCAGGGAACTAGAGAGCAGTGTGTGGAGGATGCAAACATGCCTTAATCAGCAGACTCTGGCAAAGAATAAAAAAACCTGGATTAAATGGTTTATTCAGAAATTATCATATCTGGCTGTGCTGCTTTCAAAAAATACTCCAGTTCAGTCATGAGATGTGTTAAAACAGGAATTCCTGCAGCGGTGTAAGTGACAGACATTGTTTCTGAACCCTCACTGTGGTGCTCATGTACGAGAGAAGAAACATTCCTGATTGCTTTAAGCTGCCAGTGGAAGCTCAGCAGGTGACAGTGTACTTCTGAGTGTACACTGCCAAAGCGTTGCTGTTTCCCAGCAAATACTAACATTCTTTACTGGCTTATTATTATTATTACTACTACACTCTGGACTTTGTAGCTACAATACCTTTCTCATGATTGGCTGGAGAAACATGCAAAATTTAAAGCATGAGGTAGTGAAACGCAGAGAAATGTTCTGACAACATTCATTTTCTCATGGTTTTATTTAGTGAGGGAATAAAGGAAACCTTGGTATTTCTCTCAGATTTGTTTTTTAAACTTGGAAGCTGTGGCAGTGTGGAAGGGATGCTTTGGGGTCCAGAGTACAGGGCTGTTAGCCAGTGTAGAGGCCAAAGCCATCTGAAGGGATATTGAGGGTAATGTGATACTTCACTGATTTCTGTTCCTAAAAAAATAATTTCCTGGTGTGTTTATAGAGCAGAATGAGCTGAGGTGGGTGGGCTACAGGTGTTCTTTACAGATAATTCCTTCACCTGTTTAAAGAGTTAGTATCATTTATTTTCTTCCTGTTTTATTTTTAGCTCGGTGTAAGCATGTTCCACACTTACGAGGCATCAAATATTTAACTGGGATGTGACTCAAACTGACAGTGGCTAAATAGAATTTGGAAACAGAGATCTGCTCCCAGCACAAGCTGTGGAACAGACTGTGTTGCTAAGTCCTGCCCTGTCTCCCTAAATTCCTTTTAAAGCAGTTGTCACCTCATTCCAGGAAGGCCATTTCTTTGACTTAGAGTTAACTACATTTGAATCAGAGCACTGCTTTGGTGTTAACTGCTAATTGCTTTCATTGGGTGAGGACACATTGTACTGTTACTGAAGGGTTCCCTTCCTTTAAGGTTCTTGCTACGGCCTTCGATACAACTCTTGGAGGCAGGAAGTTTGATGAGGTGTTGGTGGAATATTTTTGTGAGGAGTTTGGGAAGAAATACAAACTTGACATCAAGTCCAAGATCCGAGCGTTGCTGAGGCTGTACCAGGAGTGTGAGAGGCTGAAGAAGCTGATGAGTGCCAATGCCTCTGACCTGCCCATGAACATTGAGTGCTTCATGAATGACATCGATGTGTCTGGAACCATGAACAGGTAACCTGGGCTCCAGAGTGCCCTTCAGGCAGTTCAAAACTTGGTATGAAGTGTCAGCTCTTAGGGCTGCAGGGGGGTGAGAAATCAAAGAACAACATGTGCAGGAAGGAATGCTGCTGGAAATGAAAATGTTTAGAGCCTGGTAAGTGGCCTTGAGTTAGGAGGGAGGGCTGGGAGTGTTGCAAGGATGCCAGGGTTCCTGGAACCAGGTTTTGTCTGGGAAAATACACTAAAGTATAAAGCTAGGACTGGGGGAGAGCAAACCCTGCAGTACACAGTGAAAGTGGCATTCCTTCAGTTTGGGCATTCTGTTGTTTGCCATGTTTATATGTGTGCTGGAGCTTTGTTTATGACTTCTTCCAACAGAAGCAAATTTTTAGAGATGTGTGAAGGACTCCTGGCAAGAGTGGAGCCGCCCCTTCGCAGCGTGCTGGAGCAAGCCAGTGAGTGGGGCTGTGGGGTGGGGGGCTCTGCATGCAGACAGGAGCCAGCCAGAGTGCAGGCTTCCTTTGCATGTTGGACACAGGGGTTTTACCACAAACAACAATTTCTTGCTTAGGGATTAAAAGATAAAAAAACTTTCTCACTCAGGCTGAGAACTGAAATTTTTACTGCTTAGAAATTTAGCCTAAAATTGGTCTTTTAAAACTTCTGCTTTATGATGTTGATGTATTCAAGTGAAAGAGAAACATTTCATCTATTGTCTGACTCCTTTCTAGAATTGAAGAAGGAGGATATTTATGCAGTAGAGATAGTTGGTGGTACCACAAGAATCCCTGCTGTAAAAGAGAAGATCAGTAAATTTTTTGGCAAAGAAGTCAGTACGACCCTGAATGCAGATGAGGCTGTGGCACGAGGCTGTGCACTGCAGGTAAAAAGTGCTGGTTCTTTTAGCTGTGAGGATATGAAGCAGCATCAGCAGCTACTTGCTGAATGAAATGCTTGTTCACTGACAGTCTGAATGTTTGTAATGTGGCTTTTCTGCTCTTGCAGTGTGCAATTCTGTCCCCGGCTTTCAAAGTGAGGGAGTTCTCTATCACAGATTTGATACCGTATCCCATCTCTTTGCGATGGAATTCACCAGCAGAGGAAGGCCTCTGGTAAGACCAGTACAATCTTCTTGCATGTTACAGCTTAAAATTACTGGTGATAATTAGAATAAATAACAAACATCAGTAAATACCCTTAGAACAGGGTATTTCCAGGGTTAAATGCCCATGTAACACTTCCAGTTTTGATATTTCTGAAGTTAATGATGATAGAAAACAAAACCAAGGTCGAGTGGCAGTTTGGCACCTCTGCATGGCTGTTCATGTCACTAAACCTGAAAGTGACAGGCTTGTCACTTCTTAAGGAAGCTTTTCCCCTAAGAGTATGTAGAAGTGTTTTGTTACCTTACCAGCTGTGTTGTCATACTGAACACAGGCTGTTTTCTCTTGCAGTGACTGTGAGGTCTTCCCCAAGAACCACCCTGCTCCCTTTTCCAAGGTCCTCACTTTCTACAGGAAGGAGCCCTTCACTCTGGAGGCCTACTACAGTTCCCCCAAGGAGCTGCCTTACCCAGATCCTGCTATAGGTTAGCACCATTCTGTACCTTTAACTAAGAGTCTTTTCCATGTTTCAAGCCTTTTCTGTCTAATTATGTAATCTGGACATGGAACCTACTGCAGATGCTCTCAGGACATTTCACATAGATTTTCAGTAAAATAGGTGGAGTAACATGAAGTTTATGGGTAAGAAGAGCATCCTAATACTGGAGCAAACCTGGAGGGGGCACACTGAGAGTTGTGCAGTCTTTTGCTTTGCTGTCCCCCAGCATTGCTGAGTAAAAAAACTGGATTGTCCCAACTTGAGTAGATTTTAACATTCCCTGAGCACATTGCAGTGAGCTGTGTCAGCAGCAGTTGGGGTGTGCTTTGCATTCAGCACTTAGGTTAATCAAAAGTGTGGTTTTTTTCCTCTCTGTTTAGCTCATTTCTTGGTTCAGAAGGTCACTCCTCAAACAGATGGATCCAGTTCCAAGGTGAAAGTCAAAGTCAGAGTAAACATCCATGGCATCTTCAGCGTTTCAAGTGCATCTCTGGTGGAGGTTCATAAATCTGATGAGAACGAGGAGCCGATGGAGACGGATCAGCACGCGAAGGAGGAGGAGGTAACAGCCTCACTGCTCCCAGCTGCTCAGAATGCCCATGAAACAACTGCCCAAGGTCTCAGGCTTGTCTAGTAAATCCATGCTCACACTGAAATATGAGACTGAGTACTCATTGTAGTGTCTTACACCAGTGATAGATCTCTTGAAACCAGGACTTGAGGTATAGATCAAATTCTTAATGGTGGAGCTGTGGCTTGCTGGAGCAAAGACTGGGAGCTCATAATTTATTCCTTCAGTTTTCATTCTGTTTGTTTTGCCTAAAGAGCATTAGGGGTGTTAAGGGATCAGCCTAGGAACTGAAGCAGTGATCTGCATTGGTTTAATGTGTGAAATTGGATCTCTCTGAATTTCAGAAGATGCAAGTAGACGAGGAGCAACAAAAGGCTGAAGAGCAACAGCAAACCCAGCTTGAAAATAAGGCAGAGTCGGAAGAAATGGAGGTAACAGGAGCATTTGAGACTTTATTTTCATGAGATTCCTGAGAATATGAGGAGTGTGAGCACATCTGTTGCCTTTGTCATAGTTCTGGAAGCTGAACTTTTATTTCAGTGCACTGGTGGTCTATTGTGATTAGAGCTTTAGAGAGGACACAAATGGCACCGATAACTGCAGACCTGTCAGGTGATCCAGTACTGATAAAATGGGGGAACTCTCCTGTTCAGGGAAGAAATAATCATCTAGTGTTCCATAACTTGAATACTAGAACAGTGTTCTGCCATGAGCACCCTCCCCCATGAATGTAGTCAGAGTGCCCAGAAAAGGTCAGTGGCTGCATTAATTATCTCAGGCTTCAGCAACTGAGGTGTCAGGATGGCAGGGAGTGCTTGCTTCTCTTGTTGAGAACTAACTCAGTTTTTCTGATGTAAACCTTGACTGCTCCCCTTGAACTGAGTGGTGATGCTCTTTTTACTGTGAATGTATTTATGTATTTTTAATGCAGACTTGTCAGGCTGACTCAAAGGACAAGAAAGTGGATCAGCCACCTCAGGCCAAGAAGGCCAAAGTGAAGACCACCACAGTGGACCTTCCCATCGAGAACCAGCTGGTGTGGCAGATAGGGAAGGACATGCTCAACTTGTTCATTGAGAACGAGGTAAGCTCTTCTTGCCCGAGCTAAAAATGTCACTTGTTGGTCTCCAGAAATGCTGTTGTTCATTAAACGTGGTTAAGGATGGTCAGGGGAAGGATTAAAAGGAATAAACCAAGCAGTTAGGAGTCTGAAATGAACAACAGTGCCCCGTGGAGGCAGAACACATTCATTGCTCCTGGTCAGGGGAGCTGTAACTCTCAAAGGCCTGTTCTGCAGGAAACCTCCAGAATCACCTGCAGGTAAAAGGTGCAGGTGACCCTCAGGGTGGAGGTTCCTCAGCGGGAGGAGGATCATCCTGTGCTCTATTGGACATCACACCAAAACTGAAATGAGTTTGCAGTCATGTGCTGTGTTAGAACAGTTCTGTAAATCCCAGTTTTGCAAAATCTTCATCTGCTTTGAGCCTTTGCTCACAAGGTGTCCCGGAAATAAATGTTAAATAATGGGCTTTTTAGCCAATTAATTTGACATCTTGTTCACAGGGTAAGATGATAATGCAAGATAAGCTGGAGAAGGAGAGGAATGACGCCAAGAATGCAGTGGAGGAGTACGTGTATGAAATGAGAGACAAACTCTGCGGTGTTTATGAGAAATTCATCGGTGAGGATGTGAGTACTGCTGCTTGATTGTCCTGATACATTGTGGTACAATCAGCAGTTGGAATTACTAACTCTTGACCTCTATCACGTACTTTGTTTACATAAATTACAAATTCAGACTTTGTAGAAATAATGGTAACCTTTCTGGCTCTGATGATAATTACTTAATGTGGGCACCTGTGTCTGAACTGGTTGCCTAAAAATCTCTTGGCATTATTAATCAGCTTTCCCTGTTGTACTGGAGGAGCTTGGTGTGTAATGAATTGAACTCTGATTTTAGGGACAAATCTCTGAACACCTGACTGCATCTCCATTGGTGGCAATGGAGCTTTGCCAGCCAAGTGTCTGCAGAGCCCAAACTGGGACATCCAGGTGACATTTATGGCACCTTTGCTAAAGAAAAGTTTCCCTCTGTTCTCAGGCTTGCTCCTGTAGTGACAATGAAAACGTGCAGGGGACAAAAAAGCCTTTTCTGTGACAGCATTTGATCTGAACTGTGGCTGTCACACATAATTTTTCCTTGGGCCTGGAATCCAACACAAAGCTGTAGAGAAGAATATTTTATTTCTTATTTTTCAGTAAAATAGGATAAAGAGTTCTTTATATTCTAAAAATACAACCCTTCCAGAAAGGTTCCTGGTACCATTTAGTGCCATTTGTCACCTAATCAATGATGTCACCTGTCTGTTCTGTGTGCATTGCTGCAGGATCGCAATAGCTTCACACTGAAGCTGGAAGATACAGAAATTTGGCTTTATGAAGACGGTGAAGACCAGCCCAAACAAATATACATCGATAAACTGGCAGAACTGAAGGTAAGTGGTTGTTACATTCCTGTAGGAATTCACTGAAGCTGGAGAACTTTGTTCCAGTGAGGAGCTGTCCGAGGTAACAAACAGCCTGCTTTGGACTGTGTGTGAGGAGTAGATCTCCAACAGACCTGTACGAACAGGGCTGAGGGAGGCTCAGTCTGTCCTGGAAGTTGAGGGAAGAGTCAGAGATCCTGAGGGAAGAGTCAGAGTTCCGAGGAGTTCAGGAAAGTTGCTGTATCCTGTCAAACCTTGAGGATCCCTCGGTGATGCCCCATGAGTTTTAATATCTATTGTGCTTTGTTTCAGACTCTGGGTCAGCCTATTCAGGCAAGATTCCAAGAATCAGAGGAAAGACCAAAAGCATTCGAGGACTTGGGGAAGCAAATCCAGCAGTACATGAAAGCTGTTCATGCATTCAAAGCAAAGGTATTTCCATACTTCATTTCTGGAAAATGCAAGGAAGCGGTACAAAAATTTTCTGAAATGGATGTAACCTGCTTCAGACAAAAATCTGGTGCAACCTCCCAGTGAGTTTATGAGTTCTTGATGTTTAATAGATTTTCAGAAGTGGATTTTGGGCCTTGCAACATCTCGGTCTCTTTTTAATCAGGCGTTGATTTCCTCACGGAGGCAAAATGCCAGCAGCAGGAGAGCCTCAGTCTCTGGTCACCGAGCTGTGGGTGATCAGTTCAGTTGATTTGTTAACCACAGCAGCTCTCTGCTAAATGGTCTTCAGTATTTAGAAGCTAAGTTTGGAGGAAAAGAGGATGCAGTTTGTGCTCAAACACTGACACAGCTGCTCCTGTTTGGGTGTTGCAGGATGAACTGTACGAGCATCTCGATGAAGCAGACATGGCAAAGGTGGAGAAGAGCACCAATGAAGCCATGGAGTGGATGAACAACAACCTCAACCTTCAGAACAAGAGGAGTCTTACTTTGGACCCAGTTATAAAAGCAAAAGACATACAGGCTAAAGCAAAAGTAAGTTTTTCCACATAACTCACTGTATTTCTGTGAATTTTTGTGTTTATGGCTCTATCAGAAAACTCTGAGATGAGAAATCTCAAAAGTATTAGGAAACATCAACCCTCAACTGGAGTATTCCTAACAGTGCTTTCAAAAGTTAAGAGTTCAACTGCGGGAGATAAAACCATTTCTAAGGATGTGTTATTTCTGTGTTTTCTAGGAATTGGCAAATATTTGTAATCCCATAGTGAACAAACCCAAACCGAAGGTGGAGCTGCCGAAGGAGGAGCAGAAGCCGGCGGAACCCAACGGACCATTGGATGGGCAGGGAGACGGGAGCGGGACCCAGCCCCACGAGCACGGCTCTGCCCCCACAGCCACCGACAAGAAGCTTCCAGAAATGGACATTGACTGAATTTCAGCACTTGTTTATATTATTGCAAACTATAATAAAGCTTTAAGTTGTCAACTTTGTACGTTCTGAATACAAACTGAAGCAAGTGAATCCCACAGCACTCTTGGTAACTCTTGGAGAGGTTTGGGCAGGGCAGCAGGTCAGAGCACGGAGGTGGCGAAGGACTCGCTCAGCTCAGCAGTGTCTGCCTTTATTGATTGTATTTAGAAGTTTTGGTAGTCTAACTAGACCTCTAGGAACAGCCATAAGCTGCTTCTCCATTTTTAATGTCCAGGCTGTCAATTCTCCCTTGAAGGAGGGAGACAGCAACATCCGAAGTCTGATGTGCACCCTGCTCTTCCCTTTCCCTGTGGATTGCAGCGCTTGCACCACAGGGAGGGCAGGGGAGAGCCAAGGCAGAGTCTTCCATTGCTCTTGGTTTAGTGTTAATGCCTGCTCTGGACTCACTCTGATTTGCACTGGAACAGTTGATGGTTACAGGAGGTTTGCAGAGCAGGGGGTGGTTCATCAGCACCTTTATTCCTTAGCCCAGACTGCAGATCAGACTCAGAATGTGCTCCTGGACAGGGGAGTGGGTTTCTCACAAACTCCCCAGCTAATTAGGCCCTGTAAACTCCTTGTCTCTAGTTAAATTAGCTGCTTGTAGAAAGAGTGAATACTTGTATTTCAGCTACCTATGCTGATAGTTGATTCTGACTTGTTCCTAACTTTTTCTGGCAGGGGTATGCTTGCTTCCACGAGGCCTTCATTTGGAATGCTTGGTTTTTTGTTTTGGTTTCTTTTTTTTTCCAGGAAAACCAAGAACTGACGGATATGTTGGTTTGTTTTGTTGTTTTTTTTTCTATGAGCTTTATACAATGATTTGCTTCTAGTACTGATTGTCATTAAACTTGCAAAAATGAATTTGTATGTGTTAAAATCCAAAGCTGAAAAACACCCATTCAGTTATTGCAAGAAATAAATGCACTGGATTCTACTGGATCACCTGCTCTGGCTGTTGATTGCAATGCAGAGGGAGCGATGCCGGGCTGGAGGGAAGGGCTGTGTCCCTGCTCCTTGGGGTGTGCAAGGAGCTCTGGGGCTGCCCCGGGGCTTTGCGGCTTCCCGCGGGCTGTGGGTGGGTGTGGTGGGGATGAGGTTTAGCTCCCTGTAAGGAATCACAACCATGGAATGCCCTTCGTTAGAAGGGGCCCACTGCGATCAGTGAGTCCAGCTCCTGCACGGGCACCCAGCACGGGCACCGTGACCCTTCCCCGGGGAGCCCGTTCAGTGCCCGTTCAGTGCCCGAGCACCGCTGCTGGAGGCGGCCGCTCGGTGCCCGCTCGGTGCCCGCTCGGTCCGCGCCGGGG
>WEIU01004880.1:502640-514592 GCA_013389925.1 Aegithalos caudatus | reverse complement strand
CCGGAGCCGCCTTAGCGACGGCGGAGCTGGGCCTGGAACCCGGGAGTCGTTCCCGAGCCATCGCCGCGAGGTCGGGCCCGGCCCAGCCGGGCTCCGCAGCTCGGCCACTGCTCCTGCGGCTGGAGATGAGCCCCAAGCCCTGAGCGAGCTGCCGGGCACGGGAGCACTGAGGGGACTTTAACCCCGAGCCTGTGGTGCTGTTGTTCGTCCGCAGCAGCCCCGGGCCGGTGCCAGCGCCGCGGGTGTTTTCTCTCAGCAGCGCCGTGTCCTTGCCTTGAGGGAGAAGAATCCGGCCCTGGAGGGATGCTCAGGGAGCGGCTCCTCGGCTCTGCCTCTGCGCTGCTCTGACTCGAAAGGTAACTCATTAAAGGAGCTTTATTTCCCCAAATACAGAGCTGAGATGTTCCATGAGTGCATCTATACGATGCCTGTGCAGGCATCTGAACATTTTTCTGACATTTTCAATCACAAATGGGACTGTTTACCTGTTTACATTAGAGCACTGGACAGGAGCTACTGTTTCTGATTGGTTTCTCATGTGGTGTGGGGGGGTCTGTTTTCTTCCATCCATCAGTGAAATTTCCCTGTGTCACCTGTGCCATCTCCATATTTGATTACTTCCCCTCTTACAGCTGTCTTTACTTACTAACACACAGTGTAGCAAACCAACAGTTTGCTTTCTGACCTTCAATATTCTGTTGGTTTGTTTTGTTTTGTTTTTTGTTTGTTTTTTTAATTTTATAAAGCTACCAATATTTTTTTCAACCTGTAAAATACGTTAATTATATTTCACATTGTTTTAGATTGGTTACCTGGGTTTTTCTAAAGCTTACTGTGCTATTAAAAATGGATGCCTCAGATGAATAATTTGAATTGTGATGCATTAACTTGGTTGATGTTGCAGAGTGGTGGTAACTGTACAGAAAAGTTAAATGTCTTCAGAGGACAAGGAGGCTCAGGAGGACGAGCTGCTGGCTCTGGCCAGCATCTATGATGAGGATGAGTTTAAGAGAGCAGAGTCTGCCCAAGGAGGAGAAACAAGAATTTGTCTGGAGTTGCCTCAAGACTTCAAAATTTTTGTGAGAGGTGAGTTGTTTTGTGTTTTCCCAAGGGAGGCTTTACCAAGCTCAGGTGGTTGTTGGGGAGTGACCTGAGGGAACAGTGACTGGACAAAAATGTGGCTCACCCTCTGCTGTGTTTGTTGGGGATTGTGTTTGAGCAGTTAAAGCCTCATACACAGAATATCTTCAGTAAGCTTTAAATTCACAGATAGTTATAGCACTTCTTTGGAATAATTAAGTTTGTTGATTGGGTTTTTATTCCCCCAAGGATGTGTGTTTCCAGGCTCCTGGTTTGTGCAGGATCTGACATTTCACAGTGCTGTTTTTAACTGCTTTAATCACAGACCTCCAGCCCTGTGACATTTTACTGCACTGAGAGTTTTGTTGCTTAGGGTGGAACAAACAGTTTTAACCCCAGAAATACATCAGACTAACAGACACTGGGTGCTGTCAAAACCAGCAACACTTGGTTAGTTTTCATTTTTCTGTTATTTCTCCCACTGCCCCTGGCTCAGGCAGTTCCACAGAGAGCCTCCAGAGCAGTGGGTTTGAATATTCCGTGTGCTTCCTGCCTCCCCTGGTGCTGAATTTCGAGCTCCCACCTGACTACCCATCGACCTCCCCACCTGTGTTCACCCTCAGTGGGAAATGGCTCTCCCAGGCCCAGGTTTGCAGAGGATTTTTTTACCTTTTGACTGCTGAGTAAATTAATAGTTAACAGTTAAACAAAGTGAAAAAAACAATGATGTTGCTCCTCAGTTGGTTCTTCTTTTGTCTATTGCTGGTTTTCATTTGATTACTATTGAGGAAGGAAAACTTGCATCTGTGAGAACTGTTTTATGTGTATTTTATAGATAAAACCTGCTGAATCTGAAATCAAAGTTTGCACTAAGGACTGTATGAGGGGAGGAGCCCAATAAGGAGTTCCTCAAACTTACTGAAATCAGGAATTCTTTGTTCTTTCCCAGCTCAGCGCTCTTTGCAAACACTTGGACAATGTGTGGGAGGAGAACCGAGGCTGTGTGGTCCTGTTTGCCTGGATGCAGTTTCTGAAGGAGGAAACATTGAATTACCTGAATATTTCATCACCATATGAGCTGAAAATGTGCCCTCAGGGGAAGGGGCAGAGCCGGACACCAGTGGGGCCCCACGAGGCTGGGAAGGACACTGGGGGTGCCTCAGGCTCTGACACAGCTGAGGAGGAAATCATGGATGCCAGGGCTGTGCAGGATGTGGAGTCCTTGTCCAGTCTGATCAGGGAGATCTTGGACTTTGACCAGGCCCAGAGGAGGAAATGCTTTAACAGTAAGATGTACTCATGCAGCATCTGCTTCTGTGAGAAGCTGGGCAGTGAGTGCATGCACTTCACCGAGTGCAGCCACGTGTACTGCAAAGCCTGCCTGAAGGACTACTTTGAAATCCAGATCAGGGATGGACAGGTGCACTGCCTCAACTGCCCCGAGCCCAAGTGTTCTTCTGTCGCCACTCCAGGCCAGGTAATTCCCGTGCACAGGGGCTGTGGGGCTCTGGAACCTAACCCGAGTTTGGGGCCAGGCTGTGGCCCTGCATGGTGGCCATTGGCAATCACAGTCACTTAGGCTGGCAAAGACCTCCAAGATCACCAAGTCCAGCCTTTGACCCAGTCCCACCGTGCCACTGAGCCATGTCATGAAGTGCCACATCCTTGGGCATCTCCAGGGATGGGCACTCCAAATCTCCCTGGGCAGCCCCTGCCAATGCCTGACCACCCTTCCCATGAGGAAATTCCCCCAGATATCCAACCTGAGCCTCCCCTGGCACAGCTTGAGGCCATTTCCTCTTGTCCTTCCCTTGTTTCCTGGGGGCAGATCCTTGACCCTTGTGACCTGTTGGAGAATCTAAAGTGGATTCATCCCAGCTGTTGGTACCTTTTCACTGGCTCGCTGTTTGTTGCTGCAGCAGGCTCAGAATTACAGATGCAAGGAATCAGAGAACCCCAGACTGGTTTGGGTTGGAAGGGACCTTAAAGCTTATCCAGTGCCACCATGGCAGGGACACCTTCCACTATCCCAGGCTGCTCCAAGCCCTGTCCCACCTGGCCTTGGGCACTGCCAGGGACGCAGGGGCAGCCCCAGCTGCTCTGTGCCTCGGTGCAGGGGTGCATTCCCTGCTGCAGGTGGCTGTGTTTGCAGGTGAAGGAGCTGGTTGGGGAGGAGCTGTTTGCCCGCTATGACCGCCTGCTGCTGCAGTCCAGCCTGGACCTGATGGCTGACGTGGTTTATTGCCCCCGGCCCGGCTGCCAGACCCCCGTGATGCAGGAGCCCGGCTGCACCATGGGCATCTGCTCCTGCTGCAACTACGCCTTCTGCACCCTCTGCAAGATGACTTACCACGGGGTGTCCCCCTGCAAGGTCACTGCGGGTGAGTCACCTCCCCCTGGCTCCACTCACACCCACACACAGCTAAAACTTGGCTGGAAAAGTCCAGAGTTGAGCGAGGGAACTCCTCACCCTCAGCTTTCTGAAAGGTGCATTCATTTGGAGGAGGGCTGTTGGTGGCAATTAAATATTCCTTTGGTCAGGCTCCTTGTCACGATATGACGCAGAAATGAAGGCACAGAACTCAGTGAGCTCGAAGGCAGGAAGAGAGAAAGTTTATTTGCCACTTAGGTTTTATAGTTTTCCAGGGATTACCCCTGGATTGGATGGAGAAGTTACCACCTCTCCATCCACACTGGTGGAGACCAAAGTCCATCAAATGTGTCTCCTTGAGAAAGGAATGTAAACATAGATTATTTTCCTACAGAGTCCTTGAAAGGACTGCACTTCAACCTATAAACATACAAAAAGAACCTCAGAAAATTAGAAGATTTTAGATACTCTCAGAAGGCTTCAGAAATGTGGGTAACAGCTCCTCAGCTCAGGAGCTCCCCAAACTGCTGATTGTCAAATGCTGAGAGGCTGTAGCAGGGGAAGAATTACTTGATATTTTCACTACTTTGTATTGTCAGAGTTAATACTGGAATCAGGTGGAGGCTTCTCTCTCTCTCTGGCCTCAACATCCTGCGACAGAATTTCCTTAAATATATAGTCAGAAAAAATATTTCCATTTTTAGTTTACATTGTTCTAATTCCATCAACAGATCTCTATTATAATAAAACAGCGTAAAACTGCTGAATCTTGGGGCAGAGTGGTTTTAATATCATCTTATATATTTTAATAGTTTTTTATTCATTACATTATTGTTCTTTGAGAATCATTATGCTGCATTTAGCTTGACTTCTATATCTAATATCCTACAAAAGCTGTCTGGTTTGGTTTGATTCTGCCCCCCAGAAAAATTAATGGATTTGAGGAACGAGTATTTAGAAGCAGATGAAACAAATAAAAGATTTTTGGAACAACGCTATGGCAAGAGAGTGATCCAGAAAGCCCTGGAGGAGATGGAGAGCAAGGAATGGCTGGAGAAGAACTCCAAGTCTTGTCCTTGCTGTGGGACCCACATCGAGGTGAGTGAGAGGCTGGGGAATCATGGCACAGAAAAGAACCCACAAGGAGGCAGTTCTGGAGGTGTTGGAGCCTCTAGGAAGAGGAAATCCCTCTCTAGGGGGAGGAAATCTCTAGGAAATACCAAGAGAACTTTCCATTTCTGTGTGACATGGAAAAGGAGGTGAGGTGATATTTGTGGATCCCAAGGACTGGAGTGCAGTGACTGCTGGTCAGGCTCCCACACTAAACAGATCCAGGTTGACTCTGGATCTGATCTGAATCCTTTTGTTTTCCAGGTGTTTCAGGCTACCTCTGGTTCACACTAGAGCCAGGATATCAATCCAGCTTCAGAAAAATACTAATTTATTGTGCTGGGATTCCAGCTCCCAGTGAAAACACCAGTGTGTGGTGGAGCCAGGGGGGATTTGTTCACTGACTGCTGTGTTCTGAGGGCTGCTGGCAGAGAGGGACTGAAGCCTGCCACAGCAGGGTTCTGTTATCACCATTTTTTGTTTTTTTTCCCCCAGAAACTGGATGGCTGTAACAAGATGACCTGCACAGGGTGCATGCAGTATTTCTGCTGGCTCTGCATGGGCTCTCTGTCCAGGGCCAACCCCTACAGGCACTTCAATGACCCCTCCTCCCCCTGCTTCAACAGGTGGGTGCTCCAGGGCCCTCCCCACTGCTGGAACACTGCTTTCTCCTTCTCCTCACAGTCTCTCCCAGGTTCTTACCTGAAATCTGTAGCTACAGTTTAAGACACAGTTTCTCCTCTCAAATATTTGTACTAACAGTAAAAAATCTGGAGGAGTGATTCAGGGTGTGGTTTTGCTTTTTAAGAACTTTGGGTTTAAAATCTGGAGGAGTCTTCTGAACCTGTTGCTGATATTTTTGGTCAGGTCGTGACCTTGCCCTTTCTGTGCTGCCACAGCCTGCAGGGAAGAGTTTCCCTGCCAGTGCTCAGGAGCAGCTGGAGGATCTGGGGAAGAGCTGCTTGAAGGAGCTGCAGATTTGTCTCACATTCCCTTGGGGAAGAGCCAAGGGACAGAGGTGCTGCTGTGGGACAGGTGACAGGAGGGTGACAGTGGCAGCCTCTCAGCCTCTCTTGCCCCTTCCACAGGGCACAGATGGTGGTTGGTGATACTGAAAAAACCAAGGGAACTTGCTGTACTGTTGTTACATTTAGGGTGATAATCTTTTTTAACATATTTGACTTTTTTTATGCCCTGATATCACTGAATTTCTGTCTTGCAGATTGTTTCAAGCCATGCACATTGACGATGGGGAGTTCTGGGAAGTGGAAGATGATGATCAGTAGCTTCCTCCAGCACCAAAAGGTGAACAAACCAGAGACAGATGCTTTTTGTGTCCTTTGTTTGCTTTTCACTTCCATTGTGTGACACAGGAGTGGTAACTGCCCTGCACTGCAGGACACTCACACCTCAGAGCCTGCTGCCAAAACCAAAGGGGACTTCTCCCTGTCCTGGGATCAGCATCATAGTGGAATGCCCAAACAAACATGTCCATTATTAAAGAAGTCAGAAACTGGAAGACACTTGGAAAAATATATACCAAGAGGTGCCCTTTTTTAAAAGCCAACAGACAAAACTGAAGCCTCAAATCCTGGAAGTGTTTTGGGGGTTTGATACTCTGAGACTGACCCTTGGAGACTCTTGGCTCATGAATATTGTGGGGTTTGGGGTGGTTTGGTGGAGCTGTAGTGCTCTCTCTGGAGCTGCCTGGACTGGCAGAGTTTTCTGATAGAATACAGAAAATTTCTTTTCTATTCAGCAACAAAGTTTGTTGCTTTTATGAATTTCCTGATGTGCTTTTCTGAAAAGCAGCTCCTGGCTCTGTCACTGGTACTTTCTAATGACATTAAAGCTGATTATCCCCAACCCTTCTCGCTGGCTGCTGTGCCTGAGCCTTTGCATCCCTGAGAGCTTGGGCAGAAAATGACCAACAGGCATTTCCAGGGATTCCTGTGAGGCTGGGGACTCCCAGTGGTGCTGTTGGATTCCCTCACGTTGCCTGTCCTTGTTTTGGCAGGGATGAGTGCCTTGGCAGTGAGCTGAGGATGTGACCAGTGAGAGGGTGAAAAGTATCAGGAAGAGATGAATTCTTCAAGATACTGACAATTACCTTGTGTTCTCAGTTGGTGAAGTAATTTATTTCTTATTAACTCTTCATTTAAGAAATTTGATTGTTGATACTTTTGCTTCTGGACTAGATCCTTTATTTCCACTTTGCACTTTGCACTTCAAATTATTTCAGAAACCAAATAGTTTCTCCTAAAATCTAAGCAAGTGGTTTTGAGAGTATGAAGGTGATTACTGGAGGCAAACACAGATTTTTTTTACAAGCTTTTCCACTTGCAGAACAGTCCAAAAGTTAATTTGGAAACTAAAGCTGTGTGTGATGTGTTCAAGAGCAGTAGGGCCTGGATGGAAAGCTCTGGAGCTGAGACTCCTCAGGAACTCAGGGTGATCACAGCTCAGTTCTGACTGAGAGTTGATAAATTTATCCTGGGATGTGTGGCCAAAACAAGTGGTGCTTCAGTGCTTCAGTTCCCTGTGCAGAGGAGGGAACTGTCACAGAGATTAAAAAGATGAAAGGAAGAGCAAATCTCACCTCAGCTGAAGCTCTAGGTCAGTGTGTAGGAAAAGTGTATGTTTTGTATGGTTTGAGCTGTATTTCCTGCACTTTTCACATGCACTAAATTCACTTTAAGATGGTAAACACAGTGTCCCTGTTTGTCTTCCTTCTGGCATGGATTTGGCAGCACAGGTGTGCCAAGGTGCTCCTGGGACAGCCCAGAGCTCCCACCTGGAGCTGGCACAGGATGTGTTCTGCTCCTGGGATTTCCATGCCTGCAAAGTGCCCTCCCACCCCAAGGGCCCTGCTTTTCCCTCAGAGAAAAACCTGCCAAGGGCAAGGAAGGGGGGAGCAGCAGGAGCTCTTCCCACCAAACTGCCCCCAGGACAGCTTTGGTACCATGAGCACACTGAGACCGAGCACCAGATAGAGTCAAATGTCACCAGTTAAAAAATTAAAGACATTTAGTGAAGAAAGTTACATTACAGATCAACAGCTTACAAAATTTCTGTATAAAGAAAATAAACGTTGCCCAGTTTTCTTGCCCCTTGTGTGAGAGCATTGGATGGTAATCCCAGGAATCACATTTCATGATTGATGGGGTCTTGGCTGTTGTCCACCTGTGTGGGGTGTCTGTAATTAGACAGAGGCTGAAGCCAGTGGGAACAGAGTGTTTCTCTTGGGGCTGTTTGGCATTTCCTCAGAGAAACGGAAAATTCTGGAGAAGAGAGAGCATGAGGCACAGTAAATCACACATGAGCCTGAATGAGAACAAGGGCTTTGTGTGTGACAGCAGTGACATCCTCAGGTGCCCAAGCTGCACCACAGAACCCATGTGGGGGATGCTGCTGGAGCCTCTTCTGCTGAGGGCCCTCAAGTCCAACACGTGGCTCAAAGCAGGGCTCAGCCAGGGCTTTATCCAGACAGATCTTGGCAAACTCCTCCAGAGAGAGCCTGCACAGCCATGGGGATCCTGTCCCACTGCTTGGCTGTTCCCACAGTGGGGTTTTATCCTCTGCAGTGTGGACATCGTGTCTCCACTCGGGCCCCACTGTCCCTCCTCATCTCCCCCCTGCTTCCATCTTCCTGCTGCCCTCTCGTGGCTGTGGGTGCTGCTCTGAGCTTTCCCTTCTCCAGCTGGACAATCCTCTTTTCCAGGATTCTAATGGAAGAGTGTTTCACGGAGGAGGAAGCAGTAACACCAGGTACTTGTCCTAACTGCAAGGAATACACCCCAAAGTGCCCGCCCACTTGTTTCTGTAACATTGTACTTTCATTTATCCTCACACTTCAGTTCTGCAGCCTTCAGTCTGTGATTACAGTCAGTTCACAGATCAAACAAGTCATTCTTCATTTCCTCCAGAGAACGAGTTGGTGGCAGAAGCTTGTGGAACACAGAACACTGGATCCCATCCTCCTTTGGTGAATTAAGGCAGGTGTTTGGCATCTGTCTCTTTAATGGAGAGAAGGAACCATACGATCATTCTGCTAATTTAAGAACAAATATGAGATCGGTTTCTGCAGCAATTCCCTTTTCTCCCAGCTGTTTTCAGCAGCTGGTTCAGCACTGCCCCAGCACATTAATCACTGTATGGCTTCTTGGACTGGCTCCTCTCTGCTCCCATCTCCTTCATGCTGTACAAGGGCTCCACGAGCTTGTTGTGAACCAGCATTAAACCTGATGGAGAGAGTCAAAAGACAATTTAAGTAGATATAATAAAGGAAAGTTCTCCTTCATTGGATGCTAATGGAATTGACATTACTGTTGTGCTTGTGCCTTTGCTCCCACACTGAACATTAAGCATTTACCTTCACACTTGTTACTACTGTGGTATATCTAAGGAATATACTCCTTTGGGAGTTAATTACGCAGCAACAGTGGCTCCTAAAAATGTAACAAAACAGCCGCCTGGCCTGGTCCAACATTCACCTTTGAAGTATTTCACTGTTTTGACTTTGAGCTCCAGCGTGGCGTCCTCGTCGCACACGAACACGGTCTTGGGGTGCTGCTGGAAGGCCGACACCGTCCACATGTGGTTGACACCGTCCTCGATGGCTTTGTACAAGGCAAAGGCTTTGTGGGCTCCTGTGATCAGGATCATCACCTGCACCCCCAGACACAGAGAGGGGTGGTCAGGGAGAGCCCAAGCACACCCTGCCGAGCTGAGAATGGGGACCCCTGTCACCCTCCCCACAGCCACTTCTCTGTGCTGCTGCTCCTCTCAGTGAAATGACAGCCTGGTGGGTCACTGGAATGATCCTCTGGGCACCTGTACACTGAGATTTAACAAGTGTAGATCAAACAGACTCCGGTAAAAGTGGTCCCACACAGTTTTCATGACCAGCTGGTGTGACATCAACTCAGTCTGGTTTCTGCAGTTACTCTCCAGGTGAGATTCCTAACCAAAGACACCCTCCCAAACCTTCCTGGCACCCTGGGGGGAACAGCTGCTGCAGAGTTACACAAACACAAGTGCCAGCAGAGATGGAGCAAGAGCCTCTCCACGGTGTTGCAGGATGCCAGAGGACAGGAGGAGCATCAGGGATTCTGTGGCAGGAATATGCTACACCAGAGGACATGTAGCTGCTCCGTAACAGGAAAACCTTTGGCTGCTCCAGAGGGACTTCAGGAAGCCGCTTCTCATTTCCTCACCTCTCTGGCATCCATGACAGTGCCTACTCCAACTGTCAGAGCCATGGTGGGCACTTTGGAGAGGTCACCATCAAAGAACCTGGCATTGGCCAGTATGGTGTCCATGGCCAGGGTCTTCACTCGTGTCCTGGACACCAAACTGGATCCCGGCTCGTTGAAGGCGATGTGACCGTCGGGGCCGATACCTGGGACAGGGACAGCAGAGGGTCAGCTCTGGGAGCACAGCCAGCTCTCCCAGGAGAAGGACAGGCAGTGCTCCAGGAAACACAGGAAAAACCCTCCAATTCCTCTGCTCCAGCTCAGATTTGTGTCTGGTAGGAACAGCAGAGCCCCCTCAAAAGCCACCAGACAATTCCCTGATTGTGCTGGAACAAAAACAAAGCAAAGTAGGTGGCAGAACCTTATGGCAAACTGATGGGAAGAGCTTGTGTGGGAAAAGCTACTCCCAGCAGTTTCCTGTTGCCACTGACAGTTGATAAACACTTCCTATTTGTACAGTTCTGGCCCTTCCCATTTCTCCTATTAACATTTCCTGAACAATTCACTGCCTGCACTGAAAGACCTAAAGGTGGCAGTGGTACGTGGGGAGACAAGGCTGCCAGGACACAGCAGTGCCCAGGGCACTGGGCTGTGGGGTGCATTTCACTGCAGATGAGCAATCCTGAAAATAAACAAGAGCTGGGGAGGACAGGCACAGCTTTGGGACAGGGTTTGGAGGCTGCTGCTCTCAGGTTCTCACCTCCAACAAAGAGCTCGATGCCTCCAGCTGCTTTGATTTTCTCCTCAAATGCATCACACTCTGCCTGGAGATCAGGGGCATTTCCATCCAAGATGTGGACGTTTTCTGGTGAGATGTCAATGTGCTTGAAGAAGTTATTCCACATGAAGGAATGGTAACTTTCTGGGTGATCCCTTGGGAGACCTGGCAGCAGAACACACAGGGTTGAAGCCAACTGGAACAGTATCACCCAAACAAAGCACTTCCATACCCCTGCAGTGGCCTTGGTGACAGAGCACTGCTCTCTCTGCCCTTTGTCACACCCTCAGCTTTCAGAGTTGTTTTTATTTCCCTAAATTCCAGAATTAAAATCACCTCCTGTAAGAAATGTGCTCGTATTAACATACAACAGATGTTCACAAAGCAGGTGTGAGCTGTGCCTCATCTGTCAGTACCTTCTCAGCCCTTTTCCCATTTCATATTAGTAAGAATTATTTAAAAAGTGTGCAGAAGCCTGGGAAATAATAATAATTATTATATAATCATTGCATATTTACTCCCCTTGAGTGTTGTAAACCCACATTAGACTGCTTATTCCTTAATACTGCTAGATTGGGATTATTCACAAAAAAAACCCCTCTTGACCAGGATAAAATTAGCATTAGCAAATATTTAGCTTGTATGTTTTTCACCTTTGGATCTATTTCTTGAGGAGACAGTTTCACCATGACTTCAGAAATGACAGTCCTTTGCTATCTCAGCAGGAGATACCAGAGGGCACTCAGGGAACACACTGGTCCTTGCAAAGAACCTTTATAATCCCAGAGCAAAGGTGGAAGTTAATGCTGCACTGAGCCTGCAGTGATAAGTATTCCTTACCTGGTCAGCACCTGACTGCAGCTAACACACAGCAGTGTCTGTAACAGTGTGTGCAATACTGGGCAACACCCAGTATCCAGTTTTGTCCATATGTGTTCAAACCTATGGGAAAAAATTCAAATTTCTTCCATAGGTTTTCAAATTGTCCCCCTTTGCTAATTCCCTGGGGGTGTTTAAGGAAAGATAAGACGTGACCCTCAGCTCACACGGGGTCATAGGTTGGACTCGATGATCTCAGAGGTCTTTTCCATCCTAGCTGATGCTGTAACTCTGTGAAATGTTGTCCATCTTACCTGGACCGGTGGATTTCAGGCACCACCACGCTCTGCCGGGCTAAGGGACAAAGGCGACAGGACAGGTGGCTGCGGCACTCACCCACGTACTCGTCCATGTTGAAGGTCTTCACGTACTTGAAGGAGAGGTCCCCATTGCGGTAATACTCCACCAGTTTGCGGTAGCAGCCCAGGGGAGTGCTGCCTGCGGGGAGCGGCCGCCTCAGCCGGGGCTCAGGGACCCGGCCCCGCGCCCGCCCCCCGGCACCCACCTGTGGGCAGCCCCAGCGTGAAGAAGCGCCCGGG
>WEIU01004880.1:473411-496166 GCA_013389925.1 Aegithalos caudatus | reverse complement strand
TCGGCCGCGGAGCCGCTCCCCGCCGGCTCGGGGCCGGGTGTGCCCGGGGCCGGGTGTTTGCCCAGTCCCGGGGCTGGTGTTTGCTCTGTCTGGGGCCGGGTGTTTGCCCAGTCCCGGGGCAGGGCGTGTCCGGGGCCGGTGTTTGCCCAGTCCCGGGGCGACCTTGGCGCAGGGCGCTGACCCCGCCGCTCGTTACCCCCCCACGGGCAGGGAACGGTCTCGTACCGCATCGTCCCGAGGTCACCGTTAGTTTTCTTCCATCTTTTACTCCTCTGAAGGCCCCCTAGGCCAGAGGCTGGCCTTAAAGAGCTCCCTCGGGAATTCGGGTCGTTCTTTTCCTGCCTGTTTGTCTGCGGTAGCGGCCCCACGGAGAGGGCCGGGTGTCGGCCGGGCCCCCCGGTGTGACCCAGTTCTGGCAGGCGCCTTTCTGACATCAGACATGGAGAATTCTTTACTCAGAGTAATGGAGAAATCCCTCAAAACAGCAGACAGCTCGCTCCTGCTGAACCGAGGTTCTCCCAAGAAATCGCTGTGTTGTGACTTTTCCTGGGTAGCACTCCCAGCGTGGGTAGGCTCTCGCTCGGCAGAGTTCGAGATACACCCTCCCATGGGATGGAATCCTTGTCTCATCTGACAGCTGCAGGTCTCCGTGTTTTTACGTACTGGAAATGTAGAAGTTAAGTTAAACTTAGGCGCTTTATTTTTATTTTTTTTTTTTTTTTAATTATTCAGTGCAGAACAGATGTGCTCACGTACAATGACAAATCTCTGTGTTGTTCTGCGACCTGCTAGGGACAGATAACCAGGTCTCGGCACTAATCGCCTTTCCTAGCAGAGTCCCACTGGTGGTGTTGACCCCAACAAGTGTTTTCCCAAACGCCTTTTCCCGCGGGAGCTGCAGCGTGTCCCATCGCCCGTGGGGATGGGTGACAGGATCTCTGCAGGAGCCCACTGCCCCGTGTTACCTGGCAGATGCACACTCTCTGCTTTCCTTGCAGAGGGGTGTGCAGAGCTGGTGGGTGCCAGCTCAGTGTTGTGTCTGCTCACACCTCGGGCACAGCCGGGGCAGGCTCATCTGCGGAGCCCTGCGGAGATTAGGGAGCCAGGCTGTGCCAGAGGATTTGCACTGCTAAAGGCATGCACATAATGGAGGGCTGTGGAGCCACTGGTTTAACTGGAGTGAGAGGCAGATTCTCCCTTGTGCAGCTGTTTAGAGATAGAGAGGCAGATTCTCCCTCTTTTGTGCAGCTGTTTAGAGATTGCTTCTCTTTCCTTGCCCTCTGCCAGAACCCAGGTATTCCTGTTGGGAAGTGTGTTATCACTGAACTGGCTCCTAATGCTTGTGTTGCTTCAAAAACCCTGCAAGCTGTGGAGATGCAGTTAGGATTTAGATAAAGAGAGGCTGAGAGAGTGGGAGAGTCTCTGTAGCATTGCATGTGTCAATTTTTCCCCCTTATTTTGAAACTTACAGTGTGTGTGAGTGTACAATAATAGATGCACCGTGTGCCAAGGAAGAGAGACCGATAGTGAAATGATGACTGCAAGGGCTACAGGTGAATACAGGACCCAGTCAGTGGAGGTAGCCTGGAGAAACTCACACAAGCTCATTCAATCCTTTAAATTACTGGATTGTAAGTCAGCGGAGGAATTTTTAAAGCTTGATCTTTTTGGATGATGGGGTAATGCATTAATGGAGTGGGTTATGTACGTAGGTGGTTCCTGTGTGATTGATGTCCATGCATGCCAGGGACGTGTACCCCTCACTCTGGGATGGCTTCCTGATGTACCCATGTGTATGTGGGAGCAGCACTGAGGTGTGGGCACTATGGAACCTCTACAGTATTTGTAGGATTCCTCAAGGGCTTGTATTTTCAGGAGAAAAAGGTGAGAGTTAGTGCCCATGATCTGAGCACAACAGAACTCCATACCCGAGCCTGAGAACTGTGTTTCCTGTCCCACCTTGCTCAGCCCTGCAGGTGGGATGTGGGAAGGTGGGCTGTGCTCCATCAGCAGCCTCTTTCTTCCCTGCAAACTCCCAGCCTGTGTCCCTTCCCCATTGTGGGCAGTGTGCAAGGTGCACCGATTTATTTCCCAAAGACAAATTCCCAGCCCATGGCTTTGTTCAGGCATTAGATAATGTGATAAAAAGTAGCCTGCAGTGATGCCTTTGGGCAATGTGAGTCTGAACTCACCTACTGAGGAAGTGCAGCTCCATGAAAAACAAAACTGGAACTCTGGAGAAGGGATTTCAGGCTCCCTGAGCCCTTCCATGGGGAGCAGGGCTGGGGCAGGCTCAGACTGCTGGGTTTGGATCCTCCCCTGCAGGCAGGTGCTGTGCTTGAGGAGGTGGGAATGGAGAGGTTTGGGAAGAGGGAGAGCTGCAGCCCGCCCTGGTGCTGTTATTCCAGGCACTGCTGTGTCCCAAAAAGGGACACTGAGAGGCTGTTGTCATTTCAGTCTGCCTTTGGGATAGTTATACAGGGATGTTGTTGGGATTAGGGGCCTTAAAGCCTTCCCAGCATAACCCTGGCTTGAGAGTTCAGTTGGCAGAACTCTATTTCATCTTTGGAATAGAAATTACCCTCCATCCTGGAAAAAATAGCCCAGCTTTAACAGGTTTATTTACACTCTGTGTTTTCCAGGCATGCTTTGCACTTGGAGCATTCAAAAATATATGTGAGGTGTATGAGTAATGTAAACCCACCTAGGAAATGGTGGGAGTGTTAAATAATGAAGATGTGTTCCTTTTTAAGTGCTGTGTCTTCCTGTTCCACTTGTTGAAGGTTTACAGGGATCATGAATCATTCCACAAAGGGAGGTGTCGATGAGAAAAATAAGGAAGAAAGATTTTTCCATTTGTTTGGTTTTTGTTCTGTGAAAACTGTAGAAGAAATACATTGCTGGAGATAGAATGGGAATAGAGTTTAAATCCATGAAGGACCACAATGCTGCTTTAATATCTGAGGAGGCTGGAGGGGAACAGGGAGGCAGATATCAGCTGCTGCCTTGTGTGTACCTTCAGCTTGTGTTCAGTTTTTCAGCTGAAATGGGCACACAGCTTGAAACTAAAAAATGAGAGCATCCCAAATCTTTTCATGTGAGCAGTCAGAATCAGAAATGTCAGTGACTGTTTCCTCAGTGAGGTCCTTGCAGTGTGCAAGATGTACTGACTAAAGATAAGAATGGTAAGAAAAGTTGCAGAGTATGTTGTTTGCATATTTATTTATATATTTTATTTTATTTGTAAGCAGCAGAGGTGATGCCATTAACATGAACCCAGTAAAATGAGAAAAATTGCAGAATAAAATTTTTCTGTGCAGCCTCTGCTCCGAGGTTGTGCTGAAGCTGCTCCATGTCCAGCCTTGGCTGTGCTCAGGTGACAAAAATCTGTTTTTTTTCCAATGAAAAAACCTATCCACCTCTGTAGGCAACAGTAAGGTAAGTTTGCAAGGGTTTAGTGATTCCCTGTGAAAAAGTTATTATAGAATTTAAATACATTCTGTCCCTGAAACTCATAGGATGTGGGAAAGGCAGGGAAACAGCAGCAGTCCAGTGTCATCCCACAGCTTGTGTAGCAGGAGAAAATAGCTTTGCATGCAAACTCTTAAATACAGTATTACCTCAGGCATCAGGAGGGTGTTGAACTCTGAGTTGGGCTTTCTCAGTAACTTTTCTCTCATCACTAAAATTCAGTAACCCCAGTGGGAAGCAGCTGTAGGAACAATCCCTGAGGGCTTTAGGTTGTTAAGGGCTCCCAGGAGATGAGGAACCTTTTTCTGTGGGTTTGGCATCATGACTTGGAAGTAACCATACAGAAAGCAAGGAGCAGAAGTTCTGTGTCTGTGTCAGTTCTGATCCTTTGTCGTTGGGATGAGTGAGCAAAATTCAGTAATAGAGGGTATCCAATAATTCTGTTCCTGCCTGTTGTGAAATACCCAAATTTGATCTATGGTGGCACAGTGGGATTTTTCCCCATTGAAGATACTTAACCTTCTTCATATGATCATTAAAAAAAAAAAAAAAGTGATATTTTAAAATGTTTAGAAGCCTTACTGTACTGCCTAGTGTCCAGAAAAATATTAATCTGATTCTAAATATTATGAGAAGGCCTTATGCTTTAAGTGTGGGAAATTTAATTACAGCTATCCAAGATTAAAACCTACTTTTTCCATATTAAGACCTTCATCTCTCAAGTCTAAGGCCAGTGTGTGGGCACAGGTTTGTGCTGGCCCAAGTGCTTGTTTCCAGTCTGTCCAGACCAGTCTAACTCCCTGTTTGAACAGAAATGAGGGAATTAGACCAGCTTGTTTTCCAGGATTGAGGAACATTTCTGTGGTGTCAAGCCCTTGGCTGCAGTGAGTCAGAAGACAACACCCTCATGAGCACAGGTTGTATTTTATGGACATAAAATGGGTTTTATTTGTGTTTTTCCTTTTGGTGGCTCCCAGGGTCATTGCCATGGCCCCCCTCAGCTGGAGGCTGCTGGTTCTGCTCCGTGTGTGCTGCTCCAGCTGGGGAAGAACAGGTGGGTTTGGGAGTGGAGGCACAGTTTTCAGTCCTTGGTTAAAAGGGAGGAGTATCTCAGAGTATCTCAGAATCTCAAAATCATTCCTTTTGGAAAAGCTCTCCCAGCCCATGGAGTGCCAGCTGTGCCCACCTTGTCCCCAGCCCAGAGCTCTGAGTGCCACCTCCAGCCCTTCCCTGGGCACCTGCAGGACTGGGCACCCCAAACCTCCCTGGGCAGTGCCAAGGCCTGGGCACCCTTTCCATGGGGAAATTCCCAGGCAGGGAGGTGCAGGGAGGTCACTGCTGGGGCTGGGCTCTGCTCCAGGCTGGGGCAGGAGCATCTCCCCAGGGAGGGTTGGCTTGGCACAGGTGCCAGATGTGTCACCTGAGAGGTGCCCAACACACCTGTGCCAGTGCAGGAGCACTCAGGGCTGCCACTGCTCCAGGGAAATGGGCTGGAAGAGCCTACAGGAGAAAACAGTTACTTGCTCATCAGGGAGAGGGCTGAAGGGTGTGGGTTGGCTTGTCTGGTAGCTTATCATTATTCCTGCTGGTTAATAAGCTGATGTTAAGTTATAGGAATTTGCAACAACATCAGGCAAAAGTCAGGATTTTAAATCAAGGTGTGTTTAATTAAGAAAAGCAAAAGTCAGTCAAAATAACTCTGCTTTTCAGAGTTGGCAGTGACTTTAATATACTTCCAAAAGGCTGAAGATATGTAATGATATGTGATCTATTGCTAAGGCAAAGCTTGTGGTAATGCTGATTTAGTGTAAAGAATATTTACGTGCAGCCTCAGAACTTGGCAAAGGGGAGTTAAAAAATAAAGATTCAAAACTCTGTCAGCAGCCCATATGCTGAGTTTAGAAAATTTGGAACAATTAACCAATGTATTTATTGGAAATGCTTTCTTCAAAGTTTACAGGGAAATATTTCCAAACAGCTTGGAAGGTTTCAACTTTTATGCTGCTGTGCTGTCAATTTACATGGGACAGATCTCAGGGCAAGTGACAACAAGAGGTGATGTCCTGCTCAGTGCCAGGCTTCTGATGCTGGGGTTTTTTTTTTTTTTTTGAAAATAAATATCCCTGGGTGTTCTATCTGTTAACTTTCTGTTGGTTTAGTAGTCTGATGAAAACATCCCAGCCAAGCTGTTGTTTTAATAACTACTTGCATGGCTGTAAAGACTGCCTTACATTTTAATGCAACGAATAGCAGAACCTTGCCTGAAAAGCTAAAATCCATCCGTGAATCTAGGAAAGAATTATCCCACAGCCTCAGCAGAACAGACTGAAGTCAGACACTGCTTTTACCCAGGTTCTCTGGGTTCTGAAGCCTTGGGGGAATTCTCTGGGAGCCGAATCCATACCTGGATCTGTGCAGGGCAGGTGGGAGCAGGGGCCAGCCAGGGCAGCAGTGTGGCTCTGTGAGGCCTGATGAGTCATTCTTCCTGTCACATGAACCTCCCTGCTCTGCTAATAGGCACTTAGTTGAATTTTAGATGCGTGGAATCATTAAAAAGGCTGGAAGGCATTTGTGTACCTTGTCCATTAGAAGAAAAATACGTTTTCTATAACTGTAATCTCCTACAGCCTCGAGCTCAGCTTCAGAACGTGGCTGCATTTTTTGTGTCATTATCCATTACCTGGATTGGAATGTTTGAAGGCAGCACTGAATTCAGCTGCTTTCTCCCACATGACATTGGTGGAAGAACATGTATTTCTTTTTACTATTGAAAGAAGAACCAGTGGTAGGAGTTAATATTCCACTCAATATCTGTGTCCTCTTTTGTTTCCTTTCTTCCAGTGTTGTCACATGTGGTGCTTTGCTCCCCACTCGCTGGTGACTGTGCTCAGGCTCTGCCTGCCTTCTTCCTTACAGGCATGAGGGGTTCAATTTCTGCCTCCCCCTCACATGGAGAGCAGGTAACAGAGGGCACCTGCAATCCTGAGTGTCCCAGCTGGGACAGAGCCTTTCTTCCTGTTAACAGACCACATCCTGCACAGGTGGAGGGACAAAATTACTGAATTTTCATGGATAGACTGACAATAAGCATGGTGGAGCATTTTCTGAGACTTCATAAACTACAGAGCTGAGGGGATCATGGAATCACGGAATAGTTCGGGTTGGGATGACCTTAAAGGTCATCTTATTCTACCCCTGCTGTGTCCAGGGATCCAAGGGCAGCCTCTGTGGGCAGAGATTGAATCAAGCAGTTTGGCTCTGTGATTTCCTGTCCCTTCCACTGCCCCTCATGCTCTGTGCAGGGTGGTTTGGGATTTCTGGAGTAATTATGTCTTCTTTTAAAAAAAATAAAGCATTTTCTAATATTCTAATAGGCACTAACTTCTCAAGTTAGTTTGCATTTATTTCTAATGCCGAGCTCCATGGGGTTTGTAAAATGAGGCGTTTTTGTTTCTTGGAAAGGCTTTGAGGAGACAAAGGTGCCTCTCTGTGGTGGAGCTGCTGCAGCTGCTCCTGTCCCTGCCCAGTGCCCTGGGGCTCAGGGAAGCTGCAGGTGAGGCAGGTCCTGCACCTCCATCCCCAGGGCCTCAACCCTGGCATTTTTTGCTCTGCTTCACATCTGGCCAGGGACAGGCTGGGGCTGTGCCCTGCTGACAGCTGTGCTGGGAGCTGCTCCTGCCAGAACACAGATTAAATTTTCATCCGGATCACTGATTTCTCCTTCTTCAAGGAAATGGTTCAGCGTTGTCATGTGAGGACTTCTTATCCACAAAGCTTGGGGCTGACCAGCACCCTTTTTTTTCTTTTTTTTCCCCCACTTATTCTGTTTAGAAAATGTTCCTGGGGGGCAGAGTGAGCTTCAGCTGATGTGGAACTGGAGAGCAGGGCTGTGGTGCTCTGCTGTTTTCCTGCACCTGGACTGGCAGACAATGCTCCTGGAATGGGATGGGCTTTAAGGGCCCTTCCAACCCAAACCATTCTGTCATCTTCGATGTTGAGCAGCAAAAGGAATAAAACTCCAAAGCACAGAACACTTGGATATCCAAGATCTGCTTTTAGAAGTGCCTGCTGATTTATTTTCCCCCGATAAGATGTACAAATAAGATAAGAACATCCCCTTACGCCCCCACCCCATGTTAAATGCTGGAGGAGAATGGCAACACAAAAGAAAAGAAAGCAAAATATCCTGGATGGCTTCAGGAGCAAATGTGTGGGATTTCAGGAGGGCAGGCTGGAGGAGACATTGTTTAGTGGTGATTTCAAAGGAGGGCAGTGCCTCCTGCTCAGCCCAGTGCTTCAGTCCCAAGGTGCTTGTTTGAGATGAGTTCTGCAGAAAACCTCAGTGCTTTTGCTGCTGAGGTGATGAGGAATGGAAGGAAGGGAAACCTGAGATGGCAGCTGTAACCTCCTTTCTGGCCTGGTCCTGCTGCCTGCCTGATCAAAGCTGCCATGGCACACCTGCCTCGTGCCAGTGATGCTGGATCTGTGATCGCTCCTGGTTATTTATACAGAGCCTGTGGGAAGCACAGTGCACAAAATAAACCCGCTCCTTTTCAGTCATGCAGTGTGAAAGGTTGAAGGGAAATGGCAACATTTATACTTCTGTGCATCATTATGTAATGTATCCATGGAAAAAACCCTTCCTTAGCAAAGCCACAGGCAGCAATGGAGCCTTTTGTTGGGTATCTCACTGTATTTCTTTGACTAAAACGGATGCAACTGCAGCTCCTAAGCAGCGTGAGCTGAGGAAGCTCCAGGGAAATGGAAAGGTACTGAAAAGCTGTGTGCTGTGCTTTGCTGGAGTCCAGGTGTGTGAGGAGAGCATTTAAAAACAACATTAAAACCGAGATGGAAGACTGATCATTTCAAGTGGGAATGCTTCGGGGGGAGGCTGAGCAGCTGCTCTGTGTCCCGTGGTGCTGCAGAGCAGCCTCCTTCCAGAAGAGTCTGTTGTGTGCAGTTAAAGCTGCAGGGGTGCTGTGAGAGCCCTGAGCACCCCCCTCACCCCTGCGTGTGGTTCTGTTCAGCTGCAGAATGAAGAGGAGCCGGGAGAGGCCGTGCCGGTGGTGAACGATGCCCCTCCACCCTACAGCAGCATTTCTGCAGAGAGCACAGGTACTGGCACCTGGGGAAAGGCTGGCACTGCTCTGCTGGCACTGACTGCTCTCCTCATCCACAGCTGGCACTGCAGCACCTCCCCAGGCTGCAGGGATCAGGATTGATCCATGCAGCCTGTTGGTACTTGTGGTTTAGGAGATGCAATTTGGCTGCGTTCAGCTGATGTCATCCCATCGAGGGGTGTTCAAGTTACAGTTCACAGTGTTCTCAGTAAATTGAAGACGGTTAAAAATCAAAGTGCTGTGAGGATTTGTGGTTCCCCTCTCATTATCTGGCATTTGGATGATGCTGTGCCCCTTCCTTAAAGGATTGGTTACTTAAAAGGGTTTAAAGAATTCACTTTTCCTGCACTTTCCAATAACTGAGCACTTGGTCATGAGGATGGGACTTTGAATCATCCTCCTGTCCTGTCACTAATAACTTTAATAACCACTTGGATCTGGAAACGTGACTATTTCTGAGTATCCAAGTCAGCAGAGGCACAGCATGTGGTGTTGTTTTAAGCAGAAGTTCAGTGAGTGTTGTGTGGATTGCTGGCTATCAGAGGAGGTGCTCCTGGACTTTTCACTCTCTGCGGGCCCTTGGCAGGAGGCTGGAATGGCTGGAAGGGTGGGGAGGGGACAGGCTTTGGCAGCCTGGGGCATGGGGCTCATTGGGAGTCACTGGAGCACAGCTCATTCCCCACAGGGTGCTCTTTGGGAAGTGCTGATTCCCTCCTGTCACTGTTTCTGTGCAGCTTATTTTGACTACAAGGATGAGTCAGGGTTCCCGAAGCCACCGTCCTACAACGTGGCCACCACCCTGCCCAGCTACGACGAGGCTGAGAGGAGCAAGGCTGAGGCCACCATCCCCCTGGTTCCTGGCAGGGTGAGTGTCCCTGCCTCCCCTGCACTGCTGCGCTGTCCCTGCCTGCCCTGCACTGCTGCCCTGCACTGCTGCCCTGTCCCTGCCTGCCCTGCACTGCTGCCCTGCACTGCTGCCTGCAACTGCACCTTCCACCACTTCTGTGTCGCCACTTTTACATTTTGTGTCGGGTTTTTTGTGTTTTTGAAGCTTTCTGGGGTGGTGAGATTCTGCACTCCTGAGTGTCCTGTGGCTATTTTTTTTTTCTTTTTAATTTTCCTCTGTGATGATGTCAGACATCTCAGTAATGCCAGCATGTGCTAGCCAGATTAGCTTGGCAAGCTGACAGAGGGGCTGTACACTGACACTGGGGTTTTTGTTGGTTTTTTTTATTGTTTATTTAAAAAAAACCGATTTAGGATTAATTCTTCAGCTGTCTGGCATATCTACCCTTGATACTCATGCTGCTTACTTAGTTGACTTTTCTGGAGGTCACTGTAGCTGATACAAGGACGATTAAACCATCCTGTCAGAATGATTTCTTTTTGTTTTTTCAACATTATCTCTTGTTCAGCCATTCCCTCCACCCCTGCTAGCTTTAGAAGTCCACTGCTCATTACACTTCTTCACAGAAGCCAAATTCCTTGCTGAGATGATAATTTTTTGATGAGTTGAAGAATTCTTCACAGTGAGAACAAGAACATGCTGGATCTTGACTGTGTTAAAAATAAAGATACATTTCCTATTATATAGATACCATTTCATGCCCTGCACCATTTCAGGATGAGAAACAGGATTTTTTTTCATGCTTGCATTTGTAGCCTTTTGAGATTTAGGATTCCAGCCCTTTTTTTGAAGTGTCCCACCCAGAAGTGGGGTTCCTGTCTGGGCTGGGGTGACCTAAATCCCCCCTGTGCTGCCTCTGCTTTGCAGGATGATGACTTTGTGACACGAGATGACTTTGATGACACTGACCAGCTGAGGATAGGAAATGATGGCATTTTCATGCTGACTTTCTTCAGTAAGTACCTGGTGGAATGAATTTTTCTTCAAGCAGTGGCCCAAAATAGTTTGGGTCACAATGCACCAGGAAAAAACCTGTGTGCAAGGGGTTGATGGTTTTTTTCCCTTGGAATATAAAGGTGTTTTGACATGCTGCTTTTCTCCTGCTTTCTCAGTGGCATTCCTCTTCAACTGGATTGGATTTTTCCTGTCTTTTTGTCTGACTACTTCAGCTGCAGGACGATATGGGGCCATTTCTGGGTTTGGTCTGTCTCTTATTAAGTGGATCCTTATTGTCAGGGTGAGTTGTGCGGTGCAAAACCACGTACACAGACACTGATGCTCTTTTTCCCCAGCAGGGTTTTATCTCATACTGAAGTTAGTGATAAATTTAGGGTTTTTAAAATAAATAATGAAATAATTTTTGAGCTACTTGCTCACTAAGAGCAGAGCTTTTTCATAATTACACCCTGTTTATATGCTGGAATTACAGTTGTAGTAAAAGAAAAGAAAGATTGCACACCCAGATATGCTTTGGGGATGCTCCATCCTTGGAAGTCTCCAAGTTTAAGCTGCACAGGGATTCCTGGGACAGTAGAAGGTGTCCCTGACCGTGGCAGAAGAGGAGCTGTAGGATCCTTTCCAACTCAACCCACTCTGGGATCCTGGGATTCATTCTGAGTGTCTGACAGAGCCACTGGCCTGGATCAGAGTGGTTTTCTGTGCTGAGCAGCATCAATGCTCTGATCCTGGGAAAACATTAGCCCAGGCAAAGCCAGCCCTGCCTTCAGCCTCTGCTGTGCCTTAGGCTCCCCCCTGGAAATGAGGAAATTCTCTGAAATACAGGCTGTGTGATGAGCAGAGGGCAGCAGGAGGGAGCAGGAGCTGTCAGCAGCAGAGGGAGGAGGCCGTGGTGCCCTCTGGTGCAGCCTCCCTGAGCCACAGGAGCATGCTGCCATCCTGCTCTGGTGTTTGGGCTCTTACATTGTATTGGAAGGATTGGGAGAAAATATTTCCATCAGGAGATCTTTATTTGGAGCCTATGAAATGATGGTGCACAGACATTCCAGGCTGAAAGTTCAATTTCAAGCCAAGCAGCTCACTGGCTGTAAGTGGAAGCAGAGAACATTAATGTCAGAGCTGTCACTTCCTACCCTGTCTTCTGGGGCTGGGAATTCTAATTTGTAAATACAGAACCTGTTCACTTGCCTGTAGCCAGTTTTTGTGGTGATCTTGGTACAGAGTGTTAAGAAATATTTGCTGGATTAAGAGATGTGACAGAAGGAGGTGACATTATCTGTGGATTTGATTTAAACATCAGTAACAAGTTTATCTTTGTTAGGTTTTTAAACTTGAATAGAACAAACCCAGAGGAATGATACTGTATTTATACTGAAACAGTGAACTTGAGTACTCTCATAGTGTTGGTACCTGTCATTTAGTAGCAGTAATTTTCCAATTCGGAATCTTGTTAGTGGGTTAGAGTTCCACAGGTGTGGAATTTCTTTTCCAACTGTTACACCACCCAACCTGACAGTGTAATGAATGTGCTGCACTGCTGCAAGCCTGCTCTGCCCTTTCAGAAACTGCAGCTGTGCTTTATAAGCATTCAGGATACAATCTAAAACAGGAATATTTACCCAGTAGTGTCCTTGTGCCCCACTGATTGCCAGAGTTCATAGCTGGGTGTTGAATCTGTCCCATTCCCCTTGTTAGAATGGGTACAGAAAAATTATAAGAGTTTGTGGAGGTAACTCAGTCCTGCAGCTGGTGAAATGCAGCATTCCATGAGATCTCCTGGCTGCAGCCCTGATCTGGTTACTGCTGAAATTGCTGGGAATAGACTTTGGTTCACAAATGTGCTCTAAGCTGTATTTTTTGGCTGTTTTTCAGTTCTCCACTTATTTTCCTGGTTACTTTGATGGCCAGTACTGGCTTTGGTGGGTCTTCCTTGTACTAGGTGAGTGTCTGGGGAGGGGGAGAAAGATGCTTAAAAACTCTGTAAGATCCATTAGGATTTTGTGAGCATTCCTGGCTGTTAAATATGTGTGTGTAGATATACAGATGAAATGTGACCCTCATACTCCTCTGACTGAACACATTTAGGTTTTAAAGGCACATGTAAACACTGTCCTTCTGTTGCCAGTTCCTGATACCATCCAGAAGTTAAGAAGATAATAATGCTTGTAACTGATGTTGTGTCTGCTCTTGCATCTTAAATGGAAGAGTGGATTGTTGCCTTCCTCATTTTATTTCCTTTTTCCTGCTTTGGGAGTGACTGGATCTTGTTTGGAGTCAAAAGTTTTGTGATTGCCCAAGGAAAGTTTGTTTTTGAAGTTACCTGAAATGGAAAGAGGAGGTGTTATTGCTCCCAAAAATGATGACCGTGTGTGATCCCAGTGCATCCCAGTGTTGAGGTCTCTCTGGAGTGGTGGCAGGGAGTTCAACTCCTCCTTCTCATTGAAAAATAACACTGTATTAACTGGACAAATGTGTTTCTCCCCTGCAGGTTTTCTGCTGTTTCTCAGAGGATTTATTAATTATGCAAAGGTTAGGAAGATGCCAGACACGTTTTCCACTCTCCCCAGAACCAGAGTTCTCTTTATTTACTAAAGGTAAATTTTCTGCTTTCCTGGATTTGTTCTGCTTTGATTTTAACTCTGTTTAGTGACTTTTCTAGGCTACACTTTCCATTGCTTGAATATTTTTAGAGCTCCAGGAAGCAGGGAACAGTTGTTTCTTGGTATCCCCTACCCAGCTCCTGAGCCTGCAGAGCCCAGACTGACCTGCTGGGAGGCAGAGGAACACTGGACATTTCTCCCTGAGTTTTTGCTGTGAGGAATTGGCTATTATTTGATTCCATGGCTAGATACTGTGAGAACAAAACCTCTGCCCCTTGGTACTGCAATGTATTTGGCAAAAGTGTGTCTGAGAATAAATCACATGCCAGAAACACGTGGTGTGTCCCAAACCCGAGGAGAGGTCACAAACCTTGTCAGAGGGCGTGCCAGTGCCTTTGGCTTTTGTCCCAGAAGGAGCAATTTGTCTGAACTCTGCTGTTTGAACTTGCTGCCAGCTTCCTGAAGAAATGACAGCCTTGCACACCTTTGCTCTCCTCAGACCTCTCCCACACACCTGAGCTGTCCTGCCTGAGCATCTTGCAAAACCCTGAGTGCTTGGGAATCTTCTGCTTCAGTGCTGAACCTCAGCCTGGCTGCCCTAATGGGGCTTTAAAAGGAGGAGGCTTAAGTAGCTGAAGCCTTGTAGCATAATTTCCTGCTCACAGCAGATAATGGCCTGGCATTAACTGTCCCTCCCCGAGGGGAAGGAAATCCTGGAATAGGTTGCTTCCCAGCTGGGGAATGCAACATGATGCTCCCTTTAGAAATATCATAATAACACTCCATTTCCCCAGACAGAGGCAATTGCAGCTGGGACAGTCAAAGAAACCAAACCAACCCCAGCTTTAAATTGGGGGTCATTAAACTGTTGAGATTTGAAAACCGAGCCTTGGGTTTCCAAATGCACTTCCCTTTTATTAGAAACTGCAAATTGCCCACGATTCTGCTTCATTTCCAGCCTGTGAGGAGAACCTGCAGCACAGAACAGCCTTTGTGCAGTGTTTTCCTCTGGTGATAGTGTGTAAAAATACTTCAGCCAATTTCTTTATGTGTTTTGGTTCTGGTTAACAAAGTTCTGGTTTGTGACCTCCTCCAGGATCTGTAATATCCTCCCAGATCCCTGCTGAGTCACCAAAAGGTTGATTTCCCCCAGAATTTAAAGTCAGCTTTATCTCTGTATTTTGTCTGACTGAACAATTTTTAAAAAAATTTTGCTCCTTTACCAAAACCTTTTTTTTTTTTTTATTTCCTAAAGGAGCTCTGTGGTTTCTTTTTGCACAGACTTTTCCTATGTTTGAAATTTGAAATTACTGTTTTAGAGAGCTGGCTTCACTCTTTGCCTGTGGGGGTGCAGTGTGTTTAAATTCTTATTTATGTGTCATTTTAGAGCATTTTCAAAAAGCACTTTCTCTTTCAGATATGCTGAGATAAATGTCCAGAGTAATTCATAAATATTACAACTTTGATACTTCCCCTGAAAATAAATCTTTAATCGTGAATTCTGAGTGAGGAAACCACAAAAGACTTGGATTTTTAGTGTATTATTGTCCTTAGATGAGATTTCCTCTTCAGGGCGTGATGCAAAGGGCACAGTGAGGGGTTATTTTTATTTTAGAGCAGGGATAATTTTTAGAACATTAGAAGGGGGATAATGAGTGCAAACCAGAAAATACAGCCTGGTGAAATGACTCTGGGGGAAAGCTGGAGTTTGCTGTTCCAGCTGTGTGTGCAGCAGTGGACACAATCCTGGTGTTATCCTGTAAAGTACTCACAGATTCCTGAGCATTTTGCTGGAGTCACATCATTGTGTGCTGAGACACTTCATAAGCCCTTAGACATCCTGTGCTGTGTGAACGACATCCTCCTGTTATCCAAAATAACCCTCTGACTGCAGCTTTGGTGTTCAATATCCTTCTCCAACAGATGTTTTCTGGCAAATGTCTTCCTGCATTAGTGAAATCCCCCCCAAGAAGCAGCAGGACACCTGCAGGAAGTGAATCAAGGCTCTGGAGCAGAAGAAAAAATAATCACCTGCTTTAAAATAAATAAATAAAAGTACTGTTGGAAAAAGAAAAAAAAAAAAAAAGGAGAAGCATTTCTTTCTATTTGTTTTTAGGTGTAAAATTTTAATAATTAACGCAGAGTTCTGTAATTGTTGACTCGTTAGTGGCTGATATTTGAAGCAGCTCTTGCAGGGAGTCTGTGACTGCTGGAGGAGCCCTTCAGCCGAGTTTGTGGTGCTGGGCAGCAGGAGCAGGGGCCAGCAGGGGCCAGGCTTGCTTCAGTTCCTCCTCCAGCTGGGAGCTGCTGGGCTCTGCCTGTGCTCTGCAGAGGGGGACACCGTGTCCTGGGCAGTGTGTGACACCCTGTGCTGTGCAGTGTGTGACACCCTGTGCTGTGCAGTGTGTGACACCCTGTGCTGTGCAGTGTGTGACACCCTGTGCTGTGCAGTGTGTGTGCTCTCTGTCCTGTACAGTCTGTGACACTCCATCCTGGACAGTCTGTGTGACACTGTGTCCAGGACAGTGTGTGTGCTCTGTGTCCTGTACAGCCCATGTAACTGCAGGTACTCTGTGTCCTGTCCAGCCCATGTATTCCATGTCCTCCATGTCTTCTCCTGTCTACCCCCTGTCCATTCCTGTCCTGTCCATCCCCTGTCCATCCTTCTCCATCCTTCTCCATCCCTGTCCATCCCCATCCATCCCCATCCATCCCCTGTCCATCCATGTCCATCCCCTGTCCATCCATGTCCATCCCCTGTCCATCCCCTGTCCATGCCTGTTCTCCCTGTCCATCCCTGTTCTCCCTGTCCTGTCCATCCCCCGTCCATCCCTGTCCCCGTGTCCTCTCCAGGCAGCACAGGGGTGACTCTGGGGCTGAGGTGACAGCTCGGGGTGGCTGCACTCCTGCAATCTCCCAGTACCCAGGGGCCTGTGAGGAAAAGGGGTCACTGCAGTCCAGACTCCAAGGTGGCATTGGGACTTTAGAGGTGGCACAAGTATTAACTTTTAACAGTCTTTATTCTCGGTGTTGTAGTATCCTTTCCTTTTGCACCACCAGCTTTTTGGGCTCTCCGGGGGTTTTCACGGAACAAGTCTGTAGTGTAAAACTGAAAGATCATGTTGCAACTTTGTATAAAAACCATCTTGCAAAACAAAGGCCTTTTTTTTTTCTTTGGCTTGGGATTTTTGAGACAATTCCTAACATACCTGTAATTCTTGCTTTTATAATTTGTGTTAGCAGAGACTCTGATGCGTTGGAAATGTAGATTTAATGTGCACTCCTGTGCTTTCTGCCAAGTGGTCATTCACTTTGGAGTTTTACTATGTTCAACCTGTAAATACAGCAGAACGTCAATAAATGTCACTTCTGTAGCAATTGTTGCTGTAGGACAATGTTTAATTGAGTTCTGATGTGTTATTGCACCTGGTTCACAAACACAGATTATCTGGGGGCATTGCATCACTTCCCATGGAAGGAGTAACACAAATCTCCAAGGTTTCCATCTTTTTTGTAACCAAGCCTGTCAGGAAATGGGGATTCCATTTTGGGGGATTTGTTGGAGTTTTTGGTAGTTTCATGACTTATTTGACCCTTGAATCTGGTTTTGGTTCACAGCTGAACTTCTCAAATGTACAGTCCCCACAAACAAGCATTTGGGATTGACAGAGATAGACAGAGGTTCCACAGATTCCTCTTTAAACAGGAATAAGTGAACACAGAATTAGGAATTTTATCCTACAAGGCAGAATCTGCAGCATTGGGGAACTCTGAATCACATTTGCCCAAACTTGGTCGATCAGCCTCGTGTTTGCTCTCCTTGCATCTGGGCCTTATTTGGGCTTGAATCTCCAGAGAACCAGAATATTTGGCATTCCTGTTCCTCCTCCTGTGCTGGCCTGAAGCTCAGGCACCTCCAGCTCCGTGTTCCTGCACAGACAGAGGCCCTGGAGCGTGGGGAGGGACGGGTGGGTGGTGGGTCTGGAGCAGCCACGCTGTGTTTGCTGTGGGTTCCCCTGCCCCTGGTGTCACCCCTGGGTCTGGAGGCAGCCACAATGCCCCACGCCACGGTCACACAGCACGGGGACCAGGTAGGTGGCAGCTCAGAGGAGCCATGGGAAGAAAAGCCCATCTTCCACCAGATTCTGTGTTTGTTTTTGTTGTTGCTTTAACCAAAGTGGCCGGAGCGCCGTAATTAAAGGCTCAGTGGCTCTAATTGGAGTAGGTTTAAACTCGAGGTCAAAATCCCTTCTGGCACTTCCTCTGCCTAATAACCATCAACAGAAATCAAACAAATGCAAGCGGCTCCAGCCCCTGATCTGTGACCAGCAAAGGTCGTGGTGGTGATAAGGGAGCCCCGCGTGGAAAGGCGGCCCCGTGGCCGAGGGACGGCGGGGACAGAGCCGTGGCCACGCCTGGGTGATGCCGGGGAAGCCTTGGCCGCGGGAGTGGGGCTGTCCCTGGGGCCGTGGGACAGAGCAAGGATGGGACATCCCGGCCGTGAGCGCGGGACAGGAGCTCAGCGTCGCAATTCCACCAACATTGCCGTTTTCTCTGGGCAGATAAAGGCAGCGAGGCCGTGCCGGGATGGAGGAGGAGGTTTTCCAGGGCAGTGCGGATTCCTGGGCTCCTGGCGGGTGCTGTGCCCCCCCAGCCCACCCACGGCTGCCGCTTCCTGCCCCCGCCCAAGGTCACTGCCCTCGCCACTTGAACTGCTTTGCTAATTATGCCCTAAGCTGGACCTTTAAAGTGATCTGGGAGGAGAAGAAAAGAAAGAAAAAAGGAAAGCAAAGGGGTTGCAGATGTGCAAAGGCCGGGATGCGGCGGGACGCGGGGCCGCCCCCCTCCCATCCTCACGCTTGCCTGCAGATTGTGCCATTTTAATATTTTTGGGATCTTTGCTCCTTCTCTGTCTGTCAGCCCCGGCACAGCACAGCAGCAGCTCGATTAAAGGGATGTGAGCGTGTTACCGTGCCCTGGGCTCATTTGGAGGGTTCGTTCCCGTGCCAAGGCAGCCCCTGATGGAAGCCGACGTTTGCCAAACTCTCCTCATTGGGATGGGGACAGCTCCTGGGCTGGGAGCGAGGTGGTGGCACCTGGGTGCTCCTGAGCAGCATCGTCCTGTCCCTGAGCACCCTGTCCTGTCCCTGAGCACCCTGTCCTGTCCCTGAGCACCCTGTCCTGTCCCTCAGCACCCCTGTCCTGTCCCCGAGCTGCTGTGGGTGTCCTGGCAGGACGAGCTGGGGCCACCCTCCTGCAGGGTGCCCGGGGTGCTGCTGGCAGTGCTGCCACGGGACAAGGGACTCCTGCCAAAAAAAACATGGAATCACAGAATGATTGGACTGGGAGGGACCTGAAAGCTCATTTCAATGAGCTGCCACAGGACACCTTCCACTGTCCCAGGCTGCTCCAAGCTCCCGTCCAACCTGGCCTTGGGCACTGCCAGGGATGGGGAGAAGGGAGCAGCTGCAGCCACCCCACCTGAGCCTGGGTGCTGCCAGGGCAGCTGTGATGTCTTTGCAATCACTTCCCACTCCCTCCCACAGCTGGGAGTGGGTGGTGGTGCCCAAAAGCCCCAGCTCTGGGGGGAGGTTTCTTTTTCTGGGGCTCCTGTGCCTGCAGCAGGTCATGGGGGCTTTCTCTGGGGGAAAACCTCTCTCCTCTGCACCCCAGCGCTGCTCTGGGACCCCAAATGAGCTGAAGTCTGTGCCAGCACCATCCTTTGTCATGGAATGTGCTCCTGGTCTGTGTGAGGACTTGTCTGAGTTGATTTCCCAGCTCACTGAGGTAAGTGAGAGCAGCACAGACTCTCCTGCTGACATTTGTCCCTTTGGGTGCTGAAGCTCTTGGTGGTCCCTTCTCAGACTGACCCTTGGCTTCAGGATTAGACCTGGGGCTGGCCACAGAGGGACCACAGAGCCTGGAAGGGGAAATTCTCTTCTGGTTCCCTGAGGAGAGAGATGGGGGGTTGGATCTTGCACTGATTAAGTTGGGATTGGGAAGCAAAGCTCCTGGTGCCAGGATGGTTTGGTGGGTGGGCAGTGAGAGCTGGGCAGGGGCTACCCAGCCCTAAAGGGGCTGCCCAGTCCCAGAGGGGGTTACCTGGCCCCACAGGGGCAGCTGCTCAGCCTGGGCAGGTGTTTCAGTTTTGAATATCTCCAGAGAGTGGTTTCTTGTGGCATAGGATGCAGAACTCTGTGCTGGGGCTTGTGGATGAGTCCCTCATGCTCGATTCCTGCATTGTGTGGGTGTTTGTGTCAGTGTCTTCTGTTGGTTTTGGTCTGTTTGGAGCAAAACAGCTCCCGAATTCTTGGAGGAATTTTACAGCCCAGAATCTAGTGGCCCCAAAACACTGGGGATAAATGTGATGCTGGGATGTGGGGACAGGTGTGAGGGCTGCCAGAGGCCCTTGGCACTGCAGCGCTGCTGCTTTGTGCCAGGCTTTGATCAGACCCGGATCTGTCACCCCAAACCTCCCAGCTGGAAATAGAGAGGAAGAAGCACTTTGCAGGCCCCAACTTCCTGAAGCTGCTGGGAATGACTCATCCATACGTTGGCAGAGACTGAGCCAGCTGCCAGCAGCAGAGAGCAGGCAGGGCTGTGCCGGGAGGAGGAGGAGGCAAGGAAAGGCTTTTCCTGCTGCTTTTCCCTCGGCCATCTCCTCCTTGTGTGCCCTCTGCATTGGGACAGGGCTCCAACCCCAGCAGGAGGCTGAAAAAGAAAGAACCAAGGGGTTCTTTCACCCCACCTCACCCAAAGCAGGCTGTGGAAGCTCCAGAGTGCCAAGGGATGCAATTAAGGGAGCTGCTTTTTTTTCGGAGATGCAATGCTTCTATTAAGCAACTGCTCCGGTTATGTCCCTGCTAATTGAAGTAAATTGCTTTCTGCCATCAAATTGGGAAGTTCCCCTTCTGATCCTAATGTGAGTTTAGAACATGATTTCCAGTCTTTAGTCTGCTTTTAGTGCTCTCCCTTTAATTAGTTCCCTGGATCCAGCTGATTCCTGCCAGTCTGCAGAGGTGGCATTTGAAGGACTCTGCTTCCTTTCAGAACCAAAGGGAGCAGGAGGGATTTCTGTGCTGTGTGTTGCTTTTCCTGTGTTCCTGGTGCAGGGCTGAGGCAGAGATGGGATAATTTTTGAGGCTGGCTTCATCCAGGCAGTGGCCAGTGCTCCCAGTGTGGGCTGCTGCATCCCCATGGCCACAGGCTCAGCAGGAGGAGAAATATATTTAATCTGGTCCTGCAGTAAATTACTATTCTAGATTAGAAATTAAGAACATGAAGTAGGCATGAGTCACTCTGTTTGCTGTGGTCACAGTTTTTCCTCTCATTAGTCTTCAGTCCTGTTCTCACTCCATGATCTGCATGGGAGGGAAGATGGAGAATGGGAACCTCAAGACTGTCCATGGCTCCTTGGACCGTGCACAACTGCTGGGGTTTCTTATTTTAATTCTTTCTGTTCTGTGGAGTATCTCAGTGTTGTCCCAAGTGTTTTGCAATAGTTGTGTTGAAAACCAAGGCTGTATTTGCAAGCAAGCACAGACCACTTTAATTTAACCAGTACAAAGCCATGTTTAGTGTTGTGTAAAATCCCAGCCTGGTTTGGGCTGGAAGGGACCTTAAAACCTCATCCCATTCCTCCTCCTGCTATGGGCAGGGACACTTCCACTGTCCCAGGCTGCTCCAAGCCCTGCCCAGCCTGGCCTTGGGCACTGCCAGGGATCCAGGGGCAGCCACAGCTGCTCTGGGCACCTGTGCCAGGGCTGCCCACACTGCCAGGGAAGGATTCCCTCCTAACACCTAACTTAAACCTGCCTTCTTTTCTCTCAGATCAAGACCATTCCCCCTTGTCCTGTCATTATTAAAACTGATTTCTTTTGGTGAAGTTTAAATTGATTTCTAACTGGCATAAAACTTAAGGCAAAAACAAGCACAGCTGAAATCACCAACAGCTCAAATAATGCTTTGGGAGGCAGGTGAGCTCTTGGTCCATGTTAGGAGCAGGTGGTGTGAATTGAGGAGTTTGGCTTGGTCCTGTTTCAAAGTCAGAAGCCAAATCCATCCTGGGACAAGCCCACTGCAGCACTGGTGCTGATCAGGCTCATCCCAGGTTTTCATTTTCTCTTGTGGGATGAGCAGATTTGGGTCGCTTGTGGTGGCTTGAATTCCTGTCTCTGTGGCCAAGAGTCAGCAGAGAGGAGCCAGTTGTGCTCTGGGCTGCAGCTCTGTGCTGTGATGACATGATCAAAACATTAAGGATCCTGCTTCTCAGGGAAATGCAGGAATCCAAAACATCTGGGCAGTTTGTTTGTGTGTGTGTTGCCTTCCTTCGTGCCTTTGTTCATCCTTTCCAATTACTGCTGCTAAGTATAAACTTAAAACAGAGATGAGGCTGAGCTTGTGGGGACCATATGGACAAATGGAAAATAAACAGCATGAGGAATTCCTGCCTAATGAGCTCTTGGATGATAAGATACTACCAAAAAAAAAAAAAAAAAAAAGACCAAAAGAGGTCTGAGCTTTGCTTCTGTTGTAGCATGAGAAGAAAATTTCCCTAATGATGCCCAGCATCACTTTGATGCTGCACTGCAGCATCTCCTCTGTGGGCTGCTGGGGGCACGAGGTCTGCTCTGGGACCAGTCTGGATCCTCTCTTGGGGGTTCAGCCCAGCTGTGCTGGGCTCACAGATGGGGCTGGGCTGGGCCATGGTCTGCAGGCACCAGCTCTGGGAGGGGATGGAGTCCCTGCCTCTCCCTGTCCCCCCCAGCTGCCTCTCCATGCCCAGCTCCTGGGGCTCCCACCTCAGCCTCCCTCATTACACCTGTGATTAATTGCTCCAGATGAACAACAGGAATCAGCCCCTTCCTCCTCACGTTCAAGGTTTGTGTCTCATTTTTCCTGGCAGAAGAAGAGATGCTTCCTTGCTCTCGAGGCCAGAGTTGCCCCAGCAGTTGCAGTTTGGTCATGGTTTGGTGGCTGTGGGGTGATTTTTGGTGCCAGGATTTGGGATTACAATTGCACTCTCTGCCAGTCAGGACAAAAGCCATGGAATTACTTGGGTTGGACACCTCTGAGATCATCAAGTCCAGTCATTCCCCCAGGACTGCCAAGGCCAGCACTGACCATGTCCCCAAGGGCCACATCCACAGGGCTTTTGAACACTTGAGGTGTTCATCTCTGCTCAGCTGTGGCACCAGGATCTGATACTGGTGCTGCTGAAACCCCTGTGACATTCCCAGGTGGGGGACACAGGAAGGGAGGACCCAGGCAGCAGGGACCAGGATAGGGTGGCACTGCACAGGGAAAGGGCAAACCCACTACAAATAAAAGTGAATAAAATCAAAAAGAGATAGAAATCCCTCTATAAATGTAGAAGAGTAGATTGACTGCATAGGAAATAAGGACAGAAATGTTTCTGAGGGCACTGTCAGACTGTGCTGGCTGGGCCTTTGGGCTGCTTGTGTCATCACAAATAGCCACATTCAAGAAATGCAGCAGTGGGGTTTCCTTCCAGAGGGCAGGAATGCAGTTGGAAATGCCTCTGTCACACTCGTGTCTCTGGCCAAAATGCTATTTAAGCATCAAACCACATGGACCCAAATGAGGTGGCAGGTTTTGGTTCAACCTGAAAACAATTAGTTAAAAAGCAAAGAAGCAAAAACATTGTCTGCTACCGGTTTGTGCCTTTTTTTTTTTTTTT
>WEIU01004880.1:450590-473394 GCA_013389925.1 Aegithalos caudatus | reverse complement strand
TTTTTTTTTTTTTCCTAGGGGAAATTGGGATTCTTTAATTGGCTCAGCTGGAGCAAAAACCCCAGATCAAACAGCGAGTGAGCTGGAACAACAAAGGAATGTCCTGGTATTTCTTTTTCCAAGTTTAGAAATGGAAGTGAGGGCAGCCTTGGGGTTTGTGGAAATTCCTCTGTGCATTGTTGGGAGGTAGAGGAAGTGGTTTGGAGTTGAGGTCCAGGATTGTGCGGGGCCGGTTCCCTCCCGCCCCCCTCCCGCTGGCCCGGCTCGGGATGATGAAGCAGGATGATCCCAAAACATTCACCCCTGGCTCCTGCAGCACCTGGGGGCTCCCCGTGCCTCTGCCCCGGGCTCTGCCGTGGCACTCAGCCCAGGAAAATACATGGAAACATTTTTCCATTCCTGCTAGTATTTCTTTCTTGCAGCTGCTTGGCACAATTGGAGTTGGAAAAGGTTGTTTTCTGTCCACTATCAGCTTCTGGAAGAGTTGTTCCCATTTCTATACAAAGCTGTTCATGTATAGATCAGAATTTTAAATTTTGGTGCCTGTTTCCCACAGCCACTGTGGTCATTTGATGACAAAAAAGCTTTCGAGACCCACAGAGAGCTCCTCAATGCATTGAGAGGAGAGAGAGCTCCTGGTTTAAAGCGTGTGCTGTTCGTGCTCCTGTCACAGCAGAGAGGTCCTGTTGGTGCTTTTTGGTAGGTTTTTTGGGGGTTTTCCTTGTGTTTTTGGCCAGCACAGCCATGCAGCTGGAGGGAAGATCCCGCTCTCCAGCCGGGAGGCAGGACATGGATGGGATGCTCCATCTCTGGGGACACGGCCCCCCCGGGCAGGAAGAGAGAGCCCCATGACTGCTGCCAAGAAAAACCTCTCCAGAACATCCTCCCGGCGCTGCTGAGCCCGCCTGGTCCTCACCCTGCTCTCCCTCTCGGCACAGGGGTTATTTTCCAGCCCCCAGGTCCGGGCCGGGCACAGCTCCTGCTGGGGGATGCTCCCAAGCAGTGACGGCCGTGGGCAGGAGGGGATGAGCCAGGGGGCAGGGGGATGTGCAGGGCCGTGGGGCGAGGCTCCATGTGCCTTGTGGGCACCCCGGTGTGGGCAGGGATGTCCCCACCGTGGGACCCCATCGGTTTCCAGGCTCCTGCTGTGCTGGTTTCAAAGGCAGGGATGGATTCTGGATGTGCTGAAGCTGCAGCATCTGGGGATGCCCACATGGAGCAGCCCTGGCCAGTGCCTCACTATCCTCCCTATATATATATATATTTTTTTTTTCCCTTTAACATATCTATTTTTTTCCATATGTGGTTGATTTTCTTTTTTCCTTTTTATTTTTTTCCCCCTGATGTTTTAATGCCGTTTCTTTCTACAGTCACTGAAGCGCTTTGGATGTTAATAGGAAACAGTATCACATTTTTGTGTGTTTTGGGTTATTTGTCTCGGCTTTTATTAGGCTTGTCATGCAAGTCATCAGGCAAAAATGTAAAAGAAGAAATGATGTGTGTGTGTGTGTTTGTTCTGGGGACCAAACCCAAGACCCATCAGTACACGATGCAGGGAATTGTTCTTTGTTTTCCAGGGAAATTGTGTCCCCGTATGAGGAAGCCTTGGGGGATGAGTGGTACCTATTGTTTTATTCATGGGCTGTGTCAGCGCTGCCTTTCCAGCCCCGCACGGGGATGAGCAGACGCTCTGTGAGGGGCTTTGGGACACCAGCACATCCCACACCAGGGTTTTTCCATGGGTTTTGTAGGAATCTGAGGCTCAGGGGTTGGATGAGTGTCCGTGGCTGCAGCACTGCCCAGCCTGGCTGCTGGGGCTGCCTCTGCTCCTCTGGAAGCCCCCGAGGAGCTTGGCAGGGCAGATGGGAGTGAAAGAGACTCTGAAAGTTGTTCCCTTTGTGTCAGTAGTGATGGATTCGGCCTGAAGAGAGAATCCAGCTGCAGGCCCTCATCTCATGGAGGCTCTGTCCTCTTCTTGGGTGCATCTTGGTGCCCAGGGGATGCTCTGCTACTTCTGCAGCCACTTGCAGTGGTACAGAATAGCTGTAAACTCCTCTTTGGGTTCCACTCTCTCCCTTTTGTAGTTTGGAATCCCGTTTTTTTTTTTTTTTTTTTTTGATGCTTTTGGCCTTGTTGGCAGCAGGGTCCCTGCCTGTCCCCCAGCCCGGGGCTGCTCTGGCAGGGAGATGTTATTGGTGCTGAAAGGGGCTGCTGAGATGTGTCCTGCAGTCAGTGCAAACATCAAATTATAACGCTCCCAGCTGGCATTTCAGGGTTTTTAACTCCCTTGTTCCTTCCAAAGGATGTAATTTTGGGGGTAGCCTTTTTGTTGTAGCATAATCCTTACTATAACAATTTCATTTCCAGTGCCTGTGGTGCAGAAACCAAGGAATGTAGAGGGAGCAGGGGCAGGGTTTTCTGAGCTGACACATGGGATCTGAGCAGGAATGGCAGCAGAGGTGTTGCTGAGCTCTCCTGAATCATGGAATTGCTCCAGGCTGAGGTAGCTCCTGCTCTGCTCTGTCCTTCAATTAATGCTTGAGAAACCACACAACCAGTCAGTGGCTGGTGGTGCTCCCTCAGGAAAAGGGCAAGGAAGGAGCTTGGACAGTAAAGGACAAGATTTCATCTCCCCTGAGCTTCAGGCAGTGTTTGTCATGTCAAGGTGCTGGGTGAGGTTCTGAGCTGCCCTTCCAAGGGCTGGGTGTTGGGATTTAGTATCAAATATCATTTTAGAGCACAGAATCCCAGAGTGGTTTGTGTTGAACAGACCTTAAGGATCATCCCATCCCCACCCCTGCCATGGCAGAGACACCTCCCACTGTCCCAGGCTGCTCCAACCCCAGTGTCCAACCTGGCCTTGGGCACTGCCAGGGATCCAGGGGCAGCCACAGCTGCTCTGGGCACCTGTGCCAGGGCCTTACACCCTCCCAGGGAAGGATTTTTATTTTTTTCCTACAATCCTGTTTGTATTTTTATCTCCACATCTGAAGTTGGTAGTGCAAGCCTCTAAATGTGTCCAGAGCTTTACTTGCAGCCTGGATGAGCTGTTCAGGGCTGGCCCTGGTTGGAGTGAGCCTGGGTGGCTTCTCTTGAAGCCATCTGAGATCCTGGTGTGTGAGGTTTTCACATAAAAATCCTTCAGAACTCTCTGTTCCCGGTTCCACTTTGAGCATTCCAGTTTTAGCTGGAGTTTGAGCATCCTTCCCTCAGGATACAGCAAGCTTTGCTCAGGCTCTGCCTCACAAAAGGATGATGGCCTTTCCTCCTGGGAGCACCTGCTGTGCCTGAAGGTGGGACTGGCCCTCCTGCAAACCTCCAGCAGCCTGGAGGGAAACCTGGGCTCTGAAGTGATCACAGCTCAGGGCTATCCCAGGATGGGATTGGTTTGGGTTGGGAGGGACCTTGGAGCTCATCCAGTGCTACCCTCTGCCATGGGCAGGGACACCTTGCACTGGATGAGGGTGTGAGGCAGTGTTGGTGTGCCAGGGTCCTGGCATGGTGGGGAAGCCTTGGGTGCAGCAGAACAGAGGCTGGGAGAGCTTTAAAATGTTAAGATGGAAATGAATCAGATTTAGGAGAGAAAATCCTCACTTGCTGAAGGGCAAAATGAAGGAAGATGGATAGAAGTTGTTTGTTAATAATAAAGAATGAGCTTTGACAAAGACCTCATGTCCAAAGCTCTTTAACTTTTCCTGGCATTTCCCATCCATTCCATTGTTAAGCCCTTTGCTGTTGGAAAACAGCGCCCGGCCAAGGCGCTCGATGATCTCATCCCCAAGGCTTCTGCACTCGCCTCTGTTTACCCATCCCACAGCATTTGCTCCTCAGATTTGGTTTCCTACTTTGAAGAAAAAAAGTAAGAAGGAAAAAGGAAAAAAAAAAATTAAAAAATCTTTCATTTGTGCAGTGTCTCTCCCCACCCCCGGCGCTGGGCTCCGAGGAAAATAGCACCTCGGTGGTTTTCAAGGAGAAGATGGACCACAGTGCATTCCCACAATTTATAAGAGGAGACAGGAAGGCCTGAGTGACTCATAAACACTAACAGATTCTGTGTATGAGCTTCTCTTTGTTGTTTGTTATCCTTTATTTCATGGTTTTCCTTCTTTTGAGCGTGTTTGTGTATTTTAGACGATGCCATCATTTTGTCAGGACACTTTGTGTGTGGTTCCCACACAGGAGCAATGTTGTCTGCCTGATGGCTGGGCTCACAAAAATAAGGCAGCAGCCAGTGGAAACCCTTGAGGGTTCTGTTTGGTGCCACATCCTGATGTGAGGAGGCTGGGACAGCGAGGCTGGGAAGGAGGGACCCTTCCCTGGCTCGTGCTCTGCATGGAGGGGGTCAGCACCTCCTGCATGGGAGCAGCTCTGGGGGCTGTGCTCAAAGCTCCCCAGTCCAGTGACCCTAAATCTGCCACTCGTGGCTCTGAGAGGGCCAGGCTGCCATGGCCAGTGTGACTGGGTGTGCACTGCCCTTCTGAGGGTGGCTGTGCCCCACCCTGGCTCTCAGTGCTCCCTCCACGACTCTCTGAAAGTTGGGTGCCTCTCTGCGTGTTGGTTGTTCCAGCAGTGTTCCCTGATTTAGTTAAAAGCAGTCATTTGTCAGAGGGCTGGGATGAGTTTCCTTGAGCAGGGAGGTCTTTAGTGCTTTGTCTGGACATTGGCTTCACCTTGCCTTTGTTTTCCCCTTGCCATCCCACCAAAACCTCCCCTCTTGCTCTTGCAGAGAGCATGAGTTGGCACCCACGCTTTCTCTGCCTCAGAGCTGGAGATGGTTAAACCCTGCTGGGGAGCCAATGTGTTGTAAGGCACACAGAAACCTCTTCAGACAAGGCATTCATCCTTGTGAGGTATTTTTAATTAATCATGGGATGGTTTGGGTTGGAAGGGTCCTCTAAGATCATCCATTTCCAACACCCCTGCCATGGGCAGGGACACCTTCCACTCGACCAGGTTGCTCCAAGCCTTGTCCAGCCTGGACTTTCAGTTTAGCCATCAGCTGGGATTGCTGAGCAGTGATGGGATGTGCCAGGAGCAGCCCTGCACAGGGATCTCCAGGCCCTCTTCCTACTCCCCTCTGCCTCTGGGGACAATACCAGTGCAGCTCTCTAAAAAAGCTCAAAAATTCAGAAACACAAGTAAGCACAGAGCTTTCCCAAGGTGGCTGAGTAATCGTGTTTGCTTTAGCATTTCAGTCCCCCAATTACCCAAGCCAAGGATATTGCCTCTTTAAACAGAGTTCAAAAAGCCCAAGAATTTTTTATAAATAGCTCACATCCTCTTGATAACAACCCTGCTGCTATTTATTGCCCATTTCCCCTCAGACAGACAGGTCAGAGGACTGAAAATCGCACTTCCTATGAAATCCAGAGGAACTGGGCTTTTCAGGTTCCTACAATTGTTTGTCATCCTGGGTTTCCTTTGCAGTTTACAGCATTCAGCCAGGCTCACCCTGCAAAGGAGGGATTGTGAGGATATAGTGCTGCCTCCCTGGAGCCCTAAACCCCATTTTCTGCTCCTGTCTTTGGGACCAGCAGGAAACTCCAATCTTTCCCAGCACCATGGAGTCCTTCCCAGCACCATGAGATCCTTCCCAGCCATTTTTTTTAAACTCCACACTTCATTGAGTCCTCTCTGGTTTTATTTTACATCCCCACCTTCCCATTCAGTCCAAAGCTGTGTGGCCAGAGCTGTCTCCTGCTGAAAGCAGCTGGGAACTGCTTCCTGATGCTTCCTTGCCTCTGTGGGGAGGGAGCTGCAGGCACAGAGGCTCCTCAGGGAGCTGGGGTTTGTCCTGTCCATAGCTCACACTAAGCCAATCCCCCTGGCTGTGCACCAGTCCTGTGAAATCACAGAATCAAACAGAATGGTTTGGGTTGGAAAGGACTTTAAAGACCATCTAGTTCTAGCCCCCAATACAACTGGAGGTTTCTTAGCAGTGGATAGACACCCATGTGAAGAAAAAAATAAATGTAGTTGTATTCCTAAGGATAATTTACAGGAATATCAGGAGATGGTCTGTGCCAGCCTTGAAGCTGTTTGTCACTGTGCAGCTGTGGGATGGGGCTGCTGCTGCTGAGGAAAACAGAACTGCAGCTCCTCATCCTCAGCCATGAAAGGTGATGAAAAATTTGCTTTGGTGGGACTCTGGATGTGTTATAGACTGTAGGGTTGGAATGGAGGCTCTGTGCTAATGGCTCATCCTCCCCATGAAAAGCAATTAAATACTGTGACAACGAGGATGGAGTTTTAATTAACTCATTCATTCTTTGGCATCCCTTGGGACACAGTGACTTCCCTGAAGGGACAACATGAACCATTTCCTTGCCATTTCAGAGCAGGGCATCTCTGGGTGGAGGATTCTGCTGCTCCACCCGTGGCTGGGGCAGGGGGATGTGGTGCAGAACGTCCTAGCTCCCTGCTCTGAGAATATTGTGTTTCTGATTAAGAACACCCAGTTACATAATGGCATCATAATCACAAACATACCTGGCTCTGAGCACAACGGGGCTGGATGATTTATTCATAAGAGTTCCTTCATGCAGAAACTTCTGTTTATTCCCTGTTGTAAGGGCAGGAAAATGTCAATGGGAGCTGCAGTGGTATGGTGCTAATGGGAACTACGTGGTTCAGTCTTCCCTCTCTCCAGGAATATCGAGGAGTAAATTTTTTAGGCTTTTTATGGAGAAATTCCTGTGCCTTTGTGCTTGGGAGCACGAGCCTTGCTTGGGTTTGCAGAACCCAGCTGGGAAGGGAACAGGAGGTGCTGAGGGCTGCTTGCCCTGCCCTGTCCTTTGCTGCTGGTGGAGGCAAGAGCCTGGCAGAGCGATCAAAACCCCAAAAACTTGAAATCCTGGCTGGTTCTTGGCTATTTTCTGGGTTTAACAGGCTGTGGTGGGGCTGAACTCTGGTCCTGTGCCCTCATCCAGCCCAGGCTGCTGCTGGGGGGCTGCTGAGCCCAGGTGAAATAAATGCAGCTGTTTATACCAGGAGACACAGAGGTTTGGGATTTGGTTTTCCTTTTAAAAAAATTATTTATTTTTATAAACATCTTATGAATATCTCTTCCAGTCACACCTTTAGCTGATGTTTCTCAGCTTTCTGGTTGTTTCCTACTTGCCATTTATTTCCTTTCTGCAGAAGCTTTGTTGTGTCCTAGTTGGTTGTCCAGGGCTGTGATGGGCTCTGGTGGCCTGGGCATGGTCAGGAATTCTGTGAAGCCTCTTCACCCCTCCTGTGCCTCCAAGCCTGGTGTCCCTGGGGTCTGTTTGGGGTGACTCTGCCCCAAAGCCCGTGTGGGTGCAAGAGGAGGGCTGAGACCCTGCTGAGAGCTTTGCCTTGACCTCTGCAGCCTTTTCCTCCTCTCCCTGCAGAGGGAAGTTTTCCCTGTGTGGGAGCCCCTCTGAGGACATCCCTGGAGTTTTACAGCACTCAGCAGGAGCCCAGGGATTCAGGGCTCCCACGGGAGGAAGGAAAACAAAGTGCAAAGGCAATTTATCTCTGTCCTGACCATTTGTCTGCCCCTCACAAAGAGGCCAAACTTCATCCCTGGGTGCTGCTGCTGTGGAGCCCTGTGAGGATCCCAGGGGAAACCGTGCTGGGGTGGAATTATTTTCACATTCTATAGCCTGTGCTTGTGGAGTTGGTTTCCTTTGAGAGTCAGTAACTGAAAATGATGTAAAAAAGGATAAAAAAAGCACTGTTAATTCTGATAGATTTTAAAAAATATTGCTTTAACATCTACTGCTCAAATCAAGCAGAGTGCTCTGGTTCGCTTCCAGCAGAGAGACATGAGCGTTGTGTTGGTATTTTTAAAGCTTTATGTGCAAGACATCAGTTGGTGTTGCCAAACTTTGATTTAAATTTATACATCCTGGCTCAGCCTGTTGCTCAAAAAAAAAAAAAAAAAAAAAAAAAAAAAAAAAAAAAAAAAAAAAAAGAAAAAACCACTCCCAGCATAACAAATTCAGTATCTTTTCCTTATTGCAAATTTTTTGGCATCGGATGTCGTGATCTGCACAGTGTAGTTATTGTCTCTTTATCTGATCCATTGACTAATACAACATTATTGTTTCAATAATATTATTTCAGGCCAGGTAACACACTCAAGTTACCTCTGTGATGACACAAAACATGGCACAGCTTCCAGTGAGTCACAGCTCCACAGCGTGTGCAAATAAATAACAGGAATGGTGAAAAATAACCAGGATCCTGTATTTTTAGCAGTCCAGTGTGATGCTGGTGACACATGAGGAGCTGGGGGCAGGAAGGGTGGCTGGGTGGGAGCCCCAGGATGTGGCTCAGGGGCTGTGCAGGGTGAGCAGGGACCCAGGGAGTTGGTCCTTGGCAGCTTTTTGCGCTTTCCCAAGGAGGTGGGGGAATTCTGGCTGCCCCCACATCTGGGGGGCCCTTGGGGTGGGCTGGAGGAGGCTCTGTACCCAGCCACAGCCCTGGTGGGGCCGTCCTGGTGTGGGCAGCACAGCTCTGCCCCTGGAAAGGAGAAGCAGCAGAGCTGGAAGTGGGTCTGAGGTGCTGAGGGAGGCTCTGTGGGATGGAGCTGCTGACTCTGGTGGGGTCTCTTTAATGTCCACTCCTCGTCACACTGGGGGCTGAGTCCTGTAGAAGGAGCAGCCTGACCTCCAGGCTGGCATCTCTTAGAGGTGCAGGGAAGGACAGGATTGCTTCTGCAAGTTCACAGAGCAGGGTAAAGTCACCTCACTGAGGTGCTGGCTCTTCCCACTGCAGGTGATTTGAGGGATAATTAATTGATGAGCCCCTGATGTGCCAGGCTGTGGGGCAGAGCAATCCCAGCTCCACCCTGAGTTCCTTGGCAGGGCTGGAGAGAATCAAATAACCAATTCTGGGCTACTCTCTCTTGTATTTTTAGAATAATTGCTATAAACATTCTTGGGATTTTTTTTAAAGAACCACAACAGCCATTTATATATTTAACAATATATATTTATATATATATATAATTTCTAGATCAGTACATTCATCAGTACTTGTTTTTCTTCACAAACAGAAGAACTCTTACAATAGTAGACTTTCTAAAATAAATACTATTAAAATAGAGCTTCAAAATAAATATTCTATACAAAGAAAAAAACCTTCTGTGGTAACTTTTCAGGGTGTACATGTGAGGGGGGTGGTAAGAGGAGATGGGGGAAATGTTTCTCAGGGTGTCTGAGCATGGGAGGGGAAGGGAATACCCAGTGCTGGGAAGGGCGAGGGCTCATCAGGGTGGCAAAGCCAGTTCCCAGGGAGCACCAAATCTGGGATCTGCTCCTGGCACCTGCTGGGCACAGGCACAGGGCTGTGGTGAGGGTGTCTGTCTGCTGGGGCTGCTCTGATCCCACTGGGAATGTGCTGTGACATTGCCAGCACCCTCAGGTCCCCCCAACTGCTGTGTGAGGGCAAACCCTGGCATGACCCTGCTGCAGCAATCAGCAGTGCAGGTGCCCTGCCATCCTCCTCCTCCTCCTCCAGAGCATGGCACCTGTGCCAGGGGCAAACCCTGCCCTCCTGCCTCCAGGAGCATCCCCAGCACCTTGGCTGGGGAGCTTGGTGCTCGTTAGCAGCGGTCCCTTCGTTAGCAGGGATCTGAGCGTGGCAGGATGGCAGAGCTGTAGGGCTGTGACACGGTGACACACCCGTGGTACATCCCTGGGGTGGCAGGAGACCCAAGTACCTTCAAAGGGAACGGGGGGTGGAATTGTTGGGATGGGGAGGAGCGGGAATAGCGGCGTTACTAACGGGAGCTGTTCCCTCTGACACAGCCCTGGCTCGGGCCAAGCCCGGCCCTTTCCCAGCTCCAGCCAGGGCTCAGCACCTTCCTGCCATGCCTTGGGCTGGGAGCAGAGCCCAGCAGCCGTGCTGGGAGCCGAGGGGAGGAGGGAGGGTCACTCTGCTACACTGACCACTGCTCTAACACGTCCACGAGGCTTGAGGGGCTCCAGCACGGCTTACAGGGCTGAGATATTAAAACAAACCAACAGAGAAATAGTTTACAGCTATGTACAATGAGAGGAAATCCAGCTGGGATTGCTGGGAGTATGTACATGAGTGTAGATTGGCACAGTGGCCACCATCCCAGCAGTGCCTTTGCTCACGGGGACTGAGCAGCCAAGCCGTGGGCTCTGCCAGGGTGGGTTTTCAGCACAGGTTCCCCAGGAACAGCCAGGGACAGAGGGGCAAAAAGGCAAAGCAGCCGTGGGTGGAGGCCATTTGGACATGTGTGGTCCCCACAGAGGAGGGCAGCAGGTAAATACCTCTCCTGCTGCCTTTTCTAGCTTGCTTGTATCTTAGGAAAATGATTTCTCTTATTAAATACAATATCTTATACATTCAACCAACAGTTCAGCTAGTTTGGGGTTGGTTTTCCTTTTATCTTTTCCCCTCCAATTTGTGCAAGATAATAAATACAGCTCTGGATCTCCACCTGCTTCCTGGTGCCCACATAGAGGCTACCCTATAGGAACTGGTGTCTGGCAACAGACATTCCATCCTTTTTTCTATGATTCAGCATGTACAAGCTAGCAAATGTTATAAATAGAAAAAATGGTTGATTTTTTTTTTTATTTTCAACTCCCCAATTCAATAAATACCTACAATTCAATGGAGCTAAGCCCCAAGTCATCCAGCTGAGCTGAATTCTGAAACCCAAAGACACCAGAATCCCATCAGGACACCCCTGTCACCCCCACCCGCATCCCAGCCAGGCCAACAGGATTCCTGGAAATGCTACATGAGCTCTGCCTATTGCTTATCTAATTAGAGATGACATTTCACTGTCACTGCTGTGCATTTACTGAGGACATCTCCTCTAATTAAAAACACCAAGAGAGACTAGGTCAGTTTTCTGCATGCAACAAGTACCTACCTACTCATTAGAGTGTTGCATGTCTGGACCAAGATTCTTGTTTAGCACCTTGTAGTTGTCGAGAGAGAGAGGGGTTGCAGCATCCTTGAGGAAGGTAGAACCAGCCCCAGGATGAGTGGAGGGACAGAGCCAATATTTGCCTGCTGAAAACCACGGGCCCATTCGTTAACTACGCTCTCTTCCTTCCCCTGGCTTTCCCTAGTGTGTGTTAACACGAAAATAAACACTAAAAGCATTCTTTACATTTAAAAAGACACTTTTGTACAGAAGAGGCAAAAGTCAAACAGCAGCAATAGGGGTTGGGGGAATGTGCTGTACTTCAAGCAAATGCCATTCATCCCCCAAGACAAAAACAAATCTGAAGATTCAATGAGCAAAGAGCTTGTTCCAGGAGGGGAGGTACTGGATTGAGATCCCTAGAAAAATACATCTATGTGCATCGTACACTTAGGTTTGTGTGAATTCTTACCAGAGCTTGAGAGATTTAGAGAAACAAACCCCACCTGTCTTGGCTTGGTGGCTTGGGTTACATCCCCTTGGCCTTGGGGGGCCAGCAGGGCTGGGGGGGGTCGGGGACAGCCACCACCCTCCTGTTCTGTTGGTGGAAAATTCATATTCCATCGAGTGAAACCTGATGCTACAGATCAGCTTACAGGCAGGAGGGCCTGATGTTGATACAACTGCCTGAACACATCCTGCTGTGATTCCTCCTGGGAGGAGCAGCCCTGCTACCATCTTGCTATAGGAAGAGGGTCCAAACCAGTGGGGCAGGGAGGGATACGCCCAAAGGGCAAAAGACCCTTCAACAAATGAAATGTAGCTTCACTTCTAGTCCAAAAATCTTTGAGGGACTCAGAAAGCTTTTGAGAAAAACACGTACTTTGTGTGCAACCAGCCCTTGGAGTGGTGTCTAGGAGGAAAGGAAGGTGGAGGGAGATCCCCCATCACCTTCCACAGGCTGCTGGGAGCGAGCTGGGGTTTGGAAGGAGACAGGAAACAAGCAGCCCGCCCTGAATCTGAATTCAAAGCAGCTTCTTGCAGCTGGGAATGGGGACTGGTTGTGAGGCAGTGCCTGCCAAGCCAGCAGTTAATGGTTCCTGTGGTGTGCAGGCCTGGTGAGCAGCCGTCCATCTGAGCTGGGAGCTTCTCAGCAGCTGTACTTGATGATGTACATGGGTTTGCAGCCTTCACTCTGCATTATTAACATTCCTCCTTCGGCCCCATCTATTTTAACTGCGACCAGTTCCAGAAACCCTGAATAACCCAAAGTGCTTCAGTTTGTGGAAATAGTTGCTTCTGCTTTCTCCGAAGGCAGGAGGCTAACGCTCTCCTCAGAACACAGGTTATTAAAAAGAGCCAACACCTCCCTGCTCCGAGGAGCATCCTCCCAGCTCCATCACCCCCAGCTGTTAAAAGGGCTTTTCTGCCCCTTTGCTCTCGGGCAACGCCTTGCAAATGACACTGTTTGTGTTTTTGCATCTGCACCCGGGCCGGCTGACTCGGTCGTAGCACCTCTGGGACAGCTTGACGCAGCCGGTGGCCGGCAGGTAGCAGAGCAGGCAGGGCAGCACCAGGGACAGGGCGCTCATGAAGGACCAGCGGGCGCAGCAGTTGGAGTGGGAGCAGGAGCAGGGGTGGTCGGCGCAGGTGCCCTCGTCGTCCTCGTTGGTGCAGTGGTAGAAGACGCCCTTGACCAGGCACATGCAGGTGGAGTAGTTGACCAGGTTCTGCGCCGAGCACAGGCACTCCTGGTTGCACACCCAGCACGAGGGCAGAGTCCGGGGCAGGGCGCACTCCTTGCACTTGCATTTCCCGCAGGCCTCGCACAGCAGGAAGTGCTTGTCCAGCTCCTGGGACACGGGGCCCTTCAGGTCCAGGGGTTTGCAGTTGATCGCCTTGGGCTGGATGCGGACGGCGCGGGGGGACGATTGCTCCGCCACGGGCACCGGGGCCATGTGGTCCAGGAGCCTTTGGTCCGAGGACGTGCTGCTGCTGCTGCTGATGGAGCTGGGGCGCCCGCTGAAGGAGATCCAGGGGTGGGTGACGTCCTGCTCGCAGCGCTGCGGGTGCTGCCCGGTGGGGCCCGGCTCGTGGGGAGCTTGGGGACGCTTCTGGGGGGGCGGCTGGGAGGCGCTGGGGTTGTCGGTGTAGTCGTTCTCCATGTGGGTGGTCTTCATCTGGTCGATGGGCAGGATGGTCAGCGGGTGCTGCAGCCGCCCGTAGGGGATCCGACTGTCCAGCAAGGGCTGCACCATCACAGAGTTGGGGACGACGGTGATGTTGTGAGGGATCCGGGGCTCCATTGAGAAATCCGGCTGGGTGCTGGGGGAAAATCTGTGCTTAAGTGTCCTGGGGGAAGGGGAGGAGAAAGAAAAGGGATGGGGGAGAGAGAGGGCGCATCGTTATTGCAGTGTCCTGCAGTCCCAGCCCAAAAGGGCTCCTTACTGAGGCTGGTTGTTATGCTGGAGGTCTTGTAAGGCAAACTTGTGTCCAAGGGAGGCAGAGCACTCAGGTACAAAGTGCCTCGCTCCTCCCTGGCTGCCGTGTCCCTCTCCCTGACCTTGGCCATCTATCACTCTTCCAGCCTTGGGAGGGCTGTGGTCACTGCAGGCTCCTGAAGAGCCCACTCATGTTTTTAATGAGGGAAAGCACATCTTGGGGCTACTGGTGTATATTCACTTGTGGTTTTGTAAGCAAACTTCCTGGAATGACTTCTCTAAACTTTGGAGTTTTCCCCTTTTGACCCTGATCCCTAAAAAACCTGACGCAGGACCATGTCTTGTGGAAGCGCTGGCCTGGTACAAAGGTGCGTCTGAGTGTGATGCTGAGCACCTGTCCTTGCTAACCAAGGATCTGCTGTGGGAGGATGGCTTGAATTTGGTGAGGACGTGTCCTCTCTCCATCAGGAGCTGCTGGTTCCAAAGGCTCCTTTATCCTTCCCACAGGAGGTGGAAGTGCTTGTTCAGCACCTCATCTGGTGGCAGAGCAGGGTGGGAGCCAAGGGTGCAGCTCCCAGGAGAGCACCCACACAGCTCAGGCTGGATCCATCACCTCCCACAGGTAATGAGACACTCGTGCAGCCCACTAAGTGCACTAATATTTAGCTGAAGTGCTGTTTACCAGCCGCTCTGGCTGAGCCCTCAGTGCCGCAGTTTCTAATTTCATTGAAAGAGTGCAATTTATCCTGGAGTCAATCCAAAGATTCAGCAGTGGCGTAGGACAAGAAACCACAGGAAGTAACTAAACTTAAATCAAAGAACGGAAACGACTCAGTTCAAATTTAGAAAGTGCACATTGTTTTCTAGTAGATGTGCCATTTCCTCACGGGGTGACCTTTATTCATAAATAATATAATGCTGGAGATCAGTTGAAAGAAGGAGTGAGTAAGGCTTCGGTCGCAGGAGGGGAAAAGCTGCTGGTATCAAGAAAAAGGAAGTAGTGAACAGCTTAAGGCATTGCCAGTTGTTTATGTTCAACAAACAAATTAACCTTCTCCAACAGCCTGAAAGATTTGGACTTGGCAGTGCTGGTTTAACAGCTGGGCTCAATGATCCTAAAGGTCTTTTCCAACCTAAGTGATTCTGTGATTCTATGACTTTAATATCACAGCAGTGGGAAAAAGGAAAAAAACCTGCATCCAGATAACCAAATAACGCATGAGAAGTGCATGTGTAAATGTGTGTGCACTTCTGCAAGAGCCCACCTCCCCTAAAACAAACACCACACCTCAAAAATCGGAGCAAGAATCGATTCCACATTCTTGGAAGAAGAAAGGGAAGCCCATTTTTACCCCCCTGTAAAATGCCACCAGAGTCCACTCTTATGTGTGTAAGTGGTTGCTTTGCTGGATCACTTGGCACTGGGGCTTGGAGCAGTGCCAGTTCCCCCGGGATCAGTGGGAGGGCGGGCGGGCTGAGGCCGGGGCCGCAGGACGGCACATGCCGGGTCCGGCCCCGCATCCGGCCCCTTTGTCCCCTGCACCACACCAGCAGGAAGAAATGCTCTATTAGCAGTAATGATGATTATTGTCATGCAGCCCTTATGCTGCTTCTCTTCCCCAGTTAAAATTCTCTGCTGGGTCGTAGCCATTCATTTGGATTTTTTTTTTTGAATTTTATTTCATTATTCATAGCTCATTGACATCCTGACTGGAGGAACAAGAGAGTTTATAAAGCATCTCTTCCGAGTTACTGTATGTAAAAAACAAAGAGAAGCAATGATTCTGACAACTAAGGGGCGTGCAGAGGGAAAAGAACTTGATTTTCTTTTGTGCATCAGAATCCAGTGTCATGATATAAAAAGTATTTGCTGCAAGTCAGAGTTTAGCAAAATCATCAGTTCTGTATCGGCTGCGTGTTACATTTGCAGGGAGACTTTGATTCCACAGGGCTTTTTTGGGTTTGTTGTTTTTTTTTTTAAGGAGAGAGATGCAGCTGTTTTGGTTGCCAAGAGTAAGTGCAGCAGAGCTGATCTTAGATGGAAGGTAGCTGGAGGAAATGGTGGCAGTGCTGCAGACTGTCTGCTCCTCCTCAGCCCTGCCAGCACTGCCCTCCTGGCCTCTCCAGGGCTCTCTGCTCACTCCCACTTGTTACCAACTGCTCCAGTCACCAGATTTCCACTGGCTCCATGGAGAACCATTTATTTTAAGGTGCCCTGTGTGCCAGCAGGTGTGTGGAGCAGAGCTGCTGAGGGCAGGCAGTGAGCTGGTGCTGCCTGTCCCCCGCATGGCACCTCTGCCCCAGGGTGGCATGGGGAGGGTGTTCAGCATCGCTGGTGGCACCCTCTTGGAGCCCCTGGAGATGGCACTCAGGCTTTACCTTCACTCTGCAGTGGCCCAGTCTGCCATGCTCCAGGGCCAGTGATGCCATCACACAGAAATGGTGTCACCAGATTAATTTGGGGGAGGATTAGAGCTCCTCAAACACCCCCGTGCACAGATGGGGCCCCGTGCAGGCAGATGTTAAAGATGGCTTATCTGAGATAATGCTAATCAAGATTGCAGTTAATTACAGAAAAGAGGGGAACCATGGACTAAACACAACACGTCAGGAGAGGTAATGATAGAAGTTTTTCATCCTCTTTTTTCGCTGTAATGTAGTTTCAAATTGTCTTTTTAATAGACAAACTATTTCTTCAGGACAAGGGGAAGGGAAGCCTGACATGGTGAACTCAAAGACCCTGCAGATATCTGGGCTCAGGATCTTCTTGGGTAAAACCTGTGGAGGGAAAAGAGCCAACCAAGACCAGCTCTCCCAATTCCCAGACCCCTGCTCTGGACACAATGTCTCTCTGGCTCAAGATCTCCTTTAAACCACCACAGGTGTGCACCCTGACAGGTTTTGGTGCTTGGACACGTGGTCCTTCCCTTTCTGCCCTGCCCTCTCTCTCCTGAGCAGCAGGTTTTCAGAGTTAGCTGCTCTCCCTTTTCATGCCACTCTGAACAGACAAATGTTTCTGATATTTATGGAATTTTCCAAGGACCATGACTACATTGCTGCTGCTGGCCTTGTCACCAGAAGTTCCAGCAGTGCAGTGAGATGGCTGGTGACAGATCCAGGTCAGACACGTCCAGTGCTGAACTCAGAGTGAGCTGGGTGCTGTTCACCCTGCCAGGATGCTCCTCTCCCCTGGGATGTGCCCAGATGAGAGCCATGGCAGCATTTCATGGTGTGGCAGCTCCAGTGTTTGTCTGTGTGCTGTGAGCAGCTCTCCCTGAGCTGCTTGTGCTCCATGCCCCAGGACAGGGAGCTCCCAGGGAAGGCCCTGCAGAGCTCTGTAGGCACACACTGCTCCTCCTGTCCTGGCAAAGAGGAATCCAGCCACGTCCTCAGGTCAGGGATTTGTGCTGGGGCAGAGGGAAATCCAAGGCAGACTGCTCCTGTCAGGAGTGCCTGCCTGGATACTGACAGGGACCTGGGACCCCCCTGGGGGAACCTCCAAGTTCACTGCTTGACCTTTTCTGGGTTATCTTTACCCAGAGGCAGGGCAGCTTTTCCTTCACCTCCCCTCCAACACCCACCACACATGGGAGGTGTTTGCTCATAGGGATAACGTTGCCTTCAGCAGCAGCACTGGCATCTTATAAACTGAATTTATCAAGCTTATCCCAGCCAGATCCCAAATCAAAATTAATGTTTGGGGTAACCTGGCAGAACTTTAGACCTTGAAAGAGGACAAGAGCTGAGGGGTGTAACCTTAGGGCTCTTTGTTGTCCTGCACTAATCCTGACTGTAAATTGCATTTCAATTGAGGAAAAAAAGCCATACAGCACACAAAATTAATTCATTTTTGATCATAGGTAATGACAGATGTATTACAGCATTAACACAGGCACAAATTCACTGGCTGCAGCTGTACAGATAATTTTCTTAAAGTAGACAACAGGAAGAAAAAATCATGACTATGTTTTTACACAGGGAATTTTTCATTCTTTAGAGGCAAACAATGAAGTTCTTTTCAAGGCAGCAAACTCCCATGTAGAGAAAAAATTCTCTTCCCCCATGACTGTAGAGTCACTCACCACATGCAATTTTCAAGTCAAATATACTTCCTTCCAAGGGAGTAAAATTGGACTCAAAAGTCAAGTTCATACACGTGTTGCAGTGTTTGTTCCATCTTTTCATCACGATATGGCCAATTTAAAATTACTGTTGTACTGGGTAATTGCAAGTCCTAAAGTTGTAGGAAACCAACTGTTATTGTAAAGTGTTTTGGCACTATTTCAGACTCAAAAGTTTTGTAGGATTTTGAAATCAGATGAAATTAAAACAAAAGGCATTTTATGTTTTAATAGGACTTTGGATTTGCCTACATCATTTTAGAGAAAGCTACATCCTTGTAGGCAATTCCATGAGAAAGTCACGTAAACCCTCAGGAAAACTCATTCTCATTAATGTCTTCAGAACAAGTCTTGAAATAATAAGGTTCTAATATCTTTATTTTCAAAGTGGAGTTGGACAAAAAATCTTCCAGTAACCGAAAACCAAAATGGATCTTGACTTTAAAATCCAGTGAGTGCAGAAATATATAATGTTCATAACTATCTGAGTCATCCATTGGTTAATTTTAACCAGCTCTTTCTCATATGTTTAACAATATTCTAGATGTTTGTGGCAATAAAAGAATAAAGAGAAAAAGGCAATTCAGTCTAGAGGAGGGTGCAATGTGGAAGCAATCCTGGACAGCCTGGGACTGCCACATCCCCAGTGCAGTCAGCAGGAAAAGGGGAAAAGCTTCCATCAGCTCCTCCCCTGCAGCCAGCATCAGGTACAAGGCCCCAGCCCTTTTTGGACATGAGATGCTGCCATGGAAATGTCCAAAGGGAATCTCAAATGTCACAGAAAACCAGAAAGCCCCAAATGTGCTGCTTGGGTGTGTTTGCTGAGAGAGACCCTGGGGTGGGCAGGGAAGTGATGCAGCCACCAAACCCCTTCTGTCCTTTGTCAGCTGCCTGCACCAGATCAGGGCCACTTATCTCTAATTAATTACACCTTAATTACACCTCATAGGCAGCCTGGCCCTTCTGTTGTGTCTGACAGCACCAGAGACAGCCAGAGCTGTTTGCCTCAGCAAAGCAGGGTTTCTCCTGGGGTTGCTGGCACTGGATTGTCCTCTCCATGTGCTGTGACAGCACTGGTGGCTCCTTTCTGGAGCCTGGCCTGTGCCCTGGAACATCAGGGAGCTGCTGAACCTGCCACTGGTGTGCTGGGCTGCCCTTTGCCAGGGGCTGGTGGCCATCTCTAGGACCATTANATGGGGAGCATTGGTGCACAAAAAGCCACCTTCTTATGATAGAATTGTTAAGGTTGGAAAAGGCCTTTAGGGTTGTCAAGTCCAACTAGAAACAGAATAAAGCAAATTTGGTGCTTCAACATGAAGTTTCAATCACAGGTTTCCAAGAATTTTTCCAACTCTTGAAGCTTTTGTGAAGAAGGGATGGAGAAATTGCCACGGATTGATGAAAGGCTGAGCCTGCAATGGGATGGGGTAAGAGCTGAGCTGCTCATCTGGGGACCTGCTTTGGGTCAGACCAGACAAATCTGAATCTTGGCACCTACAGAGGGATCACACCTTCTCTTGGTTACTGATACTAGACCTGGATTAGATTAAATTTTAAGAAGGAATTGTTCCCTGTGAGGGTGGGCAGGCCCTGGCGCTGAGGCTGCCCCTGGATCCCTGGCAGTGTCCAAGGCCAGGCTGGAGCTGCTTGGAGCAGCCTGGGACAGTGGGAGATGTCCCTGTCTATGGCAGGAGTGGGATGGGATGGACTTTAAGGTTCCTTCCGTCCCAAACCATTCCATGACTCCATTATCAATGCAAAAGTTGAATTAGTCTCTGGAAGAGTTGTGACAGTCACTCATTAACACTGACACAGAGGCAGCAGTAGTTGCAGTAAATGCACTGCAGAAATTGGTTTATTTTCTTTGCTGTATGGGATACAGGAATTCCTGAAAATACAGTGCAAGAGGAAGAAAAGCATAGAATATTCAGTATTAATACAGGAAATGACCAGAATTGAAAGCAGTATCATGCCAGGGGTGGGCAGATCCATTTCAAGGCAGCACAGCTCAGAATCGATGGCAACCAGTGCCAGATCTGATCTGTCACCAGCAGGCTGTCTCCTCTGGTGGCTGGGTGAAAAAAGCTCCTCTGGAAGTGTTGGGCAGAGCTGCACCTGAGCATTGGGCAGGACAGGGTGCTGAGGGACAGGACAGGGGTGCTGGGGGACAGGACAGGGGTGCTCAGGGGACAGGACAGGGGTGCTGGGGGACAGGATAAGGTGCTGGGGGACAGGACAGGGTGCTGAGGGACAGGACAGGGGTGCTGGGGGACAGGACAGGGGTGCTGGGGGGACAGGACAGGGTGCTGAGGGACGGGACAGGGTGCTGGGGGGCAGGACAGGGTGCTCAGGGACAGGACAGGGTGCTGGGGGCACAGAGCTCACTCCCAGGTGATCAATAAAGGATTTGCTCCCCAGGGCCCAACTCAGGAGGAGCTGGAGACAAGGGAACAAATTCTGCCCCTGCCTTTGTTTGGGATTAAGGACATCCTCTTGTCCAGGCCTGCCAGGGGTGACGAGGGACACACTGCTCCTGGTGCAAGCCAAAGGGTTCAATTAAAGCTTTTAATGAGGAAGACTACACTCTGAGGTAGTTAAAGGAGACCTTGCAGCAAGCACATGTTTTTAATGTGGGATTAAGAATAATTCATAAGGTTGGAGTTCATTAAGACTGAGTTCAGCTGTCTGGATTCTGAGTCGAGCTGTAAATGCTTCAAAAAAAGGGAAAAAATGCTTTTCCCCCTCAAGTGTGTATTAATATTAACAAAATATTGACATTTCTTCTTTTTGTTCCCCTCCTTAGCAGCCTTATCTAGCTAAGGCCAGCTAGAATCTTCTCTACAAGTAACAAGGCAGAGAAAAAATGAGAAAGCTTATTAGGGAAACCTGCCATTTTTGAAAACGAGACACTAAATTCTTGCCAGAGCGTGGAAATTCAGGAGCTGGGAAATGAGACCTGTAGACTTCCAAGAAGCTGTCTCTGTCCAGCTCAAGTCTGTTCCTATGGTGCGAGTGAATAAAGCACATTTTGGCCCACTAGCATTCAGATCTCTGGGGACTTGAATTTCTCAGTCAAAGCCTTTTACTGGACAAAAACATTTACTTTAAGGACAGAAAACTAAGCTCAGATATGATCTATTAAGCTAATGGTATGAAATGGTAACCTTTTTAGAAGGATTGCAGATTTTCTTGAGGAAATACATTGTATTGCATTGAAAAAGGATAAAAAAAACCAACACTTGTGCAACTGTTTGCCTATAAAAACAGCTTTTACTACTGGGCTGAAGCTGGGAAGTTGTACAGCAACATGATGAATGATTTTTTTCCTTCACATTTAATTTTTTGAAAACTGTCAGAACTGGTTATTAATTATTGCTGTAGTGTTGTAAGGGATGTGAATTTTATTTCACTGAAGTCTGAGAACAGAATTTTTTTTGGGGGGGGTAGGAATTGCCTTCTGAGATGTTGCGTTTCCCAGTACGATTTGGGAATTAGTCATGATTCCAGGAAACAGCTTTTGTTTTGCTGTTTCAGGAGAAGAACAAATCATTTCTCCCCTGCACATACCTCATGGAGAATTTCAAAAGGACTGCAGTATTCAGAAATGGTCCTTTTAATTTTATAATCCCAACATAGAGTCCCTTCCAGCAAGGGAAAACACAGTAGCCCATGGAAAAGGGCACATTTATCAAGGAGACATCCCCAGTGGGGTTCCAATAACTGAGAACAACCCCTCCTCCTGCTATCATTCATTTTTATATGGACAAGGGGGAAGCCAGTCATCAGGATCATTGTGATTCCGTGCACAAATTGGAGCTTTATTCTTTAACCCAAAATAAAGGCAGAGAGGGGAAGCTTTAATATTGGGAAAGCTGCGTTTCTCTTCACCTAATTAAACAGCAATTTCTTGCCATACTGTCCCCTTGGCATGGTATGGAGGAAAGACAGCAGCTGGAGAAGTTTTAAAGAATCTAGAACGTGCCTTTTCCACTGTGGATAATGCAGGGATGCTTTTCCTTTTCTCTTTCGTTCTCTCCTTCACCCTTTAAAGAAAAACTGGGGGCTATACAAGATTTAAATGAAGAATTGAGACCCTTGGTAACTGGAGGTAAAAGAGGGAAGCCTTTTCCCCCCGTGATATTCCCTTGTACTGCCATTTCCAAGGTCTGCATTCCCAGTCCTGCTTTCCTCTAAGACCTTTGTGCCTTTTATATGCCCCTTTCTGCTTTTTCCATTCCCCTCCTGATAATGAATTTTCAGAACATGTCGTCTCTAGGCTTGTCTTTCTCCTGTGACGCCAGGACTGGTACCAGAAAATAAAATCCTGGCTTATCTGTGCTACGCAGTTGGTAGAAAGGAGCAGCCAGCACAGGTTTTTTCCTCCATATATAAAATATTTCATATATTAGATGAAGTTATTCCAGGTGTACATTTTTATTACTCATCCAGCCTTTAAAATACAGCATCCATCCAGATTTAAAGCAAGTGTACAGCAAGACAGGGAAGAACAGTGATGGAATAAAGCACCGAGGCCAAAAGAATGACAAAAAAAGACTTGTATGAAATAAAATGCTGAAGAGCAAAGGTCATGCAGGAAAGGTCTGACACACGAGTGGCTGATTTCTGAGGTGTCCTATTATGGAGACAGCTAAAAACTACTTGACACTGACGAGACAGGGGTTTGGAGAAGAGAGGAAATGCGGAAAATCCATTCCAAAGCAAGAAAGATCCAATTCTGACTTGTCAGCCCAGGTGACCATGTATTTATGCTCCTTTTTGGGGAAGGGAGAAGGGATGAAGGAGAAGACATCCCATCAGCAGAAAAAAAAGACACTTATTCTGCTGTAAAAGCCTGCAAACAAACCCGACCCAAGTGTGCTGAAACCTGCCTGCCATATATGTACAGCAAATGCAGATGTTGATGGGAGAACGCAGAAAAGAGGTATAAATCAGAGACGCAGGGACACAAATGGAAATTCTGCGAGAAACAGGATATTTCTCCAGAACGCCAAGTCTCCTTCAGGCTGGGGAGCACCAGGCAGCTCTCCACTGCACATAATTATAGCTAATCACTGTTAGAAAAGTCACAGGCAGATATATGCCCACGATCACCGATCTGTAAGGAGCAGCCCAACACATCTAGAACGAGCGCAGGATTTTCCCTCGGGGAGCAGGCTTGCCTTTTTCCACTTAAAACATTTTAACAATCGCTCGCAAAGCACCCATCTCGTACTTACTTTAAATAATTCAGCCAAGACCATCTCTCCACGGGCGAGTTAATCCCAGAGGCGAGGCGGCCGAGGGGGCCGGCCCTGGAGCGGGCTGGCAGGAGCGGCTGGGGCTGCGGGCACGGAGCTGCGAGC